>QJPP01000454.1:0-158067 GCA_003996215.1 Jaltomata sinuosa
TTGTTAATTGCTTATCTTCTAGGTTATATGGTTTAACTTTTTCTAACCACTTTGCTCCTAGCGTGATATTTTTATCTCCTTGATATATTTTGAAATTTATTAATATTGGTATTCCTTTAATTAATTCTTTTTCGGTTGTTTCTTCAATTTGTCTTAATGCTTTTGGTAATTCCGAATTTTGTTGTTCATTTGTTATTATTTCTTTTTCTGGTATTAATTCTCTTGCAATATAATTTTCTTGTTGTCCTGTATTTATTAATATTAAATATTTCCTTTGATCCATTAATCCTGTTATATAGTAATGATATTGTTTTATTTCTTCTATTAATTTTGGTGGAGTTACATAACTTATCCTTCTTGATGTACTCATTCTTGATGATGTTTCTGGTATTTCATTACCTGTTCGTTTTGACGTTTCTATTCTTTCCTTTACTATTTCTAAGTCTTCTTCGATGTCCATTTCTGAATAACTATAATCATTATTATCTATAACTGATACTATTCTTTCAAACGGGTTTTCTATTTTAATTCTATTTATTTTATTTCTAGTTGTTATTTTATGTTTTGTTGTAAGGATGTATAAGTTTTTACATCTTGCCGTAAATATTTTACTTCCTGGTGCTAGTTCTATTCCCGACATTTTCCAGTATAAAACTAATGATCTATCTATATTTTTATCATCTATTGCTACTGAATAATTTGCACTTATTATGAATTTAAATTTTTGGTATATTAGATTACCTTTTACTGCACTTATTACACTTTTTTCTATAGGTTGTATAATTCTATCATCCGCTAATTATATTTCTATAGGGGTATCTATTCCTTCTCTAAAACATGCTTTTATTAGTATTTCTGTTCCTCCTAAATGTACGTATTTTATTGGATTTTTTGCTTTTATATCTTGTATTTCTTTATTTAGTACTTTTTTATTTAAGATTGGTATTCTAGCTTTACCTTTATTGTATTTACAATCTATTATATGTTCTCTTTGGCTTATTACATAATATTCTTCTTTTTGTCTTTTAAACCAATTTTTTATTGTTGGTACCTCTAATATTTTATCTATGCTTAGATCTAATTCTTTTCCCTTTATTTGTTCAAATATATTGGTGTCAAATATTATTTTTTGTTCTGATGATTGTTCATCTTGGTGTTCTTCTTGTTGTATTATCCTTATATCTTTCTCAGTCATAATTTTCTTCTTCTGATTCTTCTATATTATTATTTATATCGTTCTCGCTTTCGTTTTCTGATAATTCATTTTCTGACAATTCATATATACTGTCTTCACTCCCTAATTCATAATCTATATATTCTATTTGTGTATATTTATCATCTCCTATTATTATTTCGGTAATTTGTTTTTTCTTTGGATTTTTTTGTAATTTGCAATCTCTAGCTAAGTGTCCTAGTTTTCCACAATTGTAACAAGTACATTCCGTTAATTTTTTCTTTGTTTTATATGGTTTTTTATATTTGTAATTTTTTACATAATATCTTCTTCTTGGTTTTTTATACTTATATTTTGATTTATATGATTTATATTTACTACTATATCTTTTTATTTTCTTATATTTTTTATAATATTTATCTGTGCATCCGAATTGGGGTGCTGTTCTATCTTTACAACATGCTAAATTTCTTACTAATATTTTATTCATTTTAATATTTTCTTTGTATTTTTCACATAATTCCATAAACCAATTTTGTAAAAATTTTATTCGAGCTCCTAGAGTATCTACTAACTCTGCTTCATTTCAATTTTTTATTATTTTTGAACTAAAAGGTTCTGGTAGTTTAGTAAAATATAATTTTCTTATTTCTTTACTTTCATCTGGATTATATGTTCCTTTGTAATAATAGTTTTTAAATGCACAAGTATATTCATCTAGATAGCACATATTACATATTGCTAATTTTGACATTAAATTTCTGTTTATAATTTTTTCTTTATTTTTTTCTTCTATTTCCGTCGTTATACTACCAAATTCATTTCTTATTGCTATTTCATATTTAAATAATATTTCTGTAGCTGTTGTGGCATCTGTTCCATCGTATTTTTTATCACTTCTTAATGTTTCTAGACTTTCGTTTGTTAAATTTTGTAACCATAATTTTACCGTTCCTATGAATGTTCTTTCTATATATCCTGGTGTTTCAGCTATCGATATTTTATTGTCTATTAATTGTTTTGAAATATATCCTATCCATAATTGAATTGTTTTATTTATATCTGCTACACAATCTAGATCTAAAAAATTATTTTGTTCAGTTATCTACCTTGGTGTCCATTTCTTATTCAGCCTTTTTTCCCATAACGTTTTATTTTTATCATATGAATTATAGTCTGTCCTATAGTAGCTTGGATTTAATTGCTTTGGATTCTTTATTCCTGATGATGTACTTGGTTTATCATCAGTGCTCATATCTCCTGTATTTATTTCTGGATTTATTTTTGCTTTTTCCATTTTTTCTATTAGTTCGGTATATGTTTCACTTGTTTCCGAATAGTTTTCTCCTAGATTATTATCATTATCACTTTCTTCACTTATTTCGTCCACGCTTATTTTTGGTAGATTGTCTTGTTCTCTTCTAATTGTAATTTAAATTTTTCTATTTCATTTGTCAGTTTTAACTCTTGTTCCTCTTCACTACGTTTTTCTTTTTCTTTTTGCTTACTTGCATATAATTGTTTTAGCACTTCTAATTCTTTTTCCAGTTCTATTATTTTAGTGTTTTTTACTTCTTCTATTCGTTGTATTTTTTCTTTAGTTTGTTGTTGTATTTTTTCAATTTCTCGTTTCCTATCTATTTCTTCATTTTCTTTTGTTATTCTAACCATTGCGGTTAATTTATCTTCTAATTTTACTGTTTCTTTTTCTAACATTAAATTTGGATTATCTCCTATTTTTTTATATCTTCTTCCTAAATTAGAAAATACTATTGTTATCTTTAATCCTTCCGGATTTACATATGTTTTTTCTTCTAATGCGAATTCTTCTTTATTCATTTATAAATTATGTTGGTATTTATATTCTAGACTGTCTATTTGTAATTGTAATTCTAATATAACTCTTCTTTGTGCTAATAGGGATTTATGACAAACTCCTGCAAATATATTAGCGTTTAGTCTATTTTGTCTATGTTTTAATTCTTGTCTTTTTACTATAATCATTTCATTAATCTTTTGTCTGTGTTTGTTATTGTTATTAGTCATTGTTTCTTTAAGTATTTAATGTATTTATATTCTGTTTTAGATATGGTATTAATTAATTTATTTAATTTGTCATTATCAGTTTTTGTAATATTGATGTCACGACCCAATTTCTTATCTTCTTACTAATAACTCCTATATGCTCTGATATCATTTTTGGAGTGCCAGTGCGCGGTATGTGTGCGGAAGTGTTTCCAGGACCTTCATTGATCTAGATTGCCTATTACGTCCAGGGTCCCGCCCTGGATCGTGAGAATACACACTTTCCTACATATAATATTTACCATGTTTTCCATCAATTTTAATAATGAATTTCTCTTTCTAAGAGAATTGTTGCGAAGAGGATAATATTGGAGAATGGAACATCAGCAATAGAAGTTTTTATCTCAAATAAACTCTTTATTACTCTATCAATTTAGGTGAACGGGATTTTCACCTAAAATGGTGACCCATAGAATGTGGTGTTATGTCAAATAGTGTGTTGATGATTATGTTAGTTATTATTACGAGATATTTTGGAGGAAATGAAATAAGTACTTGGGCAATCAAGTAGAAACTATGGAATTGGTGGTCAACTTGGTTGTCAATTTGACTATTTTAGCAACTTACTTTATTTAATTGTAACTAAAAGCAAGTTATCAAATATCTTTTATATAGTTAGAAAAATGAGTATGTGTATTTGATTATTGACGTTTTTGTTTCCTTCATACATATGATACCATTATTTTCGATAGTTATTTTTTTAGAATGAAAATATTAAAGATAGTTAGTTATGAAAAAAATTATGTATTATTTTATGTGAATATTAGTTATGCAGAGATTATTTATTAATGTATTTATTCCACCTTATGTCTTGCATAAAATAATACATAGATCTTCTCATACTTATACATGTATTAATTTTATAAAATTTCAAATTGCAAATCAAATATTTTATTAATTTTATACATAATAATTTACCTCCTATTAACTACCAAACGTGATATTATTTATGCAGAATTTAATACATGCATGACTCACCTCTAAATCAGCAATGAAATGATCCATTTGTGCATATGTACGATATGATAATTTTCATAACAATAATCCGCACATCGCTCGGGTATGTATACTAGTACTAGTATAATTAAAAGGAGGATAGTTAACTTAGGTTCTTGGCAAGTGACATTGTAGGATGATGATACGTCTTAGTTTTTAAGACAAATTAGTTAAGTTAGGTGATAATTAACTAACTTTTGAATTTTACATCTTTTTTTTTAAAAATCAAATTTTGATAGTTATTTAAAGTTTTTTTATGCTTATTTTAATTTTTACATTTTTCTAAATTAGCAAATTTTGACACTTTTCTAAGAATGGTAATGATTATGTGTTTAATCTAATTTGAGTACTTATCTACGTGATAAAATATAAATTTATAGTACATAATCTACATAAACTTTTTCAAAATTTAATCAACCATTGAAATTAAGACACAAAAATTTAAAAAAAAAATTGAAACCCACAATCCAATATCTTTGGTGGATGCTTCCTCTTATTCCGTATGCATCTTCTCTTGTGATGTCCATTCTCCTACTTAAATTTTAGCATTTTATTAGGAATATTTATGATATCCATTTTAATAAACAAAGTAAAATTTATTTGAAAATTGCTAAATCTATTAAACAAAGTGATTTTTAGTAAAATTTATGACATACGCTTTCGGATTCTCTTTTTTTCTATTGAAAATTGCATTTGAATTTATTTGAAATTTATATCTATACTTTATATTATCTCCCTAAAATCTCTTCTATCTATAAAGAAAGACGAAATAATGTCATTATATCAAGTGTAAACCATAAAATACCTTATTTTAAAATAGAAAATACAACAAAAAAGGGTCAATCCCAAAAATAAAAAACTCAAAATTAGCCAACTCTAAAAAATTCAAAAGAAATAAAACTGTCAATCCAAAGAAAAGGAACCAACGTCTTTCCAAAAAAAAAAACTCAAAACTATCCATGTTTAAGATATACAAAAGAAATAAAAATGCCAATTAATCAAAAACAGAAGAAGAAGGAACTCACGTCTTTGGAAAAAAAAAACTCAAAATGCAAAATGCCTAAATAATTAATTTAAATTTGAATTTCAAAATAAGTAACCAACCTTATCCTTAGAAAAAACCTAACCCCGTAACCCATGTCTTTGGAATAGAACTACCATTAGTAATTAGTTATTATTTGTTTTTAATTCTATAATTTTAAAAAATTTATATTTTGAAGTTACTTTAACTTTTTACAATTTTTTAAAATTCAGAATTTTTAAAGTTGTAAAAGTGTAAATCATGAAATTAAAAAAATAGTTTTAAATTAAAAGAAAAAGAAAGGAACATGTGGGTTGTTTAGTAATAAAATTTTGACAGTTATTTAATTTGTTTTACAATTTCTTTAAAAAATTCAAGTTCAGACAATTTTTTAGTTATAGTGATGGTCATCTATATATTCAAATGTTAAAATAAAATCTAAATAAAAATAATGTCACGATCTGAATTTTCAGATCATGATGGCTCCTACAATCCCCTGTAAGCGTACCAATTCTCGTAACCCGGAATGATTAGTAATGGACTACTAGCTAACTAAGCAAGAGGAAGAACAAGATATAAGCGGAAGCAAGAGTTCAAGTAAACGAATGAGCAAAGAAATATATATATATATATATATATATATATATATATATATATATATATATATATATATATATATATATATATATATATGTATATATATAGGAAAACTAAACCATTCCACGACCTGGTATCACAGTATACGAGTCGATACTATATAAACAGAGTACAAGGGTCCAAAAGAATATATATAATTATCTCTGAATAACAAAATAGTACATAATACAAAAGAGGAGATAAAAGCTAAGCTCCGGCCGCCAGGAGCTCACCCTTAGTCTAAGATGACCCGAAAGCACTTTGCACGAGTCTCCATGAGTCAATGGTGATGACCCACACTAGGATCTGCACCAAGAAGATGCAGAGTGTAGTATGAGCACCAATTGCAAAGCAACGGGTACCCAACTTACATCATAGTCCGACTGAGCGCATATAAGATTAAAAAGCAGTAAAATAGAAGAAAGCAAAGAAGGCAGTCACAAAGGCAAACATGTAAGTACACGAAAGCTAGCATAGATAGAATACAAGGAGAAAATAATCATACTCGGCTAGCTACTAGAAATATATATCACAGAACATAGGTGAAGGAAAGAAGAACGCACCTGAGATCCTTGCAACAACAATATATATAAAGAAAGTTTAAGTAATAGGCACTATACCGATAACCTCAAGTAAGAAGGGAAGGAGGGGAAAGAAAGTAAAACGTACTCATGCTTGAAACAATACTACCAAATATATCATGCTAGTAACACAGTCCTCAAATGCGAATAATCGAACAATAACCTGAATGTAACCCTAAAAAGAACCAGTACTATGATAGGATATAATAATAACAAATCTACTTACAATCCCAACGGATGCCCATACACCCGAGGAACACATACAAGTGAAAACAATCCCTTCAGCATCCCATATTACCAGAGCATACACTCATCAAATAACAAACAAGGGTGGAATCGAACACAAATGCATGATATGATGATGTAGTGAAACCAGGTGTAATCGTAGTACCGTATGTACCTCCTCGGGCACTGAGAGGCCCAGTAAATAGGATCCATGGAAGGACACACCCGTATACCTCAACTATATCGTATACCCATCCTTCGGCAGACTCAACACGTAGCCCCTGGTATAGATCGGCAAGGTCCATGGAGGTCCTCGACCACATACGCAATTTTAGAATATCAGAATATCCAATATAACTGCCCGGAGTGTATCCGAGTCTAGACCAGTAACCATGATATCTAAATGCATGCCCAGAGTGTATCCAGGTCTAAATTAGTAATCAAGGCTTAAAATCCCCTTAAAGGGGTGCCTAGGGTGTATCTGGGTCTAAAACAGTAGTAAAAATAAGTCTATCGCTCGGCTCGACCGAGTCTAGTATCATCTCGAATCAGTAGTAAAGCATGTCTAGCACTACGGCTCAGCCGAGTGTAGTATAAGTATGAAAAATGGTGATAAAATTATCATTTAAGCTCTCTTACCCCAAGAAGATCCATAAAAATCAGTTCCACACCCTTTTACAACTATTTTTACCGAAAGCAGGCCATCGGGGTCATGCAAGATTTAGAAAACTATTTATAATAGGCCCGTAGCCAAAATATTAGTAAAATACGCAGAAAATCTCTTTATACGAATGATAATGGTATGCCAAACGCAAACAAAAGCACAACGACTCACAATAAACCTATAGGCCCTGCACATGCTCCAATCGCTCTACAACATAGATAACCAGCTCTATAATTGAGATACTGATGTCCGAAACTCAACGGATATTCCCAAATAACCCACAATCTATGGTCCATAAGCATAAGAAAGACCACATAGGACCACAAGGGTAAAACTACCAACTGAAACAAATACTAGAACGATACGAGTGAAATAAGAAAGACAAAAATAAAGCAGACGAGGTCTGGGGTTCCAAGCTAAAAAAACCCAACCCAAGGATGCTAATTAGTACAATGATAGCCTATATACGCAAAGTCTAGAAAGAAGAAACTATAACCTACCTGTCGTCCGATGACAAGCTGCTGAAACGACTATGTCCAGGCCCAAACTATTCAGAGAAGTCTCGAAAAGCAATCACACTATCAAGAAGGTAATCTACCCATTAAAACAAGATTAACGATACCCATATTACTAAAAGTATAGCCGGATCGAAATTCAGGTCACAAGAGGGCCCGTGAGCCTCGCAACCCGAAGCCATAAATGAAAAGTGCATAATGATCCCAACACTCTCATGAGTGCATGCTCCAAAAATGAGTGAAAACAGACCAGCAAAGAGGGCTCAAACAACCCACAAACTAAGAGAATCAAGGAAGGAAATTAAAAGGGAAATACCAAAATTTAAGCAAGGAACTTACCAATTTTAGAAGCCAAGAACGAACACGGACCGAAATTATACAGGCCTCCAAGATTTTGGATGAACAAGGAGAAGAATGGAGGTTTTTGGACTCAATTATAATGGAGAAATTGCTTGGGGAAGATGATGAAATGAAGAGGAAAAATTAATAGGGGCCAGTTATATAGCTTCCAGCACCTAGGAGCAGGGGCGGCCATGCAGGCGCAGGTGCGCTGGCGCCCAAGCGGGCTAGCAAGCACAGGAGCGCTGGCTGCCGAAGCAGGGCAGGCACGCAGGCGCGACACGACCCATGCGACGCCCTTGCACCATACCAGCAAGCAGCATATACTGCAACCAACCTTAGGAAATTTCCAATGAATGGACTTCCGAGAAGCATTCGGGGTCTCATAAACACAAATGAGCTGAGCTATTTGACTAAAAACGATATTTTGGACTAAAAGAAATTGATAAAAATCTCAACGGAGGTCGATTTAACAAAAAGTGAGCCCCGTGCCTAAAACCAACTTTTAGGCCAACTTTTCCAAAATAGAACTCCATGGCCTAAAACAAGTACAGAAGCCTCAGGACCCAAACCAAAGGTCCCTCAAGCCCAAAGTTTACATTTCGGAGCTAACAGAACTGACATAAATTCCATCCAAGGCCGTCTTCTCCAAATATTGACCAAAGTCAAACTTCCAAGTTCAACTGGCTAGAAATCACAAAAAGTAACACAAAACTAAACCAAAAGCTCCCAGACCCCGACCAAGGGTCCATATAGACCAAAATCCATGCTCTGGAGCTGACGGAACTGTCAAAATTCGATTCTGAGCATGTTTATCAAGAATGTTGACCTAATTTAATGATATCCTAAGTTTAAGCTCCAAAATAGGGAAACAACCATAAAGACCAAATGAATGGCCAGGGCATCGAACCACCGATTTCAGCAAGCCATAAATGACTTGGGGCCGCTACAAGCAAGCTCTACCAATACAAGGAAAGATAGAATGCAGGAATGACGGATATAATGCAGGAATGACTGGAAGGGTCATTATATCATCTACTACTAAAAAGGACTTTCATCCTCGAAAGTCAAGAACAAAAGAGTACCTGAAGGCTAAAAAAACTGCGGATACTGAGCCCACATCTATCTCTCAGTCTCCCAGCTAGCCTCCTCGATTGGACGGTGCCTCTACTAAACCTTAACTACCAAAATCTCTCTAGACTTCAACCTCCTGACATCTGTGGCTAGAATAACAATCGGCTCCTCAACAAAGGCCAAACTCTCATCCAACTGTACCAACTCCCACTGCAACACATGCGATTTATCCGGGACATACTGCCTCAACATCGATACATGAAAGGCTGGGTGCATAGCTGAAAACATCGGAGGCAAGGCTAGCATATATGCAACACCACCAACCCTTTGAAGAATCTCAAACAACCTAATATACCTGGGGCTAAGCTTGCCCCCTTTACCAAATCTCATCGCCCTTCATGGATGATACATGAAGAAACACCAGGTCACCAACACCTGAACTCTAAGGCACAAAGTCTACAGTCTGCGTAGCTCTTCTGCCTACTTTGGGCTACCCAAAGTCTGTCCTGAATCACTCAGACTCTATCTAAGGAATCATGAAGCAAGTCTGTACTCTCGACTAAGAATCCAAACCATCAAAACAACACACTGGCGATCTGCAGTGCCTACCATACAATGCCTCAAATGGCGCCATGCAAATGCTCGAAAGATAACTGTTATTATACGCAAACTTTGCTATTGGCACATACTGCTCCCATGAACCTCCAAAGTCAAGAACACAGGCCCGTAGCATGTCCTCCAGGACCTGAATAGTCCTTTCAGACTGGACATCTGTCTGAGGGTGGAATACCATACTAAGCTGGACCTCTGTACCCAACTCTCGCTGAAAAGTCCTCCAAAACTGAGATGTGAACTGAGTGCCATGGTCTGAAATGATATAAGCTAGGACCCCATGTAAATGAACAATCTCACAAAGGTAAATTTGAGCCAACCTCTCTTCACTGTAGGAAGAATGAATCAGCAAGAAGTGTGCAGACTTAGTCAGCCTATCATCAATCACTCAAATAGAGTCAAACTCTCGAGAAGTGCATGGAAATTGAACTATGAAGTCCATAGTAATCCCTTCTCACTTCCACTCAGGAATAGGGAGTTGCTGCATCTATCCACCAGGTCTCATGTGCTAAAACTTAACCTACTGACAATTCAAGCATCGAGATACAAACTCTACTATGTCCTGCTTCATAACACTCCACCAGTAAAGCTGCCTCAAATATCTATACATCTTAGCTGCGCCAGGATGGATGGAATATCTAGTACAATGTGCCTCACGAAGAATCAGCTGAATCAAATCCCTAACTCTCGGAACACAAAGACGACTATCAAACCTCATAACACCATCATAATCTAAAGTAGCCCTGCTGGCCTCACCTCGAACAACCTGATCACGAATGTCACACAACCACTGATACTCAAACTGATGACTCTGATCTGATCAACCAAAGTAGAACAGACCTCAACTCTGGCAAGAACTCTGCTAGAATCTGACAAGTCAAGCCTAACCAATTAGTTCACGAAGGACTGGATGTTCAAGGCCAACAGTCGCTCTAAAATTGAAAGTGAAGCTAGGCTGCCCATACTCAATGTCTTTCAACTTAAGGCATCCACTACCACGTTTGCCTTGCCAAGATGATACATAATAGTAAAGTCCTAGTCCTTCAGTAACTCAATCCATCTCCTCTGCCTAGAGTACAACTCTCGCTGACTCGTGATGTACTGAAGACTATGGTGATCGGTGAAGATCTCACAATGAACACCATATAAGTAGTGCCTCCAAATCTTGAGCGCAAAGACTAACACTGCCAACTTCAAGTCATGAGTGGGGTAGTTGCACTCATGAACCTTCAGCTGCCTCAATGCATATGCTATCACATGACCCTGCTACATCAATACACAACCAAGACCAATCGCTGAAGCATCACAATACACTTAGAAGCCCTGACCCTCAACTGGCAAAGTCAACACCAGAGCAGAAGTCAATAAGGCCTTAAGCCTCTGAAAACTACCCTCGCACTGATCCGACCACTGAAATGAGACATCCTTCCTAGTCAGCCTAGTCAAAGGTGCTGCTATGGAAGAAAACCCCTCGATGAACCTCCTGTAGTACCCTGCTAACCCAATAAAGTTGTGAACCTTGGTAGGAGTAGTAGGTCTTGGA
This sequence comes from Jaltomata sinuosa, assembly GCA_003996215.1. Classification (NCBI taxonomy): domain Eukaryota; kingdom Viridiplantae; phylum Streptophyta; class Magnoliopsida; order Solanales; family Solanaceae; genus Jaltomata; species Jaltomata sinuosa. Next base: position 11,466 of record QJPP01000454.1, read on the forward strand.
CAATCACGATTGGCTGAAATCTTCCCCAAGTCCACTCTAATCTCATCCTTAGACACCACGTGTCCTAGGAATACTACTGACTCAAGCCAAAACTCGCACTTTGAGAACTTGGCATAAAGTCGATGATCTCTCAATTTCTAGAGTATAATCCTTAAGTGCTGCTCATGATCCTCCTCACTCCGTGAGTATATAAAGATGTCATCGATGAACACTATCATAAATGAATCCAAGTACGAACTAAGAACCCTATGAATCAAGTCCATGAAAGCTGCGGGGGCATTAGTCAATCCAAAAGACATCACTAGGAATGCATAATGGCCATAACATGTCCTAAATGATGTCTTAGGGATGTCCTCTGCCTTAATCCTCAACTGGTGGTAGCTTGACCTCAAATCTATCTTCAAAAATATGGCTGAACCCTGAAGCTGATCAAACAAGTCATCTATGCGCGGTATCGGATACCTTTTCTTTACAGTTACCTTATTGAACTGCCGATAATTAATACACATTTGCATTAACCTATCTTTCTTCTTCACAAACAGAACTGGAGCACCCCAAGGTGACACACTCAGCCTAATAAAACAGTTAGCGAATGAGTCCTAGATATGATCTTTAAGCTCCCTCAACTTAGCTGGAGCAATACGATACGGAGTAATAGAAATGGGCCTAGTGCCCTGCTCTAACTCAATATCAAAGTCAATATTTGTCTCAGGTGGAAGGCCTGGCAGGTAAGTCAGAAATACAGCTAGGAAATCTCTAACCACAGGAACTGACTCAGGAGAAGAAGTGTCGGCACTAGCATCTCGTACATATGCTAGATAAGCCAAACACCTATGAGAAATCAACTTCCTAGCATAAAGGCAAGAAATGATCCCAGACAGTGCACGGGTAAAAGAACCCTACCATATAATTGGGGATACGCCATGCACAACTATAGTAATAGTCTTGGTATAGCAATCCAAAACTGCTCAATAAAGGGATAACCAGTCTATGCCCAGAATCACATCAAAATCTAACATATCTAGGATCATCAGGTCAGCCCAAGTCTCAATATCACCAACAATAATCACACAGGATCTCACAATCCGATCGACTACTAAAGAATCATCTACTAGGGTCGAAACAAATACAAGAACAGATAATGGCTCACTAGTCAACCCTAAAAAAGGAACATAATAGGAAGATACATATGAACACGTAGATCCAGGATCAAACAAAGCTAAAGTTGACTGGCGATGTACAAAAATCATACCTGTGATGACCGCATCTGAGGCCTCTACTTCTAGTCTACCAGGGATTGTATAAAATTGACACTGACATCCACCTGATTGAATATTATCCTGACCACCTACCCTGCCATACTGGGCACCACCTCTACCCTGAATACCACCACCTCTAACTGGTGGCTGTACTGCTCTGATAGGCTGAGCCAACTGAGCGGCTGGCTGAACGGTACCCCGCTTGGGGCAATCTCTAGTATAATGACTGATGACACCACACTCATAACAAGGCCTTGATGGCCTAACCTGCCGGGATGAACTAACTGAACTAGTGTGGCCACAATGGCCTGATGCTCCAGAAGTTGTACCCCTCGAAGTCTGACTATCACAACCCTGCTGACTGCTATGACCCTCTTCAAACAGAGGCCCACCTGAAGCCTGAACTAGATGGCTCGACTGACCCTGATGTTATTGTGATGATACCCTCGGCCCCACTGGCCTAAACCTCTACCAATGTAGCAAAAACCACTGTAACTGCCATAGTGACGAGGCCTCTTATCTTTTGCCCCCGAATCATGACAATGTAAATCCTCTATAGTACGATCATGGTCTACAATAGCCTGGATGGATTGCCTACTAGCAACTAGTACCTCAGTGGTCGTCTTAAGCTCTGTCCGCAACTCACAAATAAATTGGTGAACTCTATCTGGCTCGGTAGGAATGATCATAGCCCCAAATGGAGCCAACTGGTGAAAGTAGGTCTCATACTCAGATACGGACTTAGATCCCTGCATCAGTCTGGTGAACTGCTCTCTATGATGCTCATGATCACTCTGAGTTAAAAACTTGGCCATAAAGGCCTCATAAAACTCCCTCCAATTCAACTGAGGAGATGTAGACGGTTTGCAAGCTACCTGGGCCCTCCACCATAGCTTAGCTGGGACCTATAGCTGATAGATAGTATAACCAACCCGATGAGTCTCCAATAACCCCAGATAATGTAGCATTTCCTCACAAGTAGAAATAAAGTTATGTGAATCCTGACCAGGAGTATCAAAGATCTAGGTAGAGTCAATCTTAGAAACCTACCCAAAGCCTTTTGCTCCATCTCTGTCATAACTGGGCGAGGAGAAAGAGGTTGTGCCATAGAAGGTACTGGAAGAACCTCAGCCTGGGGAGCCGTAGTAATAGGCTACGCTCCTGAACTCTGAACACACAGGGCTACCCCCTGAGCAGATGTTTGTGCCACATCTGAAGGCTGACCCTCAATCATACCTAACAACTGAAGAAGAAAACCCTGGATATCTGACGAAGAAGCTGGGGCAGGTACCGATACAGGTGTTGGTGCCGCCCCTGGTGGTACCTGGGCTATCCCTTAGTCCACGAGCTATAGCTCTGGGACTAACTCAAGCTAAAACTCAACCCTAGTAGCTCTAGTGGGTACCGCTACTCGGGCACGTCCCCGACCTCTACCTCTATGACCTCCCCAGCCCTTAGCTAGAGTTTGGTATGCTGGGGTCGAAGGCTCACCCTCGCTCACTGCTGAAGACCTCGTACAAGCCATCTGCAAAAGAGTAAACTAGAACAAATGAGATTTCCAGGAACTACCTATGATAAGACGCACAATATAGAAGCAAGAGAAGATCCATGTTTCCTAAAATGCCACTATAGCCTCCCAAAGATTGAGTACGGACTTCTTTGCCCCGATCCTCAGAACTATACTAGACATTGGCTCCTATACCAATGACATCGATGAACCTAGGCTCTGATACCAAACTATCATGACCCAATTTCTCAAGTCATGATGGCACCTATAACCCCATGTAGGCGTACCAATTCTCATATCCCAGAATGGATAATAATGGGCTACTAGCTAACTAAGCAAGCAGAAGAAAAAGATATAAGTGGAAGCAAGAGTTCAAGTAAAGGAATGAGCAACACGAAGATATATATATATATAGGAAAACTAAACCATTCAATGACCTGGTATCACAGTATAAGAGCCGTTACTATATAAATAGAGTACAAGGGTCTAAAAGAATATATGCAACTGTCTCTGAATAACAAAAGAGTACATAATACAAAAGAGGATATAAAAACTAAGCTCTGGCTGCCAAGAGCTCACCCTCAATTTTAGATGATCCAAAAGAACTCCGTACGACTCTCCATGAGTCAACAATAATGGATCACACTAGGATCTACACTAGGAAGATACAGAGTGTAGTATGAGCACCAATTGCAAAGCAACGAGTACCCAGTAAGCATCATAGGCCGACTAAACGCATAAAAGATATAAAAGCAGTAAATAGCAGAAAGCAAAGAACGTAGTCGTAGAAGCAAACATGTAAGTACACGGAAACTAGCATAGATAGAATACAAGAAGAAAAGAATCATACTCGGCTAGCTAATAGAAATATATATCACAGAACATAGGTGAAGGAAAGAAGAACGCACCTGGGGTCCTTGCAATAGCAATATATATAGAGAAAGTTTAAGAAATAGGTGGTATACTGATAACCTCAAGTAAGAAAGGAAGGAAGGGAAAGCAAGTAAAATGTACTCATGCTTGAACCAATACTACCAACTATATCATGCTAGTAACACAGTCCTCCAATACGAATAATCTAACAATAACCCGAATGTAACCATAAAAAGAACTAGTACTATGATAGGATATAATAATAAAAAATCTACCTACAATCCCAAGGGGCGCCCATACACCTGAGGAATACATACAAGTGAAACCAAATCCTCCAGTATCCCATACTACCGGAGAGTACACTCACCAAACAGCAAACAAGGGTGGAATCAAACACAAATGCATGATATGATGATGTAGTGAAACCAGGTGTAACCGTAGTACTGTATGTATATCCTATGGTGCCGATAGGCCTAGTAGGTAGGATCTATGAAAGGACACAGTCGTATACCTCAACTACACCGTATACCCCTCCTCTGGCATACTCAGTATGTAGCCCCTGGTCCGGATCAGTAAGGTCCATGAAGGTCCTCGCCCACATACTCAATCTCAGAATCTTAGAATATCCAATTTAACTGCCCAGAGTGTATCCGAGTCTAAACCAGTAATTGTGATAACAAAATGCATACCCAGAGTGTATCGGGGTCTAAATTAGTAATCAAGTCTCAAAATCTCCTTAAGGGGGTGTCCAGGTGTATCTAGGTCTAAAATAGTAGTAAAAACAAGTTTGTTGCTCAGCTTGACTGAGTCTAGTATCGTACCGAGTCAGTAGTAAAGAATGTATAGCACTGCGGCTCAGCTGAGTTTAGTATAAGTATGAAAAACAGTGATAAAATCATTATTTAGTCTCTCTTACCGCAGGAAGATCCATAAAAGTTAGTTCTAAACCCTTTTATAACCATTTTAAAAAAAAGGCCCTCGGGGCTATGCAAGGTTTAGAAAACCATTTATATTAGACCCGCAACAAATAGTAGTAAAATATGTAGAAAATCTCCTTATACTGATGATAATGGTATGCCAAACACAAACAACATCCCAATGGCTCACAATCAACCTATTGGTCCTGTACATTCTCGAATTGCTCTACATCATACATAACCAGCTCTACAATCGAGATACCAAAGTTTGAGACTTATGGATATTCCCAAATAACTCACCATATATGGTCTAGAGTCATACACAAGACTACATAAGGCCACAAGGGTAAAACTACCAACTAAAATGAATACTACAACAATACGAGTGAAATAAGATGGACAAAAATGAAGCGGACAAGGTCTGGGTTGCCAAGATAATAAAACCCAACCGAAGGATGCTAATTAGTACAATTATAGCCTATATACGCAAAGTCTAGAAAGAGGAAACCATAACCTACCTATCATCCAACGACAAGCTACTGGAATGATGATGTCCAGGTTCAAACTACTCCGAGAAGTCCCAAAAAAAAATCACACTATCAAGAGGTTAATCTACACATTAAAACAAGACTAATGATACCCATATTGATAAAAGTATAGCCGGGTCGAAATTCGGGTCACAAGAAGGCCCATGGGCCCTGCAACCTGAAGCCTGAAATGAAAAGTGCACAATGATCCCAACACTCTCATGAGTGCATTCTCAAAAAATGAGCGGAAATAGACCAGCAAAAAGGGCTCAAACAACCCACAAACTAAGAGAACCAAGGAAGGATATTAAAAGGGAAATACCAAAAATTAAGCAAGGAACTTACCAATTTTAGAAGCCAAGAACGAACACAGACTAAAATTATATAGGCCTCCATGTTTTTGGATGAACATGGTGATGAATAGAGGTTATTGGAGTCAATTATAATGGAGAAATCGCTTGGGGAAGATGATGAAATGAAAAGGAAAAATTAAAAGGGGCCAGCCATATAGCTACCAACGCCCAGGCACAGGGGCGGCCATGCAGGCGCAGGGGTGCTAGCACTGCAGGTGCTCTAGTGCCCAGACGGATTGGCAAGCGCAGTAGCGCTGACGCCCAGGAGGGCTGGCAAGTGCAGGAGCGCTGGCTACTGAGGCATGGCAGGAGCGCAGGCACGACGTCCAGGAAAAGGCACGCTAGCGTAGGCACATCGCAGGATACGTCGTGGCCCCATACCAGCAAGTAGCACATGTTGTAGCCAACCTTAGGAAATTTCCAACGTATGGACTTTCGGGAAGCATCTGGGGTCCTGCAAACACAAACAAGCTGAGCTATTTGACTAAAACGGCATTCCAGACTCAAAAAAATTGATGAAAATCTTAATGGAGGTCGATTCAATGAAAAGTAGGCCCCACGCCCAAAACCAACCTTTTGGCCAATTTTTCCAAAATGGAACTCCATGGCCTAAAATGAGTTCAGAAGCCTCGGGACCTGAACCAAAGGTCCCTCTAGCCTAAAGTCGACATTCTGGAGCTAACAGTGCTGACAAAAATTTCATCCAAGGACATCTTCTCTGAATGTTGATCAAAGTCCAACGTCCAAGTTCAACTGGCTAGAAACTACAAATGCAATACAAAACTAAATCGAAACTCCCAGACCCTAACCAAGGGTCCATCTAGACCAAAATCCATGCTTTGAAGCTAACAAAACTATCATAATTCAATTCTGAGCATGTTTACCAAGAATGTTGACCGAAGTCAATGATATCCTAAGTTTAAGCTCTAAAATAGGAAAACGGTCATAAAAACCAAACAAACAGCCAGACACCGAACCACCGGTCCCATCAAATCATAAATGACTTAGGACCACTATTGGCAAGCTCTACATGTACAAGGAAAGCAAAAATATGGGAATGACCGGAAGGGTCATTACAAATAATTACGTGGGTGCTTTCTAAACATTAGGAAAGAAAAAACTCTTGCAAAGAACTTAAAAGAATCCTATATTTAAGGAAATAATTTTCAAGGGTAAACCAACCAATTTCCAAAAGTAATGCATATTTTCAAAAAGAAAAATAACTGCAAAAAAAACCCACGCTTAACTTTCTGATTCCCTTTTTTCCTCATGCATTATCACACATAATTTTTATTTATATTTTATTCTCAAAGATCTACAATTGTTCCAGTCAAAGCTTCAAGAATTTAGAGGATTTGTATTTTTATGAAATTACAAAGGTTATAATATTTTTTTGTGTTGTTTTTTCATAGGAAAGATTAGACATATGTTAATACCAAAACGTCTACAGGGGCATAAGTTGTGGCCTTTCCACTGCAAGCAATCAAAGTAGTAAAGCTAGTCGAAGCTACCTTATTTATAACATGTCTATTAGTACTGGTGTGATGCCCTGTCTTAGGGATATAACTGGCACCTAATCCCAACTTATACCTATGTCGACCCTTGTTGGATAACTATGCTACCGCCAGAATACTAGCCATAAAATAAAAGAAATAAATAAGTATATCTCAGCTTAAAAATAAGCCCTCGACCGGTAAGTGCCCTGTCAACAAAACATGTAATAACTCAACGAACCCCAACAATTCATATAGAATAGAAACTAAATCCTGTGTAGGCCATCAAGGCCACCATACTATCTAGAAACATATAAACTGAGCATATATGTACATATACGATAAAGGCCAACAAGACACTGTGCTAAAAGAATAAAACAAATAGGCTAACACTATCGACAATGCACATATATACAACCCAAAGACTGCAAGCCTTTAAGAGTAGTAAAGCTTGGCCGGGACCCTACCCAAAAGCTATCTACAACAAAAGCCAACAAACCTCAAAACTCTCACAGTTCTGGAAGAAAGGGGCTAGCAAACCTGCTAGAACTCAACCATGCTATTGAGAAGGTCTATTTGGTCATCTGTTGGGACCTACAGGTATGAATGCAGTGCCTCTAGGCAATGGAGCTTCAGTACAAGATAATGTATCAAGCATGTAAGGCAAGATAATAAATGTGTAGGAATCATAAAGTGCTGAAAGCAACTAGACCAGAGAGTCAAAGATAACCTGGGCACCTACCTGCTCCTGAATCTAAGCACACCAATAATAATCAAACAACAACCTAACCAAGCCCCTAAGCTCAGCAGGTGAATATAACAAACAAGACCACCTACCCGGGCCCCTATAAGCTTGAAATATACCAATTCAGTCTATATACCCCTATTGGTAGTCCCCTAGCCTCGTAGACAGTCATTACATCCCAATAGCTCCTCAATCACTCTATAAATAGCTCTGAAGGCCATTGTTAGGTCCCAGTATCCCATTAGGCACTTTGTATATCATAATAGCCCCTTAGGCGTTCTTTATATAGCCCTAAAGGCAATTACTATCTTCTAATATACCTATAGGCATTACAAAGCCCTCTTAAGAATCAAAAAGCCCCATAGGCATCAATATGTAGCCCTCTTAGGCAATCAAGTAGACCATAAGTGAACAAACTTCAATATAACCCTGTAGGTAACCATAATTGCCCATTGGATTCATATTATCCCCAAAGGCAATCAGAATAACCCGTAGGTTTTCACTTATCTCAATGACCCATAGGTAAAAGTCACATTTCTGCAGCTAACCACAATAGCCCAAGGGAAATAATGAACAATCCAATAGCCCAAAGGCGAGCAATTTGGCTATAAGAAACCTAAACAAATAGTCTCTAAGCCATGTATTACATAGGGCCAGTACTAACTGAATAAGAATCCCGACAAGGGATGAATATAACAACTCAAGTAGACAATAACCAACAATCATGGCTATGAGGAAATTAATGATAACAACCTTGTTGTGTAGCTCCTAAGCTTTAAGAAAATATGCCAAAAGAAGTGAATAGCCTTAATATACCTTTAAAATAATATTCAATATCTTGATGCTACTTCATGATAATTCTTCACCAAGATATTGCCCTTACAATAGCGTAAGCCCACAATGTAACAAATAACTAAAATAGTCCAGAATTTTGAAAAACAGAAAAGAGTTTCCAACATTGGTAGCCGTATTCTATAGAAGCATATAACTTTTGAATTAACAATTTGGGGAGGGATAGAAACCCTTAACTTACTATATACATGGAATAATAGCACAAAAGTAGCTTTATACACAAACCTGCCTCTTCAGAGAACTCACAAACAGAGCTACCATCAATAAAACAAGCGTGTGCTAGTCGCTCTCTATGATACCCCTAACCTATGCCTTGATTTTGGGAGAGTTTAATGGTGAATTCTCTTATATAGGAGATTGGAACCCTAGGGAAGGGGAAGAAAATAACCTAATATGTTTTGTGGATGTTTAGGAATGATAAAATTTATTCAAAGTCTTATACATATATTTCCGCTGACATGGACCTGCCTCCATGTACCTGCTTGTCTTCATAAAAATTTGAATATATCTCTATTCTGAAGTTGTATGAATAAACAATTTAGTGAGTTGGAAACTAGACTCGTAGAGATTTGATTTGGTAGGTTGGGGGACCTCTAACTATTTATATATTAGGAGAAACACTTTGAGACATTTAGCCAAAAATTTAGAGGATTTATCAAAGTAACTTACGATAATTTTTGCCGATTTTTATTTTAGAACTTGGTTGACTTTAAAGCTTAACATCTGACCATTGTGCGATTAGAATAGATTGTAAAACATCTTTACTGACATACTAATTACTCTTGTAGTCATTATAGAAGAAGCAGTATTTGTTGCAGCAACAATATTAGTAGCAGCAAAAACAATTGTAGTAGTAGTAGTAGTAGTAGTAGTAGTAGGTAGTGCATCAGGGTGTTGGCCAACTTGTTTTGATCCCTGTATACATATGTGACAGTAGGATCATCCAGCCTATGGATAAGGCACCTTCACTCACCTTCACTCAGTAACCAAAGGTAAATCATAAGTTTTGAAGAAGATAAAAGGTCAACAACTTATTTTGAATCGACATTAATTTCTAACAAGTGCCATTTATAGTGCAATGCTAGGGTCAGCCCTGCAAAAAGGGCATGTAATTCCCCTTCAAGGGGGTTAGATATTAAGGCACAACCTACAAAACCGAAGACCCAATTCCCATAAGAGGTTTAAAAGACACCTCTGAGTTTAGAATAGGCAGAATGTTGAATCGTGCTACTGTCTGAGTTAAGCATGAGGTTTCATGGTGCAGGTAGGTTCCATTTAAAGTATATTGGAATGGTAACCCTCCTAATCTTAGCGGTTCTTTCCAAGTACAAAAATTCTCTGCCTAAATTGGCTATATTTTGAGGTGTGGGGTTGAAAGGTATGCCATCAAAGATTAGCTTATTGCAAGCTAGATGACCCAAAGGAAAAATTAGAGGAAGACTTTAGAAGGGATGTGACAGGTTAAGGCTATAGGCCCTTTGCTCAACAGACTATGCAATCAACTTGAAGGGTGTAAGATATTTGAGTTGAGGTGATGAACTTTGTCGTTGATCCCCAAAGCAGTCCATATTGGGGTGACTTTAGTAAAAGTGAAGAATAAATAGTTGAAAATTTCTTACTCCATGGTATTTCAAAGAACATATGTGGGACGAGTGGACACAATTGATGTGGTGAAAGAAAGCTCCTGTGGGAAGGTGTCCATGATTCATTAGCCATGGGAAATGTTTAATCTTGGGGGATGCACGAGTTTTAAATCCAAGTGAAGTCCTCGGCTGGAGACAAAGTCACAAGGCTTAGGGTGTCAAAGCAGGATTTAATAGTGAAAGACTTGGTGTTAGTTAGCCCCCAAACAAATGAAGATGAGTATTTAGGAAAGAAAATTGAACTCAACAGTGCAATGAGCTCGTGCAACAGATCAAAGAAGAGATTCATAAAAACCCAGTTATCATGGGCTCAAAACTCGACGATAGAGGCGTTAGTTTCATGCCATTGTAGAGGTTCGTAAATCAAGAAACATAGAGAGAGGTGTGGCTCTATCCATGAATCATGGAAAAAATTTATATGTTCCCTCTTAGCAGGTTTCCATTGAAGCCCATATTGACAGTAAACCAAACCTAACTATAGAGTTCTCTAAGTTGTGGATGCATACCTGGGCCGTTGCTTGTATTTGGCTGGAAAGACACTGGCCCAAAGGGATTGAGAGTGAAAGAGTAACCAATTATGGAGGCTAGGAGGGATTTATTCTATGTAGCCGAATCCCCAATGCCCAGTCCTCCAGTTGACTTTGGCGTGGTAATTCTGGACCACTTAACAAGATGTACCTTCTTGCTTTTTTGGGTAGTCCCTGTAATGACCCTTTTGGTCATCTTTGCATTTTCGCTTTCTTTGTACTATTAGAGCTTACTTGTAGTGGCTCCAAGACATTTATAACTTACTGGAACCGGTAGTTCGATGCCCGGGCCATTTATTAGGTCTTTATGACCATTTCCCTATTTTAGAGCTTTAACTTAGGAAATCATTGACTTTAGTCAAAATTCTTAGCAAACGTGTTCGAAATTGAATTTTGACAGTTCCATTAGCTCTGGAGTATAGATTTTGGTCTTGTTAGACCCTTGAGTGGGGCCTAGGAGCTTTTAGTATGGTTTTATCTCACTTTCTGAGATTTCAAGCCAGTTAGAGTTGGAAGTTTGACTTTGGTCAACTTTTGATGATCTAAGCATTAGATTCAAAATTCGATGGTTCCATCAGCTCTACAATATTAAGTTTGGGTTAGGTAGGTGGTTGGTTCGAGTCCCGAGTGAGCCAGACTCATTTTGGGTGTTTAGTTGAAATTCATAAGTGTTGAATTGGGTCAACACTTCATTGAAATGACCTCGTATAGAAGTTTCATTGATTCTGTTGAGTCCCAAATGTCACTTCTAGTAGGTTATCATAGTTCATTTGCACGTATGGGGTCGCCGATAAACCCTGTGGGTCCATCCGGTGACTTTTCAACTTAGGAAAATTGATGGTTATTATTGTAGGTGCAGGTCTCAGACCTTAATTACAATCATGAGAAAGGCCACACAATCGCGATGGTCTATCTCTTGGGGCATCACAACCATAAGGTCTCCTTCACGCGATCGCGATGAAGGGCCTATGGACCCCGCACCCATTTGCTATTTGGAATTATGCGGTTCTTTCTTGTGATAGCGATGAAGGCCCTGCCCTTTTGTTCGTCATGACTTCATGGCTGGACTATTGCGATCATGATGGTCTAGCCAACATGGTCATCACGACCGCATGGGGTCCTTCACAATCTTGATGAAGAACCCCTGGCAATATATAATTGTTCTCTTTCTTTTTCTTCTTTATTCAAACCATTTCTCCTCCATATTCTTAGGGCTATATGCTCAAAATTCACTATGGGTTCATCATAAAGTGTTAGGGGGATTATTCCTTGTCTGTGGCTGATTTCCCGTCATGAATTGTAAGGTTTCCATCCTTTATTCCCTTAATTTCATCGATTGATTCTTAATTTTTTTGTGAGGTTTAGGGGTTGTTTTAAGCCCTTTCCTTACCCAGATTATGCTTAATTTTTAGCATGAGTTCTGAGTAGTGTTGGAAACCTCATGGTAATTTCTATTTTCAGTTTTGGATTGCGAAGCCTATGGGCCTATTTTTGACCCAGATTTTTGACCTAGCTAATTATTAGCGTTATGGGTATCGTTATCTTTATTGTGATGAGTAGATTATGTTATTGGTAGTTTGATTATTGTTCGGGGATTTTTGGAGTAGTTTGGGCTTAGACGATGTCTTTCTATCAACTTTTCATCGGACGCCAGGTAGGCTATGGCTTACCGATCTTAGACTTGGCCTATATAGAATGTAATTGTACTATTTAGCTCATACTTGGGTTGAGATTACTAGGTTGGCACCCCAGACCTTGTCTTCTTCTTTTTTGTCCATTCTTATATTTCTTCTTCAGTATCTGAGCTAGTACGGTAGTATTACCTCTTACAGCCCTGAGTGGCCTTTGCATATGCCTCTGAACCATAGTTAGTGGGATATTTGGGAAGTGTATGTAAGTTCCAAACATTGATTCGCGGTTGCTAGCTGGTTATCTATGCTGTAAAATGGATTGAGCCTATGTAGGGATAGTAGGTTGATTTTGAGATATTGGTTGTATCCAAGCATATCATCATCATGAAAAAAGCTTTGTCTGCATTGGTTTATTATTACTATAGGGCTGTAGGCCTGAATATCACCATTTTTCTAACCTTGCATGGCCCCGAGGGCCCATTTTCAGTTATTAATGGCCAAATGGACTTAATACTGGTTTAATAAATCTTCTTAAAGTAAAAGGGATTAAATGTTTATTTTTCACACTTTAACCTGAGATGATACTAGACTCGGCCGGGCCGAGCACTAGACATAGTTTTATTATTGATTTTAGACCCGGATAGACTCTGGGCATATATGATGAGATCTTGAGAGTTGGTATGTGGTTGCGGAGACCTCCATGGACCTGTCGATCTGGACTAGGGGCTATAGGCTGATAGTGCCAAAGGAGGGGTATACGAGAGAGTAGAGGTATACGAGAAAAGCCCTTCTGTGGGTCCTACCTGGTAGGCCTACGAGGGCCGAAGGAGGTGCATATGGTACCACTGGTATACTATATCATATCATTCATTTTGGCATTGTTCCACCCCTTGTTTGGTATATGCTGAGTGTACTCTCCGGTAGTATGGGATACCGGTAGGGTTTGTCTTCACTTGTATATGTCCCTCGGGTGTATGGGCGCTCATTGGGATTGTAAATAGATTCATATTATTTGCTCCTATTGTAGTTACTTGCTAGTTTAATTTTCGATCATCCTTACCTTGTGAGCTGTATTGTTAGCATGTCTATATTTAGTTCCTTTATTTCTTCCCCTTTATTTGAGGTTAGTGGTACACCGCCCTGTTTGTTAAGCTTTTTTTATTTACTGTTATTGCAAAGACCCAGGTGCATTCTCTCCTCTTACATCTGTGTCCCATGATGCATCTTATGTGGGTAGCTTAGTACACTTGTATTCTTTTTTTCCTTCTATCTGTTGCTAGCTTCCATGTACTTCACTCTATTTGCTTCTGTGACCCTTTTCTTCCCTTATCTGCTATCTACTGCTTTTACATTTTATATGTGCCTAGTTGGCCTATGATGTCTACTGAGTACCAGTTTATTATGCAATTGGTGTTCATACTACACTTCTGCATCTTCCTGGTGCAGATCCTAGTGTGGGCCATCGCCATTGATGTGGGGATTTCATGCAAAATTTCAGACTTCCGAGATATAAAGTGAGCTCTTGGTGATGGAGGTTTGGCTATATCTCTTGTTTTGGCACAATTGACTCTTTTGTATATTCAATGATTGCTGTATATTTTACTTTTGCTCTCTCTTGTACTCCATATATTTAGTAGTTGCTCCTGTACTTATGTTACCAGGTCGTGGGATTGTGTAGTTTTCTATATATATTTATGTTGCTTTCCTCTTGCTATGCCTTATTTGACTTCTTCCACTTATTATCCTTATTGTGTGTGCTTCACATAACCATTCTGGGCTATGAGGATTGGTTCACCTATGTGGGGGGGGGGATTGTAGGTTCCATCATGACTTGAGAAATAGGATCATGACAGCTTGGTATCAAAGCCTAGGTTCACCAGTGTCATTGGTATAGGAGCCAATGTCTAGTAGAGTCATGCAGAACTGGGCAAAGACAACCGTACCTTATATTCGCGAGGCTATAATGATATCTTAGGAAATATGAGTCTTCTCTTGATTTTATATCATGCGTCTTATCCTAAATGGTTTCCTAGAATCTCATTTGTTCTGTTCACTCTTCTGCAAATGGTTCATATGAAATCTTATGTAACAGATGAGGGCAATCCTTTAGCACTGGCACCTCCGTCTCCAGCCAATGGCTAGGTTATAAATTGAGGTAGAGGTCAAGGATGTGCCCAACCTATGACACTAGTTAGAGATCCTAAGGTTGAGGATGAGCCTGAGAAAGTTCTAGACCAGTAATCCGTGGACCAGGGAGAATCCCAGGTGCCACCAGGGCCAGTAGCAACATCAGTATCAACACCATCCTCATCTCCTTCGCCAGATATCCAGAGTGTGCTTCTTCAATTATTGAGCATGGTTGGGGGTCATCCTTCTGATATGGCCTAGACATCTGCTCAATTAGAATCCCTGGGTGTTCAGCGTTCAGGAGCGTAGGCTGCTACCGTGTCTTCTCATGCACAGGTCCTTTCAGTGCCTACAATCGCTCAGCCTCTCGCTCCTCACCCAGTCATGTCTGAGTCGAAGCATAAGGCTTTGGGTCAGTTTATGAGACTATCCCTACTAAGGTTCTCTGGTGCTCCCCCGTAGGATGCCTATGATTTTATTTCTACTTGTGAGGAGATGCTTCATCACCTTGGTCAGTTAGATGCCCACTGAGTGGATTATACCACCTATTAGCTAGAGGGGCCAACTAAGCTTTGGTGGAGGGCCTAGGTAGCTTGCAGGCACTCTAAGTCTCCTAAGTTGGCATGGAGGGAGTTGTAAGAGGACTTTATGGCCAAGTTCTTGCCGCAGTGTGATCGTGAGCCCGTAGGGAGTAGTTTATCTAATTGATATAGGGGTTCACCGAGTATGAGACCCGCTTTCATCAGTCGGCCCCATTTGGGGCTATGATTATTCCTATAGAGACAGATCGAATTTGTCAATTTGTTTGGGGGATGAGGACTGCGTTGTGTCAGACTGCAGAGATACTAGTTGCTAGTGGACAACTATTTCAGGCAATAGCGGATCATACCTGCACTATAAAGGATTTGCATCACCAAAAACCCAGGGCTAGAGATAAGAGAACACGCCATCAGGGTGCTTACAGTGGTTGCCACTTTGCTGG
This sequence comes from Jaltomata sinuosa, assembly GCA_003996215.1. Classification (NCBI taxonomy): domain Eukaryota; kingdom Viridiplantae; phylum Streptophyta; class Magnoliopsida; order Solanales; family Solanaceae; genus Jaltomata; species Jaltomata sinuosa. The sequence continues at coordinate 26,902 of QJPP01000454.1, forward strand.
TAGGGGTTTGGGTAAGTGGAACAAAGGATATCAGCCACAGCAGAATCTGAGCCAGTTTCGCCAGCCAGTTCAGGCATCACCTTAGGCTTCAGGTAGGCATCAGTTTGATCATGGTTATGGTAGTTAGCATGGTTACAATGGTCATCATAGGTTTAGTAGGTTGAGTTCAGGTAAGTTATTAAGGGGTACATCATTTGGGGCATCTGGCCGTGGTGGACATACAGGTTCAACCAGTTTATCTCACCAGGCAGGGCCATCAAGGCCTTGCTACGTGTGTGGTATTATGGATCATTTTTCCAGAGATTGCCCCCAACAGGGTACAGTTCAACCAGCCCTCAGCCGGCCCAGCCTCTGAGAGCAGTGCAACCACCAGTCAGAGAAGGTGGTGTCCAGGGTAGGGGTGGTGCCAAGTATGGTATGTCTCGTAGTCAGGATGGCGGTCAGTCTGGTGAAGGTCGGCGTCAGTTCTATGTGATCCCTGGTAGACCGAAGATGGTGGCCTCAGATTCGGTGATCACATATATGATCTCTGTATGTCGTCAGTCAGCCTTAGCATTATTTGATCATGCTTCTTCATGTTCGTATATTTCTGCCTACTTTGTTCCTTACTTGGGTTTGGTAGTAAGTTATTATTTGTTTCTACCCCGGTAGGTGATTCTTTAGTAGTAGATCAGATTGTTAGATCACGCTTGGTAGCTTTGGTGGTCTTAAGACTTGGGATGATTTGATGATATTAGATGTGATAGACTTTAATGTGATCCTTATCATAGACTGGTTATCCCCTCACCGAGCGATTTTTGATTGTTATGCCAAGATCGTTACCTTAGCCGTGCCTGGTGTATCCCCAGTTGTGTGGCAGGGTTCTGTTAACCATGCACCATCTGGAATCATTTCTTTTCTTCAGGCTAGGAAGTTGATTTCACGCGGGTGTTTGGATTATCTAGAATATGTCTGGGATGTTAATGGAGACACTTCTTCTCATGAGTCAGTCCCTATGGTTAGAGAGTTTATAGATATGTTCTCGACCAACCTACCAAGCTTCCACCTGAGCGTGATATAGACTTTGCCATTGAGTTAGAGCCGGGCACCAGGCCTATTTCCATTACTTCATATCGTATGGCTTCAGCTTAGTTGAGGGATCTTAAAGATCATTTTTAGGACTTGTTAGCTAAGGGTTTCATTAGGCCGAGTGTGTCGCCTTGGGGTGCTCCAATTTTGTTTGTGAAGAAGAAAGATGAATAGATGTGGATGTGTATTGATTATCGGGAATGGAATAAGGTGACTGTAAAGAACAAGTATCCGATACCGCGTATAGATAACTTATTTGATCAGCTCCAGGGTGCAACAATATTCTCTAAGATAGATTTGAGGTCAGGCTACCACCAGTTGAGGATTAGGGCGGAGGACATCCCTAAGACAACATTCAGGACACGTTCTTGCCATTTTGTGTTCCTGCTGATGTCTTTTGGGTTAACCAAGGCCCAACAGCTTTTATAGACTTGATGCACAGGGTGCTCAAGCTGTACCTGGATTCATTTTGATAGTCTTCATTAATGATATATTGGTATACTCGCGAGGTAGGGAGGACCATGAGCAGCATTTAAGGATCATGCTCCAGACTTTGTGAGATCATCAACTTTATGCCAAGTTCTCAAAGTTCAAGTTTTGGCTTGAGTCGGTAGCATTTCTAGGACACGTGGTGTCTAAGGATGGGATTAGGGTGGATCTAGAAAAGATTGCAGCCATTCATGATTGGCCGAGGCCTACTACTCCTACTGAGGTTTGCAGTTTTGTTGGGCTGGCAGGATACTACAGACTGTTCATTGAGGGTTTTTCTTCCCTAGCAGTACCTTTGACTAGGCTGACTAGGAAGGATGTCCCATTTCAGTGGTCTGATTAGTGCGAGGATAGCTTCCAGAGGCTTAAGGATTTATTGACTTTAGCTCCTGTGTTAACATTGCTAGTTGAGGGTCAGAGCTTCTCAATGTATTGTAATGCTTCATCAATTGGTCTTGGTTGTGTGTTGATGTAGCAAGTCGGGTGATAGCTTATGCATCGAGGTAGGTGAAGGATCATGAGTGCAACTACCCCACTCATGACTTGGAGTTGGTGGTGGTAGTCTTCGCGCTCAAGATCTGGAGGCACTATCTATATGGAATTCATTATGAGATTTACACCGACCATCATAGTCTTGAGTACATCATGAGTCAGCGAGAGTAGAACTCTAGACAGCGGAGGTCTATTGAGTTACTAAAGGACTAAACCATCACTCTTATGTACCATCCGGGCAAGGCAAATATGGTAGTGGATGCCTTGGGCTGGAAGGCAGTGAGTATGGGCAGCTTGGCTTCTCTTTTAGTTTTGGAGCGGTCGTTGTCCTTGGATATCTAGCCCTTGGCTAACCGTTTGGTTAGGCTTGATTTATCAGATCCGAACAAAGTTCTTTCCAGTGTTGAGATCTGTTCTACTCTGGTTGATCAGATTCAGCGGTGTCAATTTGAGGATCACTGTTTGTGTGATATTTGTGATCAGGTTTTATGGGGTGAGGCTAGCAGGGCTACTTTAGATTCTGATGGTATCTTGAGATTTGATGGTCGCCTTTCTGTTCCGAGAGTTGATCCTCCATGAGGCTTATTATTCTAGATATTCCATCCATCCGGGTGTAGATAAGATGTATCGAGACTTGAGGCAGCTTTACTAGTCGAGTGGTATAAAGAGGGACATAACAAATTTTGTATCTCGGTGCTTGAACTTTCGGAAAGTTAAGTTTGAGCACATGAGACCTAGTGGATTGATGCAAAGACTTTCCATTCCTGAGTGAAAGTGGGAAGAGATCACTATGGAGTTTATAGCATGTTTGCCATGCACTTCTCGATGGTTTGACTTTATTTGGTTTATTATCAAAAGGCTGACTAAGTCTCTACACTTCTTGCCAGTTCATTCTTCCTATAGTGTAGAGAGGTTGGCTCAGATCTATCTCCGTGAGGTTGTCCATTTGTATGGGGTTCCAGCTTCTATTATTTTAGACCACGGTACTCAGTTTACATCTCAGTTCTGGAGGACTATTCAGCGAGAGATGGGTACAGAGGTTCAGCTTAGCACTACATTCCCTCCTTAGACAGATGGCCAGTTTAAGAGGACTATCCCGATCCTAGAGGACATGTTACGAGCCTGTGTTTTTTGTTTTGGGGGTTCATGGGATCAGTACGTGCCTTTGGCAAATTTTTCTTATAATAACAGTTATCTCTCAAGTATTTGCATGGCGCCTTTTGAGGCACTGTATGGTAGACGTTGCAGATCGCCAGTAGGTTGGTTTGATGATTTTGAGTCCCGGCCATAGAGTACAGACCTGCTTTGTGATTCCTTAGACAAAGTTTGAGTGATTCAGGACAAACTTTGGGCAGCCCAGAGTAGGCAGAAGAGCTACGCAGACCGTAGACTTCGTGCCTTAGAGTTCAGTGTTGGTGATCGGGATTTCTTTTAGTGTTTCCCATGAAGTGCATGATGAGATTTGGCAAGCGGGGAAAGCTAAGCACCAGGTATATTTGTCACGACCTGATTTCACAGGTCATGATGGCACCTACAACCCCCTAGTAGGTGAACCAATTCTCGTAGCCCAGAATGGTTAGTAATGGGCTACTACCTAACCAATATGCACAATAAGCCGAAAGTTAGTGGAGGCAGAATATAAATATAAGACAACACAGAAGCAATTAACCCGAATATATATATACAAAATGAAACAACACCAACCCCAAGACTTGGTATCGACAGTACAGAAGCTTCTAAATAGAATACAAGTGCTAGAAGTAACAAAATGATAAGTAAAACTGTGTCCGAATATACAAAGAGTAATATTACAACAGATGAGATGTGGTCAAGCCCCGACCGTCAGGCGCTCACCCTAGTCTTGAATATCCAAAAGCTGCACGAGTCTCCAACATGATCAACGGCGAAAGCTAAACTAATATCTGCACCAAAAAGATACAGAAGTGTAGTATGAGCACCAATTGCTAAGCAACGAGTACCCAGTAGGCATCTTCGGTCGACTGAGCGCATATAAGATTTAAAAACAGTAATGAGCAGATAACAAGGAAATAGTCACAAAAAATAAGGAAGAAGTACAAGGAACTAGCACAAAGAGTAGTCAACCAAGGGTTACAAGTATACATGCTAGCATAGAAGGTATACATATACAAAAACACCGGTGAAATAAGGAAGAAGGACGCACCTGGGATCCTTGCATCAACAATACGTATATAAAAGAGTTTTAAGAGATGGGCGGTATACTGGTAACCTCAAAATAAAAGGGAAGCAAGAGATCAATTCAACAATTGAAATAAAATCCATAATCTAAAAGAAACATGCTTAAGACATCAATATCAAGACAAGAATAGATGAACAACAGTCCCTCAAGTATAACCTTAGGATGGAATAGCTCTTATCGACGGAATTACCCATTTTAGGGTCTAAGCTACATATAGTGCGACTTCTCCAAGTTTATGTTGGTTATTTGTTGATCAAACCGATGATGTTCTAACCAAAACCATCGGAAATATGGATGTTAATCGAGAGATAAACATTCCATACCCATGACCAATGTTACTTATGTCAATAAGCGAGAATAAGTATGAATTGGTAATCACCCTATCCCATGATTAAAGATCCATTGGATACACATCCCTAGTCGTCTAGTCAACTTGGTACATCTGCTTTTGTTTTACTGCTTCTTAATTGAATTGTGATTGTAGTGACAACATCCCAATTCCCCCATCCTTTTATTTTCTATTTTGAGCATTTACTCTCTTTTTGAACTCACTTCGATACAGTTTCTATTTAGCTACTCCAGGTCCCTTGGGTACGACCCCGACACTCGTTGGGATTATAAATTTTGTTTTGCTGCACAATTGTTGTGGCCTCCAAATTTGGGGAGCACGATTTTAGCATTCATAAAAAATGGCTCCATTGTCGGGGACTTGAGTTGATAGCTATTTTTTATTTTTGTTTTGAAGTCAATTTGAGTGTACTTGTTTCTTTTACTTTTGTAGTTTTTATGGTTGACTGAACATGCTAGCTATGAGCGAAGCCGATGACAATAAGAGCATTGGTGGCTTCGATAAGGCCAACGCTGCTGAGCCTGTGATGTAAGGGGGTGTGGGTTCAATCCACCTACCCTCACGGTGGGAAATATTGTCTTTCACGTGACTAGCACCATGCTCCACTTGATTCAAATGACGGGCCTATTTGGTGGAGCATCCCATTAAGATGCCAACTGACATATCCAGAATTTTGTGGAGATTTTCCAACCATACATCATTCAAAATATCTCCCCAAGAATCCATCTGATTGAGCCTATTTCCCTTTTCCTTGATGGGGGAAGCCACGACGTGGTTGAGGAATTGTCGGATGATTCCATCACCTCTTGGGCTGAGTTGGTTGAAGCATTTACATCGAGGTTCTTTCCTCCATCTTGAATGATGCAGTTAAGAGATGAGATCACCAACTTTAGGCAACTCCCGGATAAGCCTCTTCATGAGGTTTGGCTAAGATTTAAAAAGAAGCCTCTCTTGTGTCCAAATCATGAGTTGTCAAACAATGTGGTGCTACAAAGCTTTTATCAATCATTGAAGTCTATGAATAAATCGGTGGCTCACAATCTTGGAGGTGGTACCTTCATGGACTTGGACTTTCCCATTGCCTCGTTTTTATTAGAGCGAATGACAAAGACCAATCAAGCTTGGCATACAAGAGAAGCGTATGTGCCAACTTCGGGAGGACCCTCATCCATCTTGGTTAATGAAATGAGGAAAAAGGATGAGGAGCGTGATGAGACAATGGCCAAAATGATGACACAAATTGATTTGATGGCCAACAATGTAATGAGAGCTGGTGGTGCTAAGATGGTGAATGCTGTGAGAGCACCGAAAATCAAAGCTAGTGATGATGAGCTCATGATTGTGTTTAATGGAAAGCTATGTTTTGTGTCGGCGGGTTCTCGCCCTGGGTATTATCACCCGAGGGAGGATAACCAAGGTTGGATTCGAGACAAAGAGAGGGACGAAAATTCGCATGATAGAGACAAAGATGGTGATCGCTTTAATCACCGGAGCTCTAATCCTTACATTCTCCTGAACAAGACGGATTTTGTATACCAACCAGGCACAAGCAACCCCGGCCAATCCAAGTTGGAGGACATGCTATCCTTGGTTTTCAAAAAGGTGGACACAACAAATTCGGGAGTGAGTGAACTAAAGAGTGAAGTTTCAACACTTCATCAAACTATGAACTCTCACTCAGCCTCGATCAAGCATCTTGAGGCCATAATGAACCACCTCTCAAGACAAATGAACCCAAGGATGAAAGGGACGTTGCCTAGCAACACTGTCACCAACCCAATGAATGATTGAGGATTGAGGTTGTATCGTCATGCTGCGAAGTTAAATCAAGCGCTGCTTGGGAGGCAACCCAAGTTTCTTTATTTGTTTTTGGTTATTTTTTGTTATTTTTGGTGTTTTTGTAGGGAAGGCATGGATGAAAAAATGAACAAGGGAAATTAGGGCAAAATGGGTTGTGCGGTGGACTATGCAGACCGCATAAGTAATTATGCATGTTGCACAACACACCGCATGCCAAAGCAGAAGGCCTAAAGGAAATTTGAAAAATTTGAGGCAACATGCGCTGGGCTGTGCGGACCGCACCTCCAACAGCATGGTGATACAGATGCCTGGGCAAACCCAGGGGAGAAAAAAGGGCATATACGATATGCCATGTAGTGCGCACCTTGTCTGGTGCGTATCACATGTAACGGTGCACAAGCGGTAAGTTTTAATTTTAATTGACCTAAACCATTGACTGACCCGACCCGAAGATGATCCGACCGACTTTTCTTCTTCTTTTTCTTTTCTTCTTCCACCAACTTTTCCCTCAAACTCTCAAAAATGTCTCCCAAAACTCTCTCTAAATCCCTCAAACCTCCCCAAAATCTTCTCTTTCTCTCACTCAACCATCTCCACCACTCTATCAGCACTGTCGTCATCATCTCTCCGGGAAGGTTTTATGGGTCACCATTGTTGAAGAACAAAAAGCTTAAATATTCACTCCTCTCTTCATAATCTTCACTTGTGGTAAGTTCCCCGATGTTAAATACTAGTTTTTATGAAGGTTGGGAACTCATATTGTGAAGCATGCTTAGTAGAATTGCCATGTTGATTTTGGATGAGATTCGAAAAATTTTGGGTCCCCAATTTTAAGTTGTATTGATGATATTGCTATGTGTCAACTTGGTAGAACTTTAATTTTGTTAATGCATGTTGATTAGTAGTGAGTTTTAGCCTTGAATTGTGTGTTGGGGTAAAGTCTGAGTAACCCACTTATGATAAACGAATGGTTTGGCCCGATGATAGATTGGGTGACATCATTCTTAAAGGCAAATCATCATTTATCATGAGGTTTTTGTTGAAAATTAGTTATGGAGGCTGAATTTCGCTGATTGTATACCCATGATTTTTGTTGAGCATTCTATTTGGGGTGTATGACCTTGTGTAGAGAGGGGGTTAATTATTGCTGAAATTATAGGTGTCTATTTTACAAGTGAGAGCTTGATGTTTCCGATGATAGACGGGGTAACGTCCATCTTAATGAAAGTCATTTAGTTCCTTTCTTGCTTGTTATTGTGTCAATGAAAATACGACGAAGTCTGAGTACCCGGAAGTTATGGTCATGATATCACTTGTCCCCCTTGAGTAATGTTGATTGGTTTGTTGCGTGGTGCCAAGTGCCTAAGCACATCTTGCTCTACAGATCACATGCAGAATTCACAAGAACACAAGGAACCAAAAATTCTAATTGTTTCTTTGTGCGCTTTGCATGAGGTGCATACATCTTGATGTGCAGTTCGCATAAGGCATCGCAACATGTTGAAAAGAAAGAGCGGGTCACTGATATGAGGGGTGACGCCTAGTGTTATATGCACTTTTGATGGTGCAAATTGCACCTGCTTCGCACCTCGATGGAAAATCCCTAAAGATTTCTTGTTGCTTGTGTGATGGGACATATGATGCGCACTCCTTCTAGTGTGTTTCGCATGTGTTCTGCACAAGCCAACAGTTACCTACTTTGTTTTTCTAATCCGTTGCATTCCATCTTATGTAGTGACTAATCTTTTTTAGGTTTTGTTTTGGTTTTTGGCTCACAAACTCTGTATGCGGAATATGTCTTCAAATAGGCGAAACACAGGAAGCCAACCTACGCAAAGGTCTATTGCTGAAGAAGCAAGGCTCCACTTTGGGGTAGAGGGCATGAAAACCTTCTACAAGTGGGACAAAGATAGAGGATTCAATGAGGAGCAAAGTTTTAACTTGGGAGAGGTCGTAGATGAGCTACCTAACATGCACCGGCAATTTGCTGAATGAGAGTGGCACCCCTTTCAGGATGTACTCGTCGGGTACTATGAGGAAGTTGTGAGGGAATTCTTTGCGGCTTATCAGGCTACACAGGACTCCAAAGTAAACAAAGGGCCTTCAGAGAAATTTCCCAACCTGGATTCAGTCATAGTCAGGGGTAAGAGAGTTAGCATCACCCCCGCTGCCATCAATGCTATCTATTGAGGACACCCAATTGACTCTGCACCAACCCTCATGGCCAAGTTGATGGCTGACTCAAAAGACATATAAGGAAACAACCCTCATCATTGCTCAAGACGTTCCTCATTGGTCCACTATTGGGGGTGATATCCTGAGAAGAACTCTGCACTTTGAAGCCCAACTGTGGTATGATCTTGTCCGTGACAGGTTCCTCCCCTCTCAAAATAATCAAAAAATAACTCAAGCGAGTGCCTTTCTAGTTGTTGCCATCATGACAGGAGAACATGTGAATTTTAGAGAAATTGCAGCCATGGTTATCTGGAGAAAAGCCCGTAGGGGCAAGGATGCATTCCCTTTCCCAGTGTTGAATAGAAAGTTGTGTGCCAAGGAAGAGATTCCCTACCTCAATTGAGACAAAGTCACCCACATTATGGGGGTGATTGATCTTGATAAAAAAACAGACAGGGAGGCCCCTCGATTTAAGAGGCAAAGGACTGAGGCATCAGTGGAGGCTATGAGTGATAATATTGATGCTAGAATGGATACTTCACCCCCCTCCCGGGCTACTTTCGAGGCACGTACACATGCCCCATATCCTTTGATGACCAAAAGTATCCTTTAGGACATGATTGACAAAACTCATAGCCATGAGAAGCAGCTTGCTGACCTAGCTACTAAACTACCTAGAATAATAAACCAGGATGTCAAGAGTGCAGTAAAGTGGGTGGTAGATAGCCTGAACTCACTAGGAAATAGGGTCGATGTCATTGAGGGGTCAATCACTACACTACGAAAGGATGTTCGCATGGGCAAAGGTAAAGCTCCAGTGGTAGAAGCAGATTTGACCACCTTGCCTCCACCTCGTTCCATTCCCGGACCCTTGGATGACCTGTTTGCAGCCCATGCGGATGAGGAGTTGCTCGATAATGATGATCATGAGTTGGATGACAATGAGAACCCTGACTTCCAGTGGGTTCTCCGTGACTCCACACTTTCTGCGGATTCCCGAAAGAGTGGTGCTGGCACGAGTGGAAGGAATACTGATGAGGAAAAAGCTATTGATGATGATGATGATGAGGCCTAGTCCTCCTGGGAGTTCCACCCCTTATTCCTATTGCACTATGAGCAATGAGGGTAATGCTCCTTTTATGGGGAGGGGGTGGCTTTACTTGGTTTTATTGGTGCTCGTGAGTGGGCTTGAGATATTTTATTGCCCTTGTCGGGACTTATTGACATTCTGCTAGATTTAATTTGGCCCTTGTTGGGTATATTTGGATGATTGTGATGTTTATTGCCCTCGTCGGGCCTTTAGATTATGTTTTGTTTTTACTTTGAGCTTATTTATGCCTTTATCGGGCCTGAGATATATGGATTGAGATTGTGTTGCAGGGTTGGTCTTACATGCTCCATTGTCTTACTACTCATGCTTTATAAATGTGCTAAAGGCCTACGCCGAGGCTTGTTTTGAATGAATCATGCGCGCAATTCGGATATTGCCTTGTTAATAGTAGTTTAGAAATAAACTCTGAGAGTTTTCTTAATACCACGGTTCTTTTCCGAGGAGCAAAAGTTTTGATTATTTTCTTTTTCTTCTCTTTTATTTTTGTATGTCGAACCGGGTTGGTGTTTTCCTATGATAGATTAAGAGGTGACTTTCTTAAGGGAAAATGCCAAGTTTTAGTTTAGAATTGAGTCCGTAGTTGCTTGTCTCAAAATGGGTCCCACAGAAAAATTTCTCTTAGCAAATGGCAAATTGGTTTGAAAATAAAAGGAAGAAGGGAAATGAATTTTTGAGGAAAAGCATTCTCTTTTCATGACTTGCACACTCTCGCTTTGGCTTGATTGACTCACAAACGAGTGTGTAATGAACTCGAAATAGCTTGTCAAAAATCATTTGTCTCAATTGATTGTGAGACTAATGAAAGAGGTCTTGTGGCATAATGCCTTGTGTGGTAAGGCTTTACCTTGATTCTTGTGCATAAGTGTCATCCAAAACTTGCCCCGAATGTGATTCAAGGCAAAATTCTAGGTGTGACCGAGCTTGGAAGATGACCTTAGGCCCTTTTTGATAGCCACTTTACCCAAATGACTTCCCATGATATCAAATTCTAGTGAACCCCTTTGAATTTGTGATCGTTCTTTGGCACCTTGTTAACACCTTGACCTTTTTGGAACCTCTATTTTGTCACCCATCCTACCTAATTTCTTGAAAATGAAATGTAGGCTAAAAGCCTAAGTTTGGGGGGAAAACGAAAGATAACATAGGAAAATGCCTAAGTTTGGGGGTGCATGTGATCAAATAAGGAGAAGAAAAGAAGTGCTAGCACCTTAATTTTGAATTGAAAATTTCTCCAAAAGATCAATCCAATGAGCAAATTGAAAAGCAAAAATAGGTGCTACCAAGTGAAGGTGGTATAAGGAGTTTGAATGATCATGAGTAAAAAGGAGAAAACTTGGGTTGTGAGAGGGAGAAATAAGGTAAAGTTGAAATGGAAAAATGTGAGATGTGTTCAAAATGAGAACAAAGAGCATTAGGGAGGTGTAGTCACTTGAACCAAATGATATCCTCACCTTAGACCTAGACAACATCGTAACCCGCAAGTCCTTGGTGATTTCGAGCTTGGCCACCCTACATTAGTGGCGATATACATAAAGGGCAAGTCTATGGTTCGACGCGTATGTACTTGAACTTCCTTGAGAGATTGAGAGTCTTCTTGGTTCTCCTATAATCCCATGTTTTGTGAATTGAATGATTGTGAGTGGGATTCTCTCTTGTGGTGAGTGGCATCATGCACTCGAATCGAAATATAGAGTCTTTATTTCAATTGAGGGGAATAAATGAGACAACTTGTGTGGTGAATCTCGAGGCAAACCTTGATGGTCCATGCCAATGACTTGAGAAGCTTAAATGTCTTGTTTTGAATGGCAAATTCCCTTGAATCTGAATGAGAAATGATTTCCTTTTGGAAAAGGTTTTTAAATTTGCGGTGGTTCAAAATTGAGATGCGTATCATAGTTGAGTCCTTTTTTGATCTTTTGTTTATTCTTTTTCTTAATTTTTTAGTGTAGATTAGTCTTTTATGTCTTGATTGAGCCTAGAGCATAATTCATTCCTTGCCTTGTGAGTATCTTGCTTGAGGACAAGCAATAGTTCAAGTTTAGAGATTTGATAACTCGGTAATCTACCAACTTATTGAGCCTATATCCATGAATTATTGCTATGTTTTAAATAGATTTAGAGGTTCTTATGGCCTTTATTAATGTCTATGTAGGTACTTTTGATAGATGATGATAAACAAGGAAATTGACCCAAAAAGATCTCAAAAGGAGTGAAGTGTTAAGTGTTCAGAAAAGATGAAGATTCTGACTGAAGATGTAGTGGTCGTGAGACACGCACAAGATGAGGTGTGAACTGCACCTCCTTCGCATAGAGCTGCAAAAATCTTGAAGAGTCAGTTAAGGGGTGTGGTTGTTGTGTGACACACACATCTCAAGGTGCGAACCGCACCCCCTTCGCACGCAGCTCCCAAAGATAGCTGAAGTCACTAGTTCAACTGAAGGCAGTGTACGACGCGCACATCACAACGTGCGAACCGCACGTCATGCCATACACCTCTCGAAGGGCATTTTTGTACTATTTTTTAGTGACATTTTGGAAAACTATAAAAGGCCTATTTAGGCACAATTGTAAATAACTTTCTTCAGTCCTGAATATTCTGAAGTGTTTTTTGCTTTGAGACTAAGTTTTCACCTCCATTGATAAGAGGGTTTCAATCTAATTCTCTTGGTTAACACTTGTGTGCTCAAATTGAATCTAGGACTTGAGATTCAACTCTAATGGAAGAGATTTTGACTTACCCAGCTGGTATATCTTTCTCTCTTGCTATGAGTGGCTAAATTCTCTTGTCTAGAGGTGTGTTGATGATGGGTGCTTAACTAATGGGTGTGGGTGTTATTTATTCTTTCTTATAATTGCTTATTTGACATGAGTCCAGTAATTTCACCAAGTTTTAATCCTAAAATTTGTGGTTGCAAATATTAATTTTCATTACTTGACTATGTGATTGCTTGAGAAAGGATTTCATAGTTTTGGATGTGAAAGTACTAATGGGAACTTGGGACTCCATTCAGATTTGAGGCTAGAAATAGCTCTTATCGATGGAATCACCCATTTAAGGGTCTAAGCTAGAGATAGCGTGACTTCCCTAAGTTTATGTTGGTTATTTGTTGATCAAACCAATGATGTTCTAACTGAAATCATTGGAAATATGGATGTTGATCGAGAGATAAACACTTCATACCCATGACCAATGCTACTTATGTCAATAAGCAAGAATAAGTATGAATTGATAATCACCCTATCCCATGATTAAATCCCCATCGGATACACATCCCTAGTCGTCTAGTCAACTTGGTACATCCGCTTTCGTTTTACTGCTTCTTAATTGAATTGTGATTTTAGTGACAATATCCCAATTCCCCTATCCTTTTATTTTTTATTTTGAGCATTTACTCTCTTTTTGAACTCACTTCGATACAATCTCTATTTAGCTACTCCAAGTCCCTTGGATATGACCACGACACTCATTGGGATTATAAAGTTTATTTTGCTGCATGATCACCGTGGAATCAAACTTTGGGGAGCACAATTTTAGCGTTCATCAGAAACCTCATCTTTCCTTAACACTTTAAATTTGTATGGTAAAAGATGATCCAAAAATTATCCTTTGTTTTGTGTCTTCTGTATACAGTTGTGGTATTTCCATATAAGTGTTAACCTTCCTCGATGTAACTCCGTTAAGTATGGTCTATCTGTATGTGTGTGTATACTTTCAATTTGCTTGGGCAGGTTACTAATTGATTTATTTTCGGCCGAATTGAAGAGTCGCTTGGAGTTTGGGAAAAGCCATGGAGGCTGTTATGGTTTGCGAAGTCGCAGATTAGCAAGATTTTTATATTTTAGTTATTTTTCTTCTTTTTCCATTCATTGGATTTGTAATAATTTGTATCTAAACACTATTGTAATAAGGGAAGAGTAAGTGGACTGCTCGGGGGTCGGGAACTATGTGCTAATTACTTAGGCGTTCAGTTTACTTTCAAATAGTTTTCCCACAAGCTTTTATGTCGTTATTTAACTTTTTCACAACTCTCAATTCTTAATATTAAAATCACTGTTTAAGATTCTTTTTCTATAATTTGAACTAGACAGTGTGTTTAAAATTTCTAATTATATATAAATATAATCTCCTAACCTATAGTTAGCAGGAAGGTAGAAGGAATTACGAGGTCTAATTCCAAGTTTTAAATTAAGCCGACGCGTTCCCGGAAGTACCACCCTCCAAAGCTTTACAAAGGGTATTATGTGTATTTATATGTAAATATTCTTATGTGTTTATATTCATATTCAAATCTTTCACTTGTTTAAAATATATATTATTATTACTTTTAAACTTTAAGACTGACCTTCAATCAACTTGTTGCTAAAGCTAAATGAGTGCGATTACTAATATCGTGGGATCATCCCTATAAAGCAATAAACATTTTAAGTCTTTTAAACTTCAAATATATTTATCCTTATGAAATTAGCTTTGTTATTATTTATTCTTACTTCTTGATTTATTTGGGGTAGTTGCTATTAGTTCAAGACTGTCGTTTCTTTTGTAATAATATGTAGTTTCATTTGTTTAAGTCAATTGAACAATTATTTGTCTCATTACTTAGTCTTTAATTTCTTTTCATAAAAATAATCCGCTCTGCTTTATTTTATTATTTTAATTATATTCTATCTTCTCGCTTATCTAGTATTAAAGATTTTGTATGATTAATCACCTAATTATATTAATTGGTATTAGTTAATTAATAATCAAGTTTTGTATGTATAATTTCACTCATTCGCCTATTCTCTTAAATCAACAAAAAAATTGCATGTTTAAAAAAAATTATCACTTAGATTTGTATTCATTAGATAATAACTCACGCCAAATTTATTTACTTGTTTTAAAAAATAAAAGTTTTTTTTCCATGACTAATCATGTAGTTATTTAAATTCGTATTAATCAAGTACAAAACAAGTTTTTATGATGGTTTTTTTACTCACTTATTTTAAATAGTTAATAGAATAATTTTTTTAATCCCTTTAATCACTTAGTTGCTTATTTATTATATAATAATTTACGTCTAGCTTATTTATTTATTTTTTAAAATAAATATTTTTCTATGTTAATCACCTAGTTATTTAAATTTGCATGTTAAAAAAATATTTTTTTTAATTAATGAATGAATCAGTGTTTAATAATCAATTGTTTTAGATTAATAAGTAGAAATTACGCTTGATATTGTTTACTTGTCTTAAAAAGAATTTTGCTTGTTTAGTCATATAGTCAATTTAGCTTAGTAAAATAATCGATCCTTTTACTTATCACCTAATCCCCACATAATAATGAATTCGATGGGGGCCCACATTTGTGGACCTCGAAAAGGGTTGAACACCTTCCTTTTGAGGTAACTTGAACCCTTACTCGATTCCTGGTTGCGTAGACCCTAAAATTAATTTAGTCATAGTTAGTATAGGATGATGCCCTAACGTACCTTAAATTCATTAGGTGGCGACTCTTCACCCTCTTTTATCCTAAAAAGAGTTGTCACGTCGAATTTCATTTTTCGCAAAAAAAAATAGGGTGCGAAAGAATGGAGACTCTACTGGGTATACTTAAGTTTTAACCATTACGGATTTATATTTATGTGGGATTACGTGTGTTTTTCTTATGTGTGTTCTTTTGTGTTCAGATTTGAAGGATTATCCTCTTACTTCTATTTGTTTACTGAAATAGTTTAGTTTCTTTCTATGTCCATTATCCTCTTTATTTCGTCTATTAGTTGTTTTCTTATGTAATTTATTTGTTTTTACTTTTATTTCCATGAGTAATTTTCTTTCACGTAAATCACTTCTTTATTGTTTGTTTTATGATTTGGTGAATTATTTATTTCCTTTTTCACTTTACTTGTTTTTTAGTTAATAATAAAAAAAGCTCCCTCATATTTATATGTTTTTTTTGTTACCATAAATATTTGGTTTCTTTTCAAACATAATTTCTTAATGGCTTTAAATGAATTTGCTTTCCTTTCATGGTTGTTTATTTATTTTCCCTAATTACTTAATTGTCTTCCTTCTATGTTTATATACTTCTGTTGGTTTCCTTAAATGATTTAGTTTCTCTCAATATGCATCCCTCTCCTTACTTACCACAATTATATGTATCTTTCATGATTTATTTATTTTCTTGAAATTAATTGTTGTGTTTATTTTTTTTACTTTACCGCTTTGTATTTTATTGTCACTTTCATTATAAATCATGTATTTTTTTTTGTGCTATGTGTCACTATTTAGATTTTAAGTTGTCATTTCTCTCATACTTTTCTCCACTTGGAATCTTTTCTTTTTTTTGGAATGGTTGTGTGGTTGCACGGACGTTCATTCTAAAACACCCTTATGGGAAATATCTCATGGATCGGTCGATCAACGGGGCGTCAACAACCATGATTTTTCCCACTCTTGAGTTGTCCACTTGAGGGGACCTGTGTCACAAAATCACTCTTGCTCTTAGATCGTGACTGTGTGTCCCTTTATCAAGGAATAGACTTCGTATTTGAACCTAGGAGATTATAGTACCCTTAGTGTGTTAAGATCAATAATTTGACCTTTTTGTAAAGTTTGAAGGGTTTCACGAACCCAAAAGGACGCATTATTTAATATGCCATGTGTTAAAATTTTATGTGTATGATAGCTTTTATTTTTTTTACTGGGTTATTTGATTCTTGTCTGTGATGACCCTTTCGGTCATCTTCGTATTAGGGCTTTTCTGTAGCGTCCCCAAGTCATTTATGACTTGAAAGGACCGGTGATTCGGTGCCCCTGGTCGTTTATTTGGTCATTTTGGTTGTTTGCCTGTTCTAGAGCCTAAACTTAGAATATCATTGACTTTAGTCAACATTCTTGGTAAATGTGCTCAAAATCAAATTCTAACAGTTATGTTAGCTCCAAAGCATGGATTTTGGTCTGGATGAACTCTTTGTAAGGTTACGAGAGCTTTCAATTTTGTTTTGTCTTGATTTTTGTGTTTTAGCCAAGTCGAACTTGAAAGTTTGACTTTGGTCAACATTTGAAGAAGACGGTCTCGGATGAAAATTCTGACAGCGTTGTTAGCTCTGGCATATCAACTGTGGGCTAGAGGGACTTATGATTTGGGTCTCGAGGCTTCCAGACTCGTTTTGTCCTTGGTGTTCCATTTTGGAAAGGTTGACCAAAGTTGGTTCTTGGGTGTGGGGCTCGCTTTTTGTGCTATCAACCTCCGTTGAGTTTTTCGTCAATTCCGTTGAGTCTGAAATGTCATTTTTAGTTGAATAGCTCTGCTTTTTTGTGTTCGTGGGACCGCAGATGTGTTCTCGAGGGTCTATCGGAGAAATTCTAAGTTGAGGTTTGTTGTTGGAAGCTGGTGTTGTCATGGCACTAGCATAGCCTTCGCGTACGCGGTGGCCGCCCGCATTCGCATAGGCATATGCCAGCCGCCCCTCTTCCTTGCATTCACCTAGGCGCTCCCTGGACTGTATTTGCATGCTCGCATACGTAGTTGCCTGGTTGCATTTGCGCAAGGTAAGCGCCTGGCCTGGCCAACGCTTGGCCTTCACGTGTGCACTGGCAACCTGCGTTCGCGTGACCGCATAGGCAACACCTGGCCGCATCTGGGAAGCCTTAGGCCAATAGCTATTTAAGATGTGCCTTTCATTTTTCTAGCCTTCTATCTTCATTTCCATCAACACCAAAGCACCAAAACCCTCTCTAAAATTCTCTAACCAGTTCCACCTTCAAGAATTTATTGTTCCCTCGATAATCCCCGCTCCATTGGTGTTTTGGTAAGTTTTCTTCCTTTTTTCCAATGTTGTCTTTTCCATTGTTGAAATCACCATTGATGTCCTCTTCTCAAAGCTTGCAATTTGGTTGTAGAATCTATTTCATGTGAGGTTGCATGCTACGTGGACTCATCCAATTCATATCCTTGGCATAATTCTCTCGTTGTGGTAGGTAATTCTTTCCAATTTCCGGTTTTATTCATAAATTGCCCTCTTTGAATTCTTAACCTTTCGGGGTTGTTTTAGCTCAGATTTCATGCCCAAGTTCTTCAATTCTTGGGGAATGCACTCTTATGATCCATAGGACCATTTTTTACTCTTTCGGATTCGATTTCAGGTTGCGGGGCCCATAGGCCCATTAGTGACCCACATTTCAGCCCGACTGTTACTATAGCGATATGGGTATCGTTAGACTCGTCTTGATGTGTTATTTATGTTTATGATAGTTTGATTATCATTGTCCCAACAGCTTTTCATCGGACGATAGGTAGGTTACGATCTAAACTTCCTAGAGTTTGCATATATCAGATAAAATTGTATTAATTGACATCCTTGGGTTGGGTTGTTAGCTTGGCACCACAAACCTTGACCGTTTTTTCATGATTCTCCTTGTTTCTTTCCTCTGTTGTATGTAGTATTCTTTGTGGTTGTTATTATCACCCTTATGGTCATATGTGGCCTTGTTTTGACTCTGGACCATAGATGGTGGGCTATTTGGGGGTGTCCATGAGTCCCCGACATCGTTATCATGATATTAGGCTGGCTATCTGTGTTGTAGAGCTTTGGAGCCTGTGCAGGGCCGATAGGTTGATTGTGAGCTGGTGGGCGGCTATTTGTGTTGATCATGTCATTTCCATGCATATGGAGAGGATTTTTACCATATCTTACTATGGTTTTGTCTTCGGGCCTACTAGTACTGATTTTCTAAACTTTGCATGGCCCTGGGGGCCCATTTTCGATGGAAATGACTTAGGAATGGTTTTGACTTAACATGTGGATCTTCTTGGGGTTAAAGAGAGTTAAGAATATGATTTCTATCACCGATTTTACTACAAATGCTAGACTCAGCAGGGCCGTAGTGCTAGTTGAGTTTTCTAACTGATTTGAGATAGCATTAGACTTGGTCGGACCGAGCACCAGAGATGTTTTACTACGGTTCTAGACTTGGACAGAGTCTGGGCATGCATATTTGAGAGTTAAGTCTCCAGCTTGAATTCGTACTTACTCCGAATGATATTTTTGATAATGAATTATAGTATGGGGTCCGGGACCTCCATGGACCTTGCCATTCTGGGCCTAGGGCTTTGGGATGCGTATGTCGGAGGAGGGGTATACAACGAAGTAGAGGTATACGGGCAGTTTCCTTTCATGGAACCTACATACTGGGCCCTTTGGTGCCGAAGGGGGTACATATAGGGTTACTATTCCACCTTGTTTTCATCATGCATTATACTATTCATTTGTGTGAGGTTCCACCCTTGTTTGTTGTTTGCTGAGTGTTCGCTCTGGTAGTATAGGATGCCGGAGGGTTTGTCTTAACTTGTTTATATTCATCGGGGGTATGGGAGCTTGTGGGATTGTAGGTAGACTTATGATTACTATTTCACATTATTGGATCCTATTGTGGTTCTTATGACTCTGCATATTGATTAAGTTATGCTTGGGTTTCCGTTGTTAGCTCTTGACTTGAGATTAGTAGGCTTATTTGGGTTATTATATCTCGTATTCTAGCATGATTATCGTTATCTTTTTGCTCCTTCTCTATCCATTTGAGGTTACCGGTATACCACCTACTTTCTGAATCTTTTTTTTTTTTTTACTTGTTGTTGCAAGGATCCTAGGTACGTGCTTCTTTCTTTCACCTGTGATGCATATTCTAGTAGCTAGCCATGCGTGTTGTTCTTGCTTGTATCCCTTCCGTGTGCTTATTCGTTGCCTTCTGTGACTATTTGTTTCTATTCTGTCTATTACTGCTCTTTTATGTTATATGTGCCCAGTCGGCCTATGATACCTATTGGGTACCTTATGCTTTGCATTTGGTGCTCATACTACACTCTGCATCTTCTGGTCTAGATCCTAGTGTGGGCCATCGATGTTAGCTCATTGGAAACTAGTACGAGGAGCTGTTTTTGAGATATCTTCAGACTGAGGGTGAGCTCTAGTCAATCGGAGCTTAGATTTTAGTTTATCTTTTGTTGTATGTACTCTATTACCATTCAAAGACATATGTATATATTATTTTGGATCATTGTACTCTACTGATGTAGTTCTGTCTCTATACTACAACACCAGGCTTTGGGGTTTGGTTTAGCTTCTGTATTTGTATATATATATTCCTGTTATCTATGTTTTCATCTTGTTCCTTTGCTTCCACTTGGTTATATCATTTCTTTCACTTAACTGTTAGCTAGTAGCCCATTACTAACCATTCCGGGCTATGGGGATTGGTTCGCCTAATGGGGAGGGGTTGTAGGTGCCATCATGACCGAGAAATTGAGTCGTGATAGCTTGGTATCAGAGCCCTAGGTTCGCCAGTGTCATCGGTATAGGAGCCATTGTCTAGTAGAGTCCTGCGGATTGGGGAAGAGACGTTCGTACTCAATCTTCGGGAGGCTAAATTGACATCTAAAGAAATGTGAACTTTTCTTGCTTTTATCTCATACGTAGTATCCTTAAAAGTTTCTAGAAATATCATTTGCTTTGGTCCACTCTTCTACAAATGTCTCTTATGAGATCATCAGTGTCGGGCAGAGACGAGCCTCCGACTCCAGCTAGGGGTCGGGGAGGTCGTAGAGGTAGGGTCAAGGATGTCCTCGAGTAGCGGCACCTGCCAGAGCTGCTAGAGTGGAGACAGAGCCCGAGCAAGAGTATGAGCCAGAGTTTGCTCCTGAGCAGCGATATGAGTACCGCTGACCCTGCGGTGGCCCAGGTGCCACTAGCTCCAGTATAAGCTTCTTTACCAGTTCAGCCCTAACTCAGTCTTTAGATATTCGGGGTCTACTATTACAGTTGTTGGGTATGATTGGGGAGCATCCTTTAGAGGTACCACAGATATCCGCTCAAGGGGCAGCCCTGGGTGTTCAGAGTTCAGGATCACAACTGCTACTATGGCTCCCCGTGTCGAGGTTATTCCAATTCCATCAGCTGCACAGCCTTTTGCTCCTCGCCCAACTATGTCAGATGGGGACCAGAAGGCCTTGAGTAGATTTCTAAGATTGGCACCACTGAGATTTGTTGGTACATCGGTTCAGGATCTAGATGACTTAATTACTACCTGTGAGGACATATTGCACCATTTGGGGTTGTTGGAGACTTACGGGGTTGGCTATACTACATACCTGCTGAAGGGCCCAGCAAAGTTATGGTGGAGGGCCCAGGTTGCTTGCAGACCATTATTGTCACATTCTTTGACTTGGTCCGAGTTTTATGAGGCCTTTATGGCCAAGTTCTTGCCACAGAGAGACAAAGTGCATCAGAGGGAGGAGTTCACTAGACTTACTGAGGATTCTATGACCATCTCAGAGTATGAGACCCATTTCCATTAGCTTGCTCTATTTGGGGCCATGATTATGCCTACTGAGTCTGACAGGGTTCATAGATTTGTTTATGGACTACGGAGAGAGTTTAGAGATCCTATAGAGATATTGGTTGCTAATGGTTGATCATTCCAGGCTATTGTGGACTATGCCCGTACTATAGAGGATTCGCATCGCCATGACATCGGGGCCAGAAATAAGAGGCCTCGATATCAGAGTGGATACAACGGTTCCAGACATGGTGGTAGAGTTTCAGGCCCGTGGAGCCAAGATTATCAGCCACAACAGCATCAGGGTCAGACCAGCTGACCAATTTAGGCGTCACTCTAGGCTTCGTGTTCTCAATTTGAGCAACGTCAGGGCAGTCAGCATGGTCACAATGGTCAGCCGTTGAGAGGTAGAGGTTCTAGGGCATCAGGTCATAGTGGCCATACACGTTTCGCTAGTTCATCTCGATAGAGTAGGTCATCAAGGGTTTGTTTTACTTATGGTGTGGTTGGTCATTATGCTAGAGATTACCCCTGGCGGTGTACGATTAAGTGAGTCCCTCAGCCAGCTGAGCCTTTACGAGCAGTTTAGCCACCGGCTAGAGGAGGTGGTGGTCAGGCTAAGGGTGGTTCCCCACATCGCAAAGCATGTAGTAGGGATGGGGATCGGGCAGGTGGAGGTTTTCATCAGTTCTATGTGGTCCCTGGGAGACCGAGGTAGAGGCCTCAGATATTGTGAATACAGGTATGATTTATGTATGTCATCATCCAGCTTATGCTTTATTTGATCCTGGATCAACTTGTTCATATGTATCTACCTACTTTCTGCCTTGTTTGGGGTTGGCTAGTGAGCCGTTATCTGTGCCTATTTTTGTTTCAACCCTAGTAGGAGTTTCTTTAGTAGTGGATCGGATTGTTAGATCGTGTTTGATATCTGTTGGTAATATGGAGACTTGGGGTGATTTGATGATCCTTAACATGTTAGATGTTAATGTGATACTGGGCATGGACTAGTTATCCCCTCACCGTGCAGTTTTTGATTGCTATGCCAAGACCGTTACCATAGCCGTGCCCGGTGTATCCCCAATTATGTGGCAGGGTTCTGTTAGTCGTGCACCATCTAGGATTATCTCTTGTCTTCGAGCTATGAAGTTTATTTCTAGAGGTTGTTTAGCTTATCTAGCATATGTCCGGGATGCTAGTGCTGACTCTTCGTCTCCTGAGTCTGTTCCCGTGGTTAGATACTTCCTAGATGTGTTCCCTACCGACCTGCCAGGCCTTCCACCTGAGAGAGATATTGATTATGCCATTGAGTTAGAGCTGGGCACCAGGCCCATTTCTATTCCTCCTTATCGTATGGCTCCAGCTGAGTTGATAGAGCTTAAGGAGCAGCTCCAGGATTTGTTAGCTAAGGGATTCATTAGACCGAGTGTGTCGCCTTGGGGTGCTCCTGTTCTCTTTGAAAAGAAGAAAGATGGGTCGATGCAGATGTGTATTGATTATCGGCAGCTGAATAAGGTGACAGTGATGAATAAGTATCCAATGCCGAGGATTGATAACTTGTTTGATCATCTTCAGGGTTCAGCCATGTTTCCAAAGATTGATTTGAGTTCAAGCTACCACCAGTTGAGGATTAGGACAAAGGACATCCCTAAGACAGCATTCAGGACACGTTATGGCCATTATGAGTTCCCGGTGATGTATTTTGGGTTGACTAATACCCCCGCATCTTTTATGGACTTGATGCACAGGGTGTTTAGCCCGTACTTAGATATGTTCGTGATAGTCTTCATTGATGACATTCTGATATACTCGAGGAGTAGAGATGAGCATGAGTAGCACTTAAGGACTGTACTTCAGACTTTGAGAGATAATTGGCTTTATGCTAAATTCTCAAAGTGTGAGTTTAGGCTTGAGTCAATTGCATTCCTAGGGTACATGGTGTCTAAGGATTGGATTAGAGTCGATTCGGGTAAGATTTTGGCAGTTCGTGATTGGCCTAGACCTACTACTGCTATCGAGGTTTGCAGCTTTATTGGGTTGGTCGGGTACTACAGATGGTTCGTGGAGGGATTTTATTCCATAGAAGTACCCTTGACTATGCTGACTAGGAAGGATGTTCCATTTCAATGGTCGGATCAGTACGAGGATAACTTCCAGAGGCTTAAGGCCTTGTTGACTTCAGCTCCAATATTGACTTTGCCAGTCGAGGGTGAGAGTTTCTTGATGTTATGTTTTGATTTAGGGGTCGGTCTTGGTTGTGTGTTTATGCAACATGGTCGATTGATAGCATATGCGTAGAGGCAGCTGAAGGTGCATGAGAGCAACTACCTTAATAATGACTTGGAGTTGGAGGTGGTAGTTTTTGCGCTCAAGATCTGGAGGCACTACTTATATGGAGTTTATTGTGAGATATTCATCGATCATTGTAGTCTTCACTACATTACGAGTCAACAAGAGCTGAACTCGAGGCAGAGGAGATGGATTGAGCTACTGAAGGACTATGATTTCACCATTCTTTACCATCCAAGCAAGGTAAACGTGGTAGCAGAAGCCTTGAGTCAGAAGGCGGTGAGTATGGGTAGCCTAGCTTCACTTTCAGTTTCTGAGCGACCATTGGCCATGGACATTCAGTCCTTGGCTAACCATTTGGTTAGGCTTGACTTGTCAGACCTAGCAGAGTTCTTGCTAGTATTGAGGTTCATTCTACTTTAGTTGATCAAATTCAGGGTTGACAGTTTGAGGATCAGAGTCTATGTGACCTTCATGATCAGGTATTTCAGGGTGAGGCGAGCCGGGCTACATTGGGTTCTGATGGTATTCTGAGGTTTGGTGGTTCACTTTGTATTCCGAGGGTTGGTGATTTGATTAAGTTGATACTTTATATGGAACATTGTTCTAGATACTCCATTCATCTTGGGGCGGCGAAGATGTATAGAGACTTGAGAGAGCTTTACTGGTAGAGTGGTATGAAGTGGGACATAGCGGAGTTCATATCTCGATGCTTGAACTGTCAGCAGGTTAAGTTCGAGCACATGAGACATGGTTGCAGTCACTTCCCATTCCTGAGTGGAACTGGGAAGGGGTTACTATGGATTTCATGGTTGGTTTGCCTCATACTTCTTGGGGTTTTGATTCCATTTGGGTGATCGTGGATCGGTTGACTAAGTTGGACCACTTGTTATCGGTTCAAACTTCCTACAGTGTTGAGTGGTCAGCTCAAATTTACATTCGTGAGGTTGTTCGATTGCATGGGGTCCCAGCTTCTATCATTTCAGACCGTGGCACTCAGTTAACATTTCAGTTCTAGAGAGCTATATGGAGGGATTTAGGTATAGAGGTTCAACTTAGTACTGCTTTCCACCCTCAATCAGATGGCCAGTTCGAGAGGACTATTCAGATCCTGGAGGACATGCTTCGGGATAGTGTTCTTGATTTTGGAGGTTCATAGGATCAGTCTCTTCTTTTGGCCGAGTTTACGTATAATAATAGCTTTTATTCGAGCATCGGCATGGCACCTTTCTAGGCTTTGTATCATAGGCATTGTAGATCTCCGATTGGTTAGTTTGATGGTTTAGAGTCTAGACCCCAGAGTACAGATCTACTTCGAGATTCCTTAGACTGAGTCAATGTGATCCAGGACAGACTTAAGAGCAGCTCAGAGTAGGTAGAAGAGCTAACGTAGACTTTGTGCCTTAGATTTCAGTGTAGGTGACCTGGTATTCCTTCGAGTATCATCCGTAAAGGGCGTGATAAGATTCGATCGGCGGGGCAAGCTTAGCCCCAGGTATATTGGGCCATTTGATATTCTCCAGAGGGTTGGTAGTGTTTACTATATGTTAGCTTTGCCTCCGATGTTTTCAATTGTGCACCCAGTTTTCCATGTCTCAATGTTATGCTGGTATGTTATGACTGAGTCTCATATGTTGCATTAGGATTCAGTTTAGTTAGATGAGAGTTTATCCTTTGTTGAGGAGCCGATAACTATTCTGGCCAGAGATATCAGAGATTGAGATCTAGGGAGATTCCGGTTGTGAAAGGTTTGTGGAGGCATCGTCTAGTCGAGAAGGCTACTTGGGAGACCAAGAGTGAGTTGAGTGGTCAATATCCGCATTTGTTTGAGCCTTCATGTACTCCCTTCTTCTTGACTTTCGAGGACAAAAGTCTTTTTAGTAGTAGATGTTGTGATGACCCTTCCGGTCATCTTCGTGTTAGAGCTTTCCTGTAGTAGTCCCAAGTCATTACTGACTTTCTAGGACCAGTGGTTCGGTGCCCTGGTCATTCATTTGGTCATTTTGGCCATTTGCCTATTTTAGAGCCTAAACTTTGAATATCATCGACTTTAGTCAACATTCTTGGTAAACATGCTCGGAATTGAATTTTGATAGTTCTGTTAGCTTTGAAGCATGGATTTTGGTCTAGATAGACCCTTGGTCGGGTTCTGGGAGCTTTTAATTTTGTTTTGTATTGGTTTTTGTGTTTTAGCAAAGTCAAACTTGAAAGTTTGACTTGAATCAACATTTGGAGAAGACAGTCTCGAATGGAAATTCTGACAGCGCTGTTAGCTCTGGAATGTTGACTTTAGGCTAGAGGGACCTTTGGTTCTGGTCTCGAGGCTTCCAGACTCATTTTTTGCCTTGGTGTTCTGTTTTGGAAAAGTTGGCCAAAGTTGGTTCTTGGGTGTGGGGCCTGCTTTTTGTGCTATCGACCTCCATTGGGTTTTTCTTTGATTACATTGAGTCCAGAATGCCATTTTTAGTCAAATGGCTCTGCTCGTTTGTGTTTTCGGGACCCCAGATGTGTTCCTGAGGGTCCGTCGGAGAAATTCTAAGTTGAGGTTTGTTGTTGGGAGCTGGTTGTAATGGCACTAGCATAGCCTTCGCGTACGTGGTGGCCGCCCGCGTTCGCGTAGGCATATGCCAGCCGCCCCTCTGCCTTGCCTCTGCCTAGGCACTCCCTGGGCTGAGCTGGCATGCCCGCATACGCAATTGCCTGGTTGCGTTCACGCAAGGCAAGGGCCTGGCCTGGCCAACGCTTGGCCTTCGCGTGCGTACCGTCTGCCCGCGTTCGCGTTCCCGCGTAGGCGACACTGGCCGCATCCGCGAAGCTTGGGACATCAGCTATTTAAGTTGTGCCTTTCATTTTTCCATCCTTCTCCCTTCATTTCCATCAACACCAAAACCCTCTCTAAAATTTCTCTAACCAGTTCCACCTTCGAGAATTTGTTATTCCCTCGATAACCCCCACTCTGTTAGTGTTTTGGTAAGTTTTCTTCCTTTTTTCCAATGTTGTCTTCTCCATTGTTGAAATCACCAATGATGCCCTCTTCTCAAAACTTGCAATTTGGTTATAGAATCTATTTCGTGTGAAGTTGCATACTACGTGGACTCGTCCAATTCATATACTTGGCATAATTCTCTTTTTGTGGTAGGTAATTCTTACCAATTTTCGGTTTTATTCATAAATTTCCCTCTTTGAGTTCTTGACCTTTTGGGGCTATTTTTGCTCGGATTTCATGCCCAAGTTCTTCAATTCTTGAGGCATGCACTCTTATGATCCTTGCGATCATTTGTTACTCTTTTGGTTTTGGTTACGATTTTGGGTTGCGGGGCCTGTGATCCCATCATTGACCCGAATTTCAGCCTAACTATTACTATAGCGATATGGGTATCATTAGACTTGTCTTGATGTGTTATTTATGTTTATGATAGTTTGATTATCATTCGGAGCTTCTCACAGCGATTCAGGCTTGGATATCATTGTTCAACAACTTATCATCTAACGACAGGTAGGTTACGGTCTAAACTCCCTGGATTTCACATATATCGAATAAAATTGTATTAATTGACATCCTTGGGTTGGGTTGTTATCTTGGCACTACAGACCTTGACCACTTTTTCATGATTCGCCTTGTTTCTTTCCTCCGTTGTAGGTAGTATTCTTCGTGGTTGTTATTATCACCCTTATGGTCCTGTGTGGCCTTGTTTTGACTCTGGACCATAGATGGTGGGCTATTCGGGGGTGTCCATGAGTCCCGTACATCATTATTGTGATATTAGGCTGGCTATCTATGCTGTAGAGAGATTGGAGCCTGTGCAGGGCCGATAGGTTGATTGTGAGCTGCTGGGCGGCTATTTGTATTGATCATGTCATTTCCATGCTTATAAAGAGGATTTTTACCACATCTTACTACGGTTTTGGCTTCAGGCGTACTAGTACTAATTTTCTAAACTTTGCATGGCCCTGGGGGCTCGTTTTCGATAGAAATGACTTGGGAATGGTTTTGACTTAACATGTGGATCTTCTTGGGGTAAAAGAGAGTTAAGAATATGATTTCTATCACCAATTTTACTACTAATGCTAGACTTGGCAGGGTCGTAGTGCTAGTTGAGTTTTCTTGCTTATTTGAGACGGCATTAGACTCAGTCAGACCGAGCACCAGAGATGTTTTACTACTGTTTTAGACCTAGACAGAGTCTGGCATGCATAGTTGAGAATTGAGTCTCCAGGTTGAGTCTGGACTTACTCCGAATGATATTTTCGATATTAAGTTATAGTATGGGGTCCGGGACTTCCATGGACCTTGTCATTTCAGGCCTGGAGCTTTGGGTTGCGTGTGCCGAAAGAAGGGTATACGGCAGAGTAGACGTATACGGGCAGTGTTCTTCCATGGAACCTACCTACTGGGCCCTTGGGCACTAGAGGGGGTACATACAGGGTTACTATTCCACCCAACTTTAATCATGCATCATATTATTCATTTGTGTGAGGTTCCACCATTGTTTGCTGTTTGCTGAGTGTACGCTCCAGTAGTATGGGATGCCAGAGGGTTTGTCTTCACTTGTTTGTGTTCCTCGGGGGTATGGGTGCCCATGGGACTGTAGGTATACTTATGATTACTATTTTGCACTATTAGTTCCTATTGTGGTTCTTATGACTCTGGATATTGATTAAGTTGTGCTTGGATTTCCGTTGTTAGCTCTTGACTTGAGATTAGTAGGCTTATTTGGGTTATTATATCTCGTATTCGAGCATGATTATCTTTATCTTTTCGCTCCTTCTCTATCCATTTGAGGTTACCGGTATACTGCCTACTTTCTGAATCTCTTTTTTTTTTTACTTGTTGTGAGGATCCCGGGTACGTGCTTCTTTCTTTCACCTGTGATGCATATTCTAGTAGCTATCCATGTGTGTTGTTCTTGCTTGTATCCCTTCCGTGCTAGCTTTCGCTTGCTTATTCGTTGCCTTCTGTGACTATTTGTTTCTATTATGTTTATTACTGCTCTTTTATCTTATATGTTCCAGTCGGCCAATGATTCCTACTGGGTACTTTATGCTTCACATTTGGTGCTCATACTACACTCTGCATCTTCTGGTGCATATCCTAGTATGGGTCATCACTGTTACATCATTGGAGACTCGTGCGAGGAGTTGTTTTGGGATATCTTCAAACTGAAGGTGAGCTCTAGTCGATCGGAGCTTAGCTTTTAGTTTATCTTTTGTTGTATGTACTCTATTACCATTTAGAGTCATCTGTATATATTATTTTGGATCATTGTACTCTTCTTATGTAGTTCTGGCTTTATACTATGACACCACATTTTGGGATTTGGTTTAAGTTCCGCATTTGTATATATATATTCCTGTTATCTATTTTTTCATATTGTTTCTTTGCTTCTGCTTGGTTATATCATTTCTTTCGCTTAACTGTTAGCTAGTAGCCCATTACTAACCGTTCTGGGCTATGGGGATTGGTTCACCAACTTGGGGGGGGGGGTTGTAGGTGTCATCATGACCAAAAAATCAGGTCATGATATTGTCTGAGCTATCCCTTATTCATAGAATTTCGAGCTTTAGATGCCGGTGAAATCATTTATTTACACTCAATGTAAATAATTTCATAGTACCGTACCTTTATTCTTTTAGGCCCAAATCTTACAATCTTAGGGCCTAGTCAAAACTCTCCCTCATTTTAACGTTATGGCTTGATCTGGTCCTCTAAAAACTTCCTTTTGACATACAGATTATCACTTAATTTGATTCGTTCCTCAGTAGGATATCCCAAACTCCCTTTTAATATCTTAGAATAATTCGTTACTTGTAAGATGTCCTTAACTCTTCGCTTTCTACATTGATATATTATCTTTTCCGCCAAATGTTTTTTTGGTCAAATTCCACCGTAAGTTTGACTCTCAACTATCAATGTTCGATGTTTATGTTATCCTTCGACTTTTGCCACTTTTAAGTCATATAGAGCCCTCATAACTTTCATTCAATTCTGAATACGCATAATCCGTTACTCAGATAAGTAGAATGTTCCACTCTATAATTCTTTAACTATAAGATGCTTTTCTCTTGTGCTTTCTTCCTTTACTAATCACAAGTATTCTTCTCCTAAGGTTGACTAAAGTTGAACAATAGAGCATATCAAATGGCTAGTCAAGCGATGTTCATCAATCTTTCCAATAGTGAGGTCAAGGATAAAAATTTGGGGTCATGCCGAAGTAATGTTGCTACATTTGAAGCGAGTATAGAAATAATGGAAAAGAGAATCGATAGAATTAGATAATTGATATTCGACCTTTGAGGCTTAACAGATATGCCTCCAGGTTTTCCAGAGCTAATGTCAGAAGGTCACTTTGTTGCTCCCGTCTATGTTGAAGAGCCTCCTATATTGGCGACTTCACCTATGCATGTCCATGATGTGCAAGGCTCTCCTAGTCTACATTCACTTGCACTACAAAAAGCACTCAATGGGTTGATAGAAATAGGTAAGAAAAAAGAAAGAGAAGGAAAGGTTCCTGACTATCAGGTGGGGTCTACACAACCACCAGAGACGAGTAAGTTGGTCAAGTTAGGAGAAGAAAGCAAGACTAAAAAAGGAAGCTCAAATTTTACGTTGTATGATGGATCTGGAGATCCTCACTCCCACTTGAAGGCATACCTTGACGAGCTTGCCACTATTGGGTAGGGTAATGATCTTAAGGTGAAGCTTTTTGTTAGGTCATTGCAGGTTCAACTTTGATTTGGTACACAGAAAAGGATGTGAGCAGATGGATTTGTTGGGACAATTTAGTTGAAGATTTCATGGAGCAGTTTGATAAGAAGCTAACGAGAAAATTCAAATAAGAGATGGTAACACTTGACAGAGTTGGTCTGGTTGAGCCACCATCCAAGGATAAGGGGAAGACAATCATTGATGAGACAATAAAATCTCCAAAGCCCGAAGTAAGAAAATTTCAAGTCATTACTCTCTTGGATGAGCCGCCTTCGCTCACTTTTGAGATGTTGAGGTTGAATGAAATCTTGCAGCCTAAGTTTGTTAGTTCATATTGCCCTTCAAGTCCTTTCTTTGATCCAAATAAGCATTGTTCCTTTCATTATGGTATGTCAGTCCACAACACAGATGAGTGCCGCCAATTGAAGGGAGAAATACAAAATTTGATAAACAATGGAAAGATAGTGAAGAAGCCTCACCCTCAATTGATATGGTATCCATCTCCAGAAATCATCTCAACATCAAATTACATCCAAGCATATTATCATCAATTCACGACAAAACCTCATTTTCAAATTGTTTGGTATCCATCTCCACCTATTCTTCCAACATCAAATTATATTCCAGTGTCTTATCCGCAGTCCACCACTACCTATCCTCATGGACAGACAACTATATCAAGGAGGCGAGGAAAAGAAAAGAAAATCAAGAGGAGAATACAGCATCTCAACTGAGGTTATCACTTTGAATGAAGACTCAATGAAGTTGGAAACAAAGATCTTAAAGAAGAGGCATGACTAATAAAGACAACATCTTATAATTTGCAAGACTATCATTTTCACATGTTTTTCTCTATTTAGCTCTTTTGTTTTGATGTTCCTTGTAATGTGAACTATGGTTGACCTGATTCTCCTATAAGATGGATACGCAGGCGCTCATTTAATGAGTTCGATCTTATCACAATAAAAAATTATTTTCCCCTTGTTATGATATGTAGGTGATCTTTAAAAGTTGAAATTGGATTGATTGGCAAAGTGATGTGAAGAAAGCTCTAGTATTCAACATAAGTCAACTTTGTTTATCTTCTATGACTCTCTTATCTTTCAAATTTTGCATCCTAACATTTTATCGAGTATTGCGCCAATCAGTTAAATCATAAGTTCTGTCATCTATTTCGTGCGTTAGAAGCTCAAATCTCTGCGCTTAGATCACTCATTATGTCCTAGTATTCACTCGTTATCTGACCTAAAACCTTTTTACAAGTGTCTTTCATTAGTATTTGATTACTATCATTATCATTATTATCACTATTGTTATGGGTGTCTTAATCTTATTTGTGTTGCATGTTAATTATAGTGTTTGATTTATTTTGTTTAAAGGTTGTCTATCATTTGAACATTGAATCGACTGAAATCTGCAAAAACATGTCCAACCATTCTGATGCTCCTCTTAATACATACTTTGCTTCTCACCCAACACTAAGTACCTTTTTGACCATAACTCCTCATTCGATCCCGCAACAGATACCTTTGTCACTTTGCAAAATATGGTGATACATGATGGAAAATTAGCTATGCTGCATTAAAAGATTCATGACTTGGAGAAAATCGTAGTTGAAAAATTAGGTTCTGAGAACATCCCAGACCTAAAATATAAGAACTTGTGTTCGCATTTGAATGTTGAACTGTTGTCGGGATACGTGATTCCAAAATTCAATATTTTTAATGGACAAGGAGATCCAGTCGAGCATTTAAAAGACTTTTGTGGTAGATTAATTGAGATCGTACATAATGAAGCTTTGTTAATGAGACTATATATTCAGAGTTTATCGGGAATAACTTTTACGTAGTACACCAAGCAAGACTTCAGTAAATGGTTTACATGGGAAGATATGGCTTGAGATTTCGTAGAGCAATATAAGTTCAATATTAAGATTAGTCCAACAATAACGGATTTTCTCAAAGTAAGGAAAATGGTCCATGAATCTTTTGAGGAGTATGTAATGCAATGGAGATTGGAAGCTTCAAGAATATGTCATTCACAGTCTGAAAAGGATTTGATTCAAACCTTCATCCAATCACTAGATGGTATATTTTATAAATCCTTGTTCTTCATGAGCTTTGATAATTTTGGCAGTCTTATTCGAATTGGAAAAGAATTGGAATATGGAATTCAGACAACAAGAATTATTAACATTGTTGTAACATCAGAAAATTCTTGGAATGAGAAGGAAGAAAAAGTCTCAACCGCTTTGCCTCAAACACTAGACCATCAAGATACTCAACAAGTACACGCTGTGTTTGGCTCCTACAATGTGCATCCTAAATTTTATAACCCACAAGGCTCTCAACACAAGGCTTATCAGACACAACCCAATTTTTATAATCAAGATTCTCCAGAGGTCTATCAGACACCATCGGAGTTTCATCAGCTAAAGAGGAAGCCTCGTACTTTTACTCCTCTAACTGAATCTTTGATGAGCATATTTAAAAGATTGTGGTCTCAGGGAGTTCTGAAACCAAGGAAGGGTTGGATCCCTGAGTATGTTTCTCCAAATTTTGACCCTTCCAAGAATTGTGCATATCACTCAAATATTCAAGGTCATGATACTGAGGAATGTCTAGCATTGAAAAATAGGATTCAGAATTTGATTGAGAAGGGCAAATTAATAGTGCAACAAAGGTCATCAAGAAACACTTATGACACTACCGGATGTATAATCATCATTCAAGGTGATCCTATAGAGAAACATGTGACAAGGAAGCGTAAAGGGAATCAAAAGAATTAAGAAGGACAAGACCATCATAAGCAAAGTGCCATCTCCCTTTATTTGTTTAATCCAATCAAAAAAAAAATCTATTTTTATTCTTCCTCTCTTTGTACTCGTGAACTACGTTTGACCTAACTTCTATTTGGATACGTAGGTGGCTTAATCAAATAAAATTTTATTTTTCACCAATAGAAAAATCATTATTTAACCCATTCTCTGGCTTCCATAATGCGGACTCAAAGTTGAGCTTCAATGTTCAAACATAAGACAACCATTTCTTTTCTAACCTGACAAGTTTGTTTGAGTGAAGCAGGAATATGAGGCTCCACACGTGAAAATTGGGGCAGATTTTTGAGGTTTCCTCAAAAATTTCTTGAATAGGCAATATTTTGAAGTGCATAATAAACTTTATACTATAAACTGGGGCAGAAATTTTTGAGAGTTCCTCAAAAATTCCATCACGATGACGGCTAGTAATGGGCCACATTCTATCAACTTAAATGGAAGAACAGTTTAATAAGCAGAAGCAAGGGAACAAGATGAAGAAAATAGATAACATGAGTAATATATGCAATGCGGAAGCTAAACCAAACCCAAAACCTGGTATCATAGCGTATAAGAGCCGGATCTACATAACGAGTACAAAGGGTCCAAAACAATATATACAAAGCTGTCTACGAGTAGAAATAGAGTACATAATCAAAAGATAAACTAAAAGCTAAGCTCCAGTCGGCAAAAGCTTACCCTCAGTCTGTATATCACAAAAGCAGATCCTCGCATGAGTCTTCAATGAGCTAACGGCGATGGCTCACACTAGGATCTGCACCAGAAAATGCAGAGTGTAGTATGAGCACCAAATGCGAAGCATAAGGTACCCAGTAGGTATCATAGGCCGACTGGGCACATATAAGATAAAAGCATAGTACCAGACAGAATGGAAGAAAATAATCACGGAAATCAACAAAAAAGTACATAAGAACTAGCCCAGAGGGAAGACAATAGAAACAACATGCAAGGCTAGCAAGTAGAATACATACACAACAAGCACATATCATAGTAAGAGACGACGCACCTGGTATCCTCGCAAAAATAGTATATATATACAAGTTTTAAAAGTGTAAGGTATACTGGCAATCTCAAGTATAAGGAATGGGAGAGAAGGGTAAAGATAGACATGCTCGAAAAACAAGAATCAATAATCAAACTAATCATATCAATCTCAAACCAGAATTAACAACGTTGCGGTATGTAATCTCAAAATCATAACCATGTCAGGGGGTAGTATCATGATAAAGTAACAAGAGTCTACCTACAGTCCCCCGGCCGCCCATACAATCGAGAAACGCAATCAAGTAAAAACAAAACCTTCCAGCCGGCCATACAACCAGAGCATACACTCAACAAATAGCAAAAAAGGGTGGAGCCTTAAACAATGAATGATATGCTATGAAATGCCAAGACAGTGAAACCTCAGTGTCAGTGTGTTACCTCTTTCAGTGCCCCAAAGGTCCAGTAAAGGCGGGATACATGGAAGGACTTCTCCCGAGTACATCTGCTCCGCCGTAAACCCCTACCCTCGGTCACCCTTTTGCCTGAACCACTTGGTCCAGAATGACAGGGTCCATGTAGGTCCACTCGTAGACCATATACTGCACTCTAACCTCAAAATACCATCTAGAGTGCCACCGGATCCAAACTAGTCACCAATGCTCGAAAGGCATGCCTAAATCCTGTCCAGGTCTAAATCAATGGAATAAATATAGTGAATCCCCTCCAAGGGTGCCCGGGCGTCTCTGGGTCTAAAACAATTCTGTTGCTCGGCTTTACTGAGTCTAATCTCACTTCATTATAAATAGCGGAAATCAATCCAACACCTCGATCCACCCAAGTCCAATATAAGATATAAAAATTGAGACATCTCTCTCCTTTTAACCTTTCTTACCCCAAGAAGATCCATAAAAGGGATACCAAACCATTTCATAACACATTTTACTAAAAATGGGCCCTCGATGCCATGCAAGGTTTGAAAATCATAGATAGTAGGCCCGAAGCCAAAACCGTAGTAAAATCGAGTAGAAAATCCTTTATATGCATGATAATGGAATGCTCAATCAAAATCAACAGCCCAACGGCTCACAAACAACCTATCATCCCTGCAGAGGCCCACAGCTACTCAGCAAGCATAACCAGCCTAGAAGGATATTTCTATGTCTGGGACTCGCGAACATTCCCAATAACCCACCTTCTATGTTCTAGAGTCAACAAAGCCTCACAGGACCACAAGGGTGAATAAAACATGTCAATCAAGTTATACAAACATCGGAGGAAGGAAAGTAGGTGGACATGAATAAAGAGGTCAAGGTCTGTGGTACCAACCTAATAACCCAACCCAAGGATGCCAGCTAGTACAATTTTATCCAATATATGCTAAGTCTAGGGAGTTTAGATCGTAACCTACCTGTCGTCCGATGACAAGCTACTGGGACAATGATATCCAAGCCTGAAATACTCCGAGGACTCCCAAATGATAATCAAACTATCAACAACATATTAAATACATCAACATGAGTCTAACGATAACAATATTGCTATAATAATAGCCAGGCCAAAATTCGGGTAACTGGTAGGCCCGTTAGCCCCGCAACCAGAAACCAAAAATGAAAAATGTACAATATGATCACCGAGAACATAGGAGTACATGCCCAAAAAATAAAGGAAATTGGGCAACAATTTCTGGCTAAAATAGCCCCTGATAATCAAGAACCCAATTTAAGGATTTAAGGAAAGGAAACTGGAAATTAGGCAAGAATTACCAACCAAGAAGCTGGAATTTAAGCCAAGACGGAGAATTCTTCAAACCCACGAACAAGCACGAGCTAGGAGGCAGAATCTACCAAAAAATCTAAGTTTGTATGAACAACAATGGTGGATTTTTCAAGAAAACAAAAGGAAAAGCATGTTGGGTAAGAAGCTTACCAATAATCAGAGAATCACTAATAGACGATGAGCAAATGATTTCCCCAAGGCTAGGAATGATATGGAGCAAGTTTGGGAGAGAGTTTAACTGTTTTAGAGTTGGGAAAAGTTGAGCTAAAACGATGGAAAAACGAAATAGAAAAGATATATACTGCCCAGGGGTCCTTCATCGCGATTGCGAAGGGACCCCTCGCGGTCGCGAGGACCATGTTGGATAGACCATCGCAATCGTGAGGACTGGCCACGCGGTCGTGATGAACAAGAAGGGAGGGTCTTTATCACAGTCGCGACAAGGGACATCGCGATCGCGTGGAACAAGAACCAGTCACTCCATTGTGGTTGTGACAAGGAATGTCGCAATTGCGAAGCACAATGAACCAGGCACTTCATCGCGGTCGTCGAGGAAGAAGTCTCTCAATTGCAGTTAAGGCCTGAGGCCTGCACCTGCAACAACCAGAAATCTGCAACTTTTCACAACTCGATGAGGCATTCCGGGCACAATTGAAAACCAATATTCAAAACCAATAATGCTAACAGAGTGGAAACGATGTTCCAGACTCAATGAAATCGATGAAACTTCCATAAGAGGTAGTTTCAGAGAAATTTTAACCCAAGTCAACACTAACGAATAAGAATCCAAAGGCTTGAAATGAGCCCGGCTCACCCAGAACCAGACCAACCACCTTCCTAACCCAAACTCATCATTCCAGAGCTGATGGAATCGTCGGATTTTGAATCTGACACTTCAATCATTGAAAGCCACCTAAAGTTACACTTTCAACTCCAAATGGCCTGAAAATAGAGAAACAACACAAAACCCGCAACGGAAGTTCTCAGGCCTCAACTAAAGGTCGACCTAGACCAAACTCAATGCTCCGGAGCTAATAGAACTGTCAGAATTCAATTCTGTGCACGTTAGCTAAGAATGTTGACTAAAGTCAACGATATTCTAAGTTAAAGCTCTAAAATAGGAAAAAGGGCAAAACAACCAAATAAACGACCAGGGCACCAAACTACCGGTTCCAGCAAGCCTTAACTGACTCGGGGATGCTATAGGAAATCTCTAACAATACAATAAATGCGTAAACACGAACATGACTGGATGGGTCATCACAACATCCACTACTAAAAAGACTTTCGGCCTCGAAAGTCAAGAAGAAGGAAGTTCCTGAAGGCTCGAACAATTACGGATACTGAACACGTAACTCACTCTCGGTCTCCCAAGTAGTCTCCTCAACCGGATGGTGCATCCACTGAACTTGCATGATCGGAATATCCCTAGATCTCAACCTACTAATATCTCTGGCCAGAATAGCAATTGGCTCCTCAACAAAGGATAAACTCTCATCCAACTAAACCAAATCCCAATGCAACACATGAGACTCATCTAGAACATACCGATGCAACATCGAGACATAGAAAACTAGGTGAACAGCTGGAAAAATCGGAGGCAAGGCTAATATGTAAGCAACACTACCAACCCTCTATAGAATCTCAAACGGCCCAATAAACCTGGGGCTAAGCTTTCCCCATTGACCAAATCTCATCACACTCTTCATGGGCGATACTCGAAGGAAAACCAAGTCACCAACACTGAACTCTAAGGCACAAAGTCTACGATCAGCGTAGCTCTTCTGCCTACTTTGGGCTGTTCTAAGTCTATCCTGAATCAAACAGACTCAGTCAAAGGAATCTCTAAGCAAATCTGTACTCTGCGGTCTGGACTCTAACCCATCAAACCAACCAATTGGTGATCTACAATGCCTACCATACAAAGCCTCTAAAGGTGCCATGTCAGTGCTCGAATGAAAACTATTATTATAAGCAAACTCGGCTAATGGCACAAACTGATCCCATGAACCCCCAAAGTCAAGAACACAAGTCTGAAGTATGTCCTCCAGGACCTGAATAGTCCTCTCAAACTGGCCATCTATCTGAGGGTGGAAAGCAGTACTAAGCTAAACCTCTGTACCCAAATCTCGTTGAATAGCCTGCCAGAACTGAGATATGAACTGAGTGCCACGGTCTAAAATGATAGAAGCTGGGACCCTGTGCAACTGAACAATCTCACAAATGTAGATCTAGGCTAACCGCTCCACACCATAAGAAGTCTAAACCGGCAAGAAATATGCTGACTTAGTCAGCCAATCAACAATCACCCAGATAGACTCAAACCCATGAGAAGTACGAGGCAAACCAACAACGAAGTCCATAGTAATACCTTCCCACTTTCACTCAGGAATGGGAAGTCACTGCTGCATCAAGCCATCCAGTCTAATGTGCTCAAACTTCACCTACTGACAGTTCAAGCACCGATATACAAACTCCGCTACGTCCCACTTCATACCACTCCACCAGTAAGGCTGCCTCAAATCTCTGTACATCTTGGTTGCACGAGGATGGATGGAATACCTAGAACAATGGGCCTCATAGAGAATCAACTGAATCAAATCACCAACCCTCGGAACACAAAGTTGTCCATCAAACCTCAGAATACCATTAAAACCCAAAGTAGCCTGGCTGGCCTCACCCCGAACTACCTGATCACGAAGGTCGCACAAACCCTGATCCTCAAATTGTTGGCTCTGAATCTGATCAACTAGAGTAGAACGAACCTCAACACTGGAAAGAACTCTGCTGGGATCCGATAACTCAAGCCTAACCAACCGGTTAGCCAAGGACTGGATGTCCAAGGCCAGCGGTCGCTGAGAAACTGAAAGTGAAGCTAGGCTTCCCATACTCACTACCTTCCTACTCAAGGCATCCGCTACCACATTTTCCTTGCCCGGATGATATAGAATGGCGAAATCATAGTCCTTCAGTAGTTTAATCCATCTCTGCTACCTCAAGCTCAGCTCTCGCTGAATCATAATGTACTGAAGGCTATGGTGGTTAGTGAATATCTCATAATGAACTCCATATAAATAGTGCCTCCAGATCTTGAGCGTGAAGACTACCGCCGCCAACTCTAAGTCATGAGTGGGGTAGTTGTGCTCGTGAACCTTTAGCTGCCCCGATGCATCTACTCTCACTCAACTTTGTTGCATGAACACACAACCAAGACCAACCCTGGAAGCATCACAATACATGGAAAAACTCTGACCCTTAATCGAAAAAGTCAAAACTAGAGCTAAAGTCAATAAGTCCTTAAGCCTCTAAAAGCTATCCTCGCACTGATCCGACCACTGGAATGGAACATCCTTCCTACTCAGTATAGTCACAGGTACTGGTATAGAAGAAAATCCCTGAATAAACCGCCTGTAGTATCCTGCTAACCCAACGAAGCTGCGAACCTCAGTAGCAGTAGTAGGTCTGGGCCAATCACGGACCACTGCAATCTTACCCGGATCAACTCTAATCCCATACTTAGAGACCACGTGCCCTAGGAATGCAACTGACTCAAGCCAAAACTCACACTTTAAGAACTTGGCATAAAGCCATGATCTCTCAAAGTATGAAGTACAGTCCTTAAGTGCTGCTCATGCTCACCTCTACTCCGGAAGTATACCAGAATATCATCAATGAAGACTATCACAAACATATCCAAGTACTGGCTAAGCACCCTATGCATCAAGTCCATGAAGGATGGGGGTCATTAGTCAACCCAAAATACATCACCAGGAACTCATAGTGGCCATAACGTGTCCTGAATGCTGTCTTAGGGATGTCCTCCGCCCTAATCCTCAACTGATGGTAGCCGGAACTCAAATCAATCTTTAAAAACATGGTGGAACCCTGAAGCTGATCAAATAAGTCATCAATCCTGGGCATTGGGTACTTATTCTTCACTGTCACCTTATTCAGCTGCCGATAATCAATACACATCCGCATCAACATATCCTTTTTCTTCATGAAGAGAATGGGAGCACCCCGAGGAGACACACTCGATCTAATGAACCCCTTAGCTAACAAATCCTTGAGCTGCTCCTTAAGCTCTCTCAACTCAGCAGGAGCTATGCGGTAGGGAGGAATAGAAATGGGGCTGGTGCCTGGCTCTAACTCAATGGTGAAATCAATATCCCTCTCAGGTGGCAGGCCTGGAAGGTTGGTAGGAAACACATCTAGGAAGTATCTAACCACAGGGACGGACTCAGAAGACGTAGGGTCAGCACTAGAATCTTGGACATAAGCTAGATAAGCTAAACACCCACGGGAAATCAACTTCCTAGCTCAAAGATAAGAGATGATCCCAGATGGTGCATGGCTAACAGAACCCTACAACACAATTGAGGATACACCGGGTATGGCTATAGTGACGGTCTTGGCATAACAATCCAAAATTGCACGGTGAGCGTATAACCAGTCAATGCCCAGTATCACATCAAAGTCTAGCATATCAAGTATCATCACATCAGCCCAATTCTCCAAATCACCAAGACATATCATGAAAGATCTCACAATCCGATCCACTACTAAAGAATCTCCTAATGGGGTCAAAACAGAAACAAGAACAGATAATGGCTCACTAGCCAACCCCAAACAAGGCAAAAAGTAGGCAGATACATACGAACAAGTAGATCCAGGATCAAACAAAGCCATAGCAAACTAGCACCACAAAAAAATTATACCAGTAATCACAACATCCGAGGCCTCTGCCTCCGATCTCCCAGCGACCGCATAAAATTGACGACGACCTCAACCTGCCCGACTACCATCCCTACCACCTGCTCTGCCATGCGGGGCACCACCCCTAGCATGACCACTACCCTCTTTAGCTAGAGGCTGAACTGCTCATAATGGCTCGGCCAACAGAGTGGCTGGCTGAACTGTACCCTCTGGGGGAAATCTCTCGCATAGTGACCCACAACCCCACACTCATAACAAGGTCCTGATGGCTTGAAGTGTCAAGATAGACCAGCAGAATCTGAATGGCCACCACAGCCAAATCCCTCAGAAGATACACCTCTTAAAGACTGACTGCTCTGGCCATGATGGCTACCCTGACCCTGCTCAAACGGAGTACCACCCGTAGTCTGAAGTGAAGCCTGAACCTGTCATCTGGACTGACCCTGATGCTGCTATGGCTGATAACCTCAGCCTCACTGGCTCAAACCTCTACCCCTATGATGGGAACCACTGTAGCTACCCTAATGTCGAGGCCTCTTATCTCTGGCCCTGGAGTTATAACGATGCAAATCCTCTATGGTGCAAGCATAATCCACAATGGCCTGAATGATCTACCACCGGCAACCAATATCTCGGCTGGCTCTCTAAACTCCGACCTCAATCCCCAAACAAACCTGAGAATCCTATCCAGCTCAGTGAGAATGATGATGCTCCAAATGGTGCTAATTGATGAAAATGGGTCTCATACTCAGATGCAGTCATAGATCCCTGCATAAGCCTAGTAAACTGCTCCCTGTGATGCTCACGATCACTTTGAGGTAGGAACTTGGCCATAAAGGCCTCATAGAACTTAGACCAGGTCAAATGAGGTAATGTAAAAGATCTGCAAGCAACCTTTTCCCTCCATCATAACTTTGATGGGCCCTCCACCTGATATGTAGTATAGCCAACCCCATGAGTCTCCAATAACCACAAATGGTGCAACATCTCCTCATAAGTAGTGATAAAATCATGTGGGTCCTGACCTGGTGTACCAGTAAACCTCGGTGGTGTCAATCTCAGAAATCTACTCAAGGCCTTCTACTCCCCATCTCTCATAGCTGGGAAGGGAGAAAGAGGTTGTGCAATTGATGGGACTGGAATAACCTCAGCACGGGAAGCCGCAGTGGCAGGCTGCGCTCCTAAACTCTGAACACCCAGGGCTGCCCCCAAAGCAGATATTTGTGCTACCTCCGAAGGTCTCTCTCCAATCATACCCAAAAGCTGAATAAGTAAACCCCGTATATCTGAGGACTGAGCTGGGGCTGAAGCATGCATAGAAACTGGTGCTGGAACTGGTACTGGAGCTGGTGGTACCTGGGCTATCCCCGGGTCCACATGCTGCTGCTCATGAACTAACCCTGGCTAATAATCATACTCAGGCTCTATATGAATTCTAGCAGCTCTACCAGGCATGACTTCTCTAGGATGACCTCTAGCCTTACCCCTGCGACCACCTCAGCCCCTAGCTAGAATCGGAGGTGCGGGGGTTGAAGGCTCTCTTCCGCCAGAAGCTGAAGATATCGTACAAACCATCTGTGGAAGAGTGAACCAGAACAAGTGATATTTCCATAAACTTCCAAGGATACTA
Source organism: Jaltomata sinuosa (assembly GCA_003996215.1). Lineage (NCBI taxonomy): Eukaryota > Viridiplantae > Streptophyta > Magnoliopsida > Solanales > Solanaceae > Jaltomata > Jaltomata sinuosa. The sequence goes on from QJPP01000454.1 coordinate 68,854, forward strand.
TGCACGAGGTAGAAACAAGAAAAGTCTGTTTTTCCTAAGATGTTACTATAGCCTCCCGAAGATTGAGTACGGACATCTTCGCCCCGATCCGCAAGACTCTACTAGAAATTGGATCCTATACCGATGATACCGGTGAATCTTGAGCTCTGATACCAAGTTGTTACGACCCAATTTCTCGGTCATGATGGCACCTACAACCCCTCAGTAGGCGAACCAATCCCCATAGCCCGGAATTGTTAAAAATGGGCCACATTCTATCAACTTAGATGGAAGAACAGTTTAATAAGAAGAAGCAATGGAACAAGATGAAGAAAATAGATAACAGGAGTAGTATATGCAATGTGGAAGCCAAACCAAATTCAAAACCTGGTATCATAGCGTATAAGAGCCAGATCTACAAAAGGAGTACAAAGGGTCCAAAAAAATATATACAAAGCTGTCTCTGAGTAGCAATAGAGTACATAATCAAAAGATAAACTAAAACCTAAGCTCCGATCGCCAATAGCTCACGCTCAGTCTGGAATATCACAAAATCATCTCCTAGCACGAGTCTTTAATGAGCTAACAGCGATAGCCCATACTAGGATCTCCACCAGAAGATGCAGAGTGTAGTATGAGCACCAAATGCGAAGCATAAGGTACCCAGTAGGTATCATAGGCCAACTGGGCACATATAAGATAAAAGCATAGTACCAGACAGAATGGAAGAAAATAATCACAGAAATCAACAAAAAAGTACATAGGAACTAGCCCAGAGGGAAGACAATAGAAACAACATGCAAGGCTAGCAAGTAAAATACATACACAACAGGCACATATCATAGTAAGAGACGACGCACATGGTATCCTCGCAAAAATAGTATATATATACAAGTTTTAAAAGTGGACAGTATACTAGTAACCTCAAGTATAAGGAATGGGAGAGAAGGGTAAAGATAGACATGCTCGGAAAATAGGAATCAATAATCAAACTAATCATGCCAATCTCAAACTAGAACTAATAACATTGCAGTATGTAATCTCAAAATCATAACTGTGATAGGGGGTAGTATCATGATAAAGTAACAAGAGTCTACCTACAGTCCCCCGACCGCCCATACAACTGAGGAACGCAATCAAGTGAAAACAAAACCATCCAGCCTCCCATACAACCGGAGTGTACACTCAACAAACAGAAAACATGGGTGGAGCCTCAAACAATGAATGATATGCTATCAAAAGCCAAGAGAGTGAAACCTCAGTATCATTATGTTACCCCCTCTGGTGCCCCAAAGGTCTAGTAAAGGCGGGATCCATGGAAGGACTTCTCCCGGGTATATCTGCTCCACCATAAACCCCTACTCTTGGTTACCCTTTTTCTCGAAGCACTTGGTCTAGAATGACAGGGACCATAGAGGTCAACTCGTAGACCACATACTGCACTCTAACGTCAAAATACCATCAGGAGTTCCACCGGATCCAAACTAGTCACCAATGCTCGAAATACATGTTTGAATCCTTTCCAGGTCTAAATCAATGGAATAAATGCAGTAAATCCCCTCCAAGGGTGCCGAGGCATCTTCGAGTCTAAAACAGTAGTAAAACAAGTCTGTTGCTCAATTTTACCGAGTCTAATCACACTTCTTTATAAATAGCGGAACTCAACCCAGCACCTAAGTCCACCCGAGTCCAATATAAGATATGAAAACTGATACATCTCTCTCCATTTAACCTTTCTTAACCCAAGAAGATCCATAAAAGGGATACCAAACTATTTCATAACATATTTTACCAAAAATGGCCCCCGAGGCTATGCAAGGTTTAAAAATCATAGATAGTAGGCCCGAAGCCAAAACCATAGTAAAATTGAGTAGAAAATCCTTTATATGCATGATAATGGCATGCTCAATCAAAATCAATAGCCCAACGGCTCACAAATAACCGATCGGCCCTGCACAGGCCCACAACTATTCAGAAAGCATAACCAGCCTAGAAGGATATTTCTATGTCTGGGACTCGCATACATTCCCAATAACCCACCTTCTATGTTCCAGAGTCAACAAGGCCTCACTAGACCACAAGGGTGAATAAAATGTATGAAGCAAGTGCTACAAACATCGGAGGAAGGAAAGTAGGCGGACATGAATAAAGCGATCAAGTTCTGTGGTACCAACCTAATAACCCAGCCCAAGGATGTCATCTAATATAATTTTATCCGATATATGCTAAGTCTAGGGAGTTTAAACCGTAACCTACTTGTCGTACAATGACAAGCTACTGGGATAATGATATCCAAGCCCAAAACACTCCGAGGACTCCCGAATGATAATCAAACTATCAACAACATAATAAACACATCAAGACAAGTCTAACGATACCCATATTCCTATAATAATAGCCGGGATGAAATTTGGGTCACCGGAGGGCCTGTGGGCCTCGCAACCCAAAATCAAAAACAAAAATATACAATATGATCACCGAGACCATAGGATTACATGCCCAAAAAATCAAGGAAATTGGGCAACAATTTATTCAAGCCTAAATTTGAGTTTGATTTCATTTTGGAGCTTTTTGGAGTGGTTTGAGCTTGGACATCGTCTTCCTAGCAGCTTGTCGTCGAACGACAAGTAGGTTACCGTCTAACTCCTCTAGACTTTGTATATATAGGATAAATTTTTATTAATGGGTATCCTTGGGTTGGATTTATTAGCTTGGTACCCCAAACCTTGACCGTTTTTTCTTGTCCGATTCGTTTCTTTCCACCTATGTTGTAGTATTTATTATAGATGATATTATCACTCTTGTGGTCCTGTGTGGCCTTATATTGACTCTCGAACATTGATGGTGGGATATTGGAAATTTTTGTGAGTCCCGGCCATCGTTATTACTGTTATAGAGCTGGCTATTTGTGTTGTAGAATGATTGGAGCATGTGCAGGGCCGATAGGTTGATTGTGGGCTGTGGGCCACTATTGTGATTGTGTACACCGTTTATCATGCATATAGAGGGTTTCTACATAATTTTACTATGGTTTTATCTTCGGGCCTTCTGTTGAATGATTTGTAAAACCTGCATAGCCCGTGGGGCCCATTTTTGGTAAAATAATTGCAAGTAGGTTTAATACCGTTTCAACGGATCTTCTTGAGGTAAGATAAAATAAAAGGGATGTTTTATCACTATTTCTACTAATACTAGGCTCAACGGGGATGAGGGCTAGACTTGTTTTACTATAGCTTCTGTAATAGTACTAGGCTCGGTGGGGCCAAGGGCTAGACTTATTTTACTACAGCTTCTGTGATAATACTAGGCTAGGCGGGGCTGTGCACTAGAACCATTTGATTTACTGATTTAGACCTGGATACCTTCCGGGCAGCTTTACTTGGGGATTTTTGAGATTGTGGGGCATCTAATATGTTGGCCAGGGGCCTCCATAGACCTCGCCGTTCTGAACTAAGGGCTCATGTTGGGACTGTTGGAGGGAGGGTATTCGGTGTAGTAGAAGTATATGGGTATGATCTTCCATGGATCCTGTCTTCTAGGCCTTATAGGATACCGCAAGCAGGTAGCATACATTACTATTATTACACTGTCTTCACTTGCTTGTGTTCCTTGGGTGTATGGGCGCCCGTGGGACTGTAGGTAGGCTTATTGTTATTAACTCATAATATTGTCCCTATTATGGTTACTCGACATTGGATTTGATAAGGTTGTATTTTGGCTTCCAGTTGGTATATCTTGATTGAGATTAGTATGCTTATTCGGATTATAGTATTTTATATCCGAGCATGACTTCCGTTATTCGCCTGCTCCTTCTCTTTTCATTGAGGTTGTCGATATACCGCCTACTTTTTAGACCCTACTTTATATACTTGTTATTGCAAGGATCCCGGGTACGTAATTCTTTCTTTCACTTATGATTGGTATTCTAGTAGCTAGCCATGTGTGTTATCTTGTTTGTATTCCTTCTATGCTAGTTTCTGTGTGCTCCTTCGTTGCTTTCAGTGACTTCTTGTTTCTATTCTGATTATTACTACTCTTTTATCATATATGTGCCTAGTCGGCCTATGATACCTACTGGGTACCATTGCTTTGAAATTGGTGCTCATACTACACTCTGTCTCTTTTGGTGCAGGTCCTAGTGTGGGCCATCGCCGTTAGATCATTGTGATTCATGCTCAAAGATTTTTCGGGGACTACTTCAGACTGAGGGTGAGCTCTTGGAGACCGAAGCTTAGCTTTAGTTTATCTTTTGCTTTATGTACTCTATTACCATTCGTAGACATCTGTATATATTATTTTGGACTGTTTGTGCCCCGCTGGTTTAGTTCTGGCTCTATACTATGATACCAGGTTTTGTAGTTTGGTTTAGCTTCTGCATATGTGTGTATATTCCTGTTACCTATCTTTTCATCTTTTTCCTTTACTTTCGCTCGATTATATCATTTCTTTTGCTTAACTATTAGCTAGTAGCCCATTACTAACTGTTTTGGACTACGGGGATTGGTTCGCCTACTAGGAGGTTGTAGGTGCCATCATGACCAATAAATCGGGTCGTGATTGCTTAGTATCAGAGCTCTAGGTTCACCGGTGTCATCGGTATAGGAGCCAATGTCTAGTAGTGTCCTGTGGATTTGGGCGGAGACGTCCGTACTCAATCTTCGGGAGGCTATAGTGACATCTTAGGAAACATGACTCTTTTATTGCTTCTGTATCATGCATATTACTCTTGAAGTTTCTTGAAATCTCATTTGTTCTACTTCATTCTTCTACAGATGGTTCGTACGAGAGCATCAGTGTCAGGCAAAATGAGCCTCCGACTCTAGCTAGGAGTCAGGGATGCCCCCGAGTAGTGGCACCTGCTAGAGCTACTAGAGTGGAGATAGAGCCCGAGCATGAGTATGAGCCATAGTCAGTTCCCGAGTAGCAGCATATGGACCAGGGGTAGCCCAGGTACCACTAGCTCCATTACCAGCTCCAGCACCCACTTCTGTGCCAGCTTCAGCCCCAGCTCAGTCTTCAGATATTCGGGGTTTTCTATTACAACTTTTTAGTATGATTGGAGAGAAGCCTTCTGAGGTAGCACAGACATCCGCTCAAGGGCCAGACCTGGGTGCACAGAGTTCAGGAGTGCAGCCCACTATTGCGGGTCCCAGTGCGAAGGTTATTTTAGTTCCATCAATTGCACAACCTCTTGCTCCTCGTCCAGCTATGACAGAGTCGGAGCAGAAAGCGTTAGGTAGGTTTTTGAGATTAGCACCTCCGAGGTTTGTAGGTACCTCTGGACAGGACCCACATGACTTCATTACTACCTGCGAGGAGATATTCCATCATTTGGGTTTGTTGGAGACTCACGGGGTTGTATATACTACCTATCAGGTGGAGGTCCCAGCAAAGTTATGGTGGAGGGCCCAGGTTGCTTGTAGACCACCATCGTCACCTCTTTTGACTTGGTTCGAGTTTTATGAGGCCTTTATGGCCAAGTTCTTGCCTCAGAGTGATTATGAGCGTCGCCGGGAACAGTTTACTAGGCCTATGCAGGGGCACATGTATGTATCTGAGTATAAGACCCGTTTCCATTAGCTTGCTCCATTTGGGGCTATGATCATTCCTACTGAGCCGGATAGGGTTTGCATATTTATTTGGGGGTTGCAGACAGAGATGAGAGAGCCAGCTGAGATATTAGTTGCTAGTGGTCGATCATTTCAGGCTATTGCAAATTATGCCTGTACTGTGGAGTACTTGCATCGACATGATCAGGGGGTTAGGGATAAGAAGCCTCGTTATCAGGGTAGCTTCAGTGGTTCTCAACAAGGTGAAAGAGATTTGGGCCAGTGGGGTCGGGGTCATCAGCCACAACAGCATTAGGGTCAGACTAGTAGACCAGTTCTGGCTTCGCTTCAGACTTTGGGTAGTTCTCAGTTTGAGCAGAGATAGTCTTCGGGAGGTACTACTTCTGGGGCATTAGGCCAGGGTGGCCACATGGGTTCAGCTAGTTCATCTCGACAGGGTGGGCCATCAAGGTCCTTCTATTATTGTGGTGTTAGCGGTCACTACACCAGGGATTACCCCTAGTGGGGTTCAACTTTCTATGATTGTGGTATTGTTGGCCATATTGCTAGAGATTGCCCCCATAGGGGTACAGTTCAGCCCGTATCTCAGTCAGCTCAGCCCATGCGAGCAGTTCAGCCACTGGTTAGAGGGGGTGGTGGTCAGGCTAGAGGTGGTGCCCCGTGTGGTAGAGCAAGTGGTAGGGATGGCAGTGGGGCAGGTGGAGGTCATCGTCAGTTTTATGCGGTCCCTGGGAGACCAGAGGCAGAGACCTCGGATGCTGTGATCACATGTATGATTTTGGTATGCCATCAGTGTTTTTTGCCTTTGTTTGATCCTTGATCTACTTGTTCATCTGTATCTGCCTACTTTGTGCCTTGTTTGGGGTTGGCTAGTGAGCCGTTATCTGTTCCTATTTCTATTTCGACCCCAGTAGGAGATTCTTTAGTAGTGGATCAGATTGTGAAATCTTGTATGATATATCTTGGTGATTCAGGGACTTGGGGTTATTTTATGATCCTTGATATGCTAGATTTTAATGTGATATTGGGCATGGACTGGTTTTCCCCTCACCATGCAATTTTGGATTGTTATGACAAGACCATTACCATAGCCATGCCCGGTGTATCCCCAGTCATGTGGCAGGGTTCTGTTGGTCGTGCACCGTCTGGGATTATCTCTTGACTTCGAGCTAGGAAGTTTATTTCCTGTGGGTGTTTAGCTTATCTGGCATATATCCAAAATGCTAGTGATGACCCTTCATCTCCTGAGTGTTTTCTTGTGGTTAGAGACTTCCTAGATGTGTTCCTTACCGACCTGCCAGACCTTCCACCTGAGAGAGATATTGATTTTGTTATTGAGTTAGAGCCAGGCACCAGGCCCATTTCTATTTCTCCTTATCGTATGACTCCTGCTGAGTTTAGAGAGCTTAAATAGCAGCTCCAAGATCTATTAGCTGAGGGGTTTATTAGACCGAGTGTGTCTCCTTGGGGTGCTCCTATTCTGTTTATGAAGAAGAAAGATGGGTCGATGCAGATGTGTACTTATTATCAGCAGCTGAATAGGGTGATAGTGAAGAATAGGTATCCGATGCCGAGGATTGATGACTTGTTTGATCAGCTTCAAGGTTCAACCGTGTTTTCAAAGTTTGATTTGAGGTCCGGCTACCATCAGTTGAGGATTAGGGTGGAGGACATCCCTATGAGATCATTCAGGACACGTTATGGCCAGTATGAGTTCCTGATGATGTATTTTGGGTTGACTAATGCCCTCGCAGCCTTTATGAACTTGATGCACAGGGTGCTTGGCCCGTATTTGGACTCATTTTTGATAGTTTTCATAGACAACATCTTGGTATACTCGCGGAGTACAGATGATCATGAGCAGTACTTGAGGATTATACTCTAGACTTTAAGAGATCGTCGGCTTTATGCCAAGTTCTCAAAGTGCGAGTTTTGGCTTGAGTCAGTTGCATTCCTAGGGCACGTGGTGTCTAAGGATGATATTAGGGTTGATCCGGGAAAGATTTCAGCGGTTTGTGATTGGCCTAGACCTACTATGGCTACTGAGGTCTGCAGCTTTGTTGGGTTAGTAGGTTACTACAGACGGTTCGTTCAAGGATTTTCTTTCATAGCAGCACCCTTGACTATGCTGACTAGGAAGGATGTCCTATTTCAGTGGTCAGATCAGTGCGAGGATAGCTTTCAGAGGCTTAAGGCCTTATTGACTTCAGCTCTAGTTTTGACTTTGCCAGTTGAGGGTCAGAGCTTCTCCGTGTATTGTGATGCTTCCGGGGTTGGTCTTGGTTGTGTGTTGATGCAGCAGGGCCGAGTGATAGAATATGCATCGAGGCAGCTAAAGGTTCACGAGCGCAACTACCATACCCATGACTTGGAGTTGGAGGTGGTAGTTTTTGCACTCAAGATCTTGAGGCATTACCTATATGGAGTTACTGTGAGATCTTCACTGATCACCGTAGTCTTCATTATATCACGAGTCAGTGAGAGCTAAACTCGAGGTAGAGGAGATGGGTCGAGCTACTGAAGAACTATGACTTCACTATTATGTATCATCCGGGCAAGGTAAACATGGTAGCGGATGCCTTGAGCCGGAAGGCGGTGAGTATGGGTAGCCTAGCTTCTCTTTAAGTTTCAGAGTGACCGTTGGCATTGGACATCTAGTCCTTAGCTAACCATTTTTTAGGCTTGACTTGTCGGATCCTAGCAGAGTTTTTGCCAGTATCGAGGTTCGTTCTACTTTGATTGATTAGATTCAGAGCCGACAGTTTGAGGATCAATGGTTGTGTGACCTTCGTGATCAGGTTGTTCCGAGGGTTGGTGATTTGATTCAGTTGACTCTTTGTGAGGCACATTATTCTAGGTATTCCATCCATCCTAGTGCAGCCAAGAAGTACAGAGATTTGAGGCAGCTTTACTGGCGGAGTGGTATGAAGCAGGACGTAGCGAAGTTTGTATCTCGGTTCTTGAACTGTTAGCAGGTGAAGTTCAAGCACATGAGACCTGGTGGTTTGATACAATGACTTCCCATTCCTGAGTGGAAATGGGAAGGGATCACTATGGATTTCATAGTTGGGTTGTCTCATACTTCTAGGGGTTTTGACTCTATTTAAGTGATTGTGGATTGGTTGACTAAGTCGGCGCACTTCTTGCCGGTTTATACTACTTACAGTGCAGAGAGGCTATCTCATATTTACCTACGTGAGGTTGTTCAGTTGTACGGGTTCCCATCTTCTATCATTTTAGACCATGGCACTCAGTTCACATCTCAGTTCCGAAGGGCTATTCAGCGAGATTTGGGTACAGAGGTTCAGCTTAGTACTACTTTCCACCCTCAGACAGATGGCCAGTCTGAGAGGAGCATTCAGGTCCTTGAGGACATGCTTCAGGCCTGTGTTCTTGACTTTGGAGGTTCTTGGGACCAGTTTGTGCCTTTGGCAGAGTTTGCTTATAATAATAGTTTTCATTCGAGTATTGGCATGGCACCTTTGGAGGCTTTGCATGGTAGGCATTGCTGATCGCCGATTGGTTAGTTGGATGGTTTCGAGTCTAGGCCACAGAGTACAGATTTGCTTTGAGATTTCTTATACCAAATCTGAGTGATTCAGGACAGACTTCGAGCAGCTCAGAGCAGGCAGAAGAGTTATGCTGATCGTAGGCTTCGTGCCTTGGAGTTTAGTGTTGGTGACTTGGTGTTTCTCCGTCAATCCCCCATGAAGGGCGTGATGAGATTTGGTAGGCGAGGCAAGCTTAGCCCCAGGTATATTGGGCCTTTTGAGATTCTTCAGAGGGTTGGTAGTGTTGCTTACATGTTAGCTTTGCCTCCGATGTTTTCAGCTATGCACCCGGTTTTCCATGTATCGATATTGCGGCAGTATGTTCCAGACGAGTCTCATGTATTGCATTGGAATTCATTTTAATTGGATGAGAGTTTGTCCTTTATTGAGAAGCCGGTTGCTATACTAGCTAGAGATGTTAGGAGGCTGAGATCTAGGGAGATTCCAGTTGTGAAAGTTGAGTGGAGGCATCGTCCGGTCGAGGAGGCTACCTGGGAGACCGAGAGAGATATGCAGGCTCAGTATCTGTAGTTGTTTGAGCTTCAGGTACTTTCTTGCCCTTGACTTTCGAGAATGAAATTTTTTTTTTTAGTAGTGGATGATGTAATGACCCTTCCGGTCATTCCCGCGTTTACCTTTTCCTTGTACCGTTAGAGTTTGCATGTAGTGGACCCAAGTCATTTATGACTTATTGGGACCGGTGGTTCGGTGCCCTGGCCGTTCGTTTGGTCCTTATGGTCGTTCCCTTATTTTAGAGCTGAGTCTTAGGAGTTGAGTTATCAAAATTGTGCGATAGCAATTTGCGATCGTATGACCTCAGCAAGCCTTGTGGAAAGGTCAATCTTGATTTGTGGTGTCATAGCATCCCCGAGAATGGGGTGTTTTTATTTGAGAATTTTATTAACATCGCACGTATTTAAAAATATTTAATTTGAAAGTTGTAAAAATATTTCAAATATTTATGAAATAATAAAATATGTTTGTTATGATATATTTGCATATGTATTTATTGTATAGGAATTTTAGAAATTCTTAATATTTTAACGGGAATAGTAAACTTAGTTATGTTAAAAATTATTATTATAATATAGTAAGTTTTATTTGAAATGATTTTCTATTAATTATGATATATTCAAAAGTTATATATATATTACTACGAACTTACGCAATACCCTAATACGTATATAGCGGGATAAAAAAATTTATTGTAAGGACACCTCCACTCTACGTGGAGGTAATGTGGGTGGACAACAAACCCTTAAAGGTTGTGGTGGCAGCAATTAATGATTTCACTTGGCTAGTTAACTTTTGATATATATAAGCCCCTACTACAATATTTTCTATTAAAAACTTTCCCACAGTTAAAGTATTCATATGCATATGTGCACTCACGAATAGCAACTCCTTTTAACAAGTTATTTGAAAATGAGTTAATTGTTGTTCTCTATGTATGGATATATATATTACGTTGACGAATAAATTATGCTGGAGAACCATTTTTTTGACGTTATATTTTGTTCCCATAAGAAAATCGATTATCTACGTCAAGTTATTCAAGCCTAAATTTGAGTTTGATTTCATTTTGGAGCGGTTCAAGCTTGGAGATCGTCGTCGTAGCAGCTTGTCATCGTACGACAGGTAGGTTACGGTCTAGCTCCTCTAAACTTCATATATAAAGGATAAAATTGTATTAATGGGCATCATTGGGTTGGGTTTATTAGCTTGGTATCCCAAAGCTTGACCGCTTTTTCATGTCCGATTCGTTTCTTTCCACCGATGTTGTAGCATTTGTTATAAACGATAATATCACCCTTGTGGTCCTGTGTGGCCTTTTATTGACTCTGAAACATAGATGGTGGGATATTGAGAATGTCCATGAATCCCGAATATCGTTATTATTGTTATAGTGCTAGCTATTTGTGCTGTTGTCATAACCCGATTTCTCAGTCATGATGGCACCTACAACCCCCCAATAAGCGAACCAATCCCCGTAGCCCAGAACGGTTAGTAATGGGCTACCTTCTAACATTTTAAGCAGAAGAACAAGAAAATAAGCGGAAGCAAGGGAACAAGATGAATAAACTGGATAACCGGAGTAATATAAATACAAAGCGGAAGCTAAACCAACTCAAAACCTGGTATCATAGCGTATAAGAGCCGAACTACATCAGGAGTACAAAGGTCCAAAGGTAATATATACATGATGTCTCCGAAACTATAAGAGTACAAAATACATCAAGGATAAACTAAAGTCAAGCTCTGAACGCCAAGAGCTCACCCTCAACCTGGATGATCCCAAAACAGCACCCTGCACGAGTCTCTTGTGCTCTAACGGTGATGGTCCATGCTAGGATCTGCACCAGAAGATGCAGAGGGTAGGGTTAGCACCAAATGCGAAGCATAAGGTACCCAGTAGGTATCATAGGCCGACTGGGCACATATAAAGTAAAAGAGCAAAAGCAGACAGAATAGAAGTAAGCAGACACGACAATCAATGATAAACTGCACAGGAACTAGCCCAGAGGGAAGACAACAGAAAGAACCAAGCAAGGCTAGCAAATAGAATATATATATATGGCAAACACAGGTGAAAGTAGTAACAACGCACATGGGATCCTCGCAACAACACTATATATGCATAAGTCTAGAAATGGACGGTATACCGGTAACCTCAAGTATAAGGAATGGGAGAGAAGTGTAAAGTAGACATGCGCGGAAACAGTAAACAATAACCACACTAATCACTAGAATCTCATTCCAGTCACCAACAACCCCAGTGTAACCATGATCACACTCAAGACAGAAGTAATGTGATAAGACTCTACCTACAGTCCCTCGGCCGATGACAAGTTGCAGGAACAACGATATCCGAAGCCGAGCTACCCCGAGAAGCTCCGAACGAGGATCAAGCTATCAAGATTATTGCAAGCACATCAAGATGGGTCTAATGATACCCATATTGCTATAATAATAGCTGGGCCAAAATTCAAGTCACCGGCGGGCCCGTGGGCCCCCAACCCAAAACCAAAAATGAAAACTCACATTATGATCCCCAAGATCATGGGAGTGCATGCGCAGAAAATCAAAGGAATAGGGTGGCAATTTCGAGCTCAAACAGCCCTTAGTAGCCAAAAGCCCAATTAGGGAAATTTAGGGAAAGAAAATCGAAAATAGGAAAGAATCACTTACCACGTAAGAGAATTTAGCCAAGAATGTGTATTGAACTAGCCCACGAATATGCAGCCACCAAAAGGGGCAGAATCTTCAAGCAAGACCAGGCTTCAAGAATTTACAACAATGGAGGTTTGGGTAGTTGGAGAAGACAACAAAGGAGATGAGGGAAAACTTACCAAAATACCACGGAACACAAAATTATCGAGGGTACGGGGTTTCTTCAATGGTGCACTGATTTGAGCAGTTTAGAGGGGGTTTGGGCGAGTAGGAGTTGGGGAATTTGAGAGATAAAAGTTAGAAATACGAAATGGCCAGCTTAAATAGCTGCTAGACGAAGCTCCTTCGCGAACGCAGTAGGCCGCCACCTACGCGAGGCATGCGAACGCGGGCAGCCGACGCGCACGCTAAGGCCAAGCGCTGGCTAGGCCAGGCACCTGCCTTGCGCGAACATGGCCAGGCCATTGCATACACGGGTCTGTGAACGCAGCCCGGTGCTCGCCTAGGCGAAGGTAAAGGCAGAGGGAAGGCTGACATTGTCCTACACGAACGCGGATGGCCACCGCAAATGCGAAGACCAAGCTGATGCCATGACAACACTAGCTACCAACAGCAATGCCCAACACAAGAATTTCTCCGATGGGCCCTCGGGAAAGCATTTGGGGTCCCTCAAACACAAATGAACAGAGCTATTAGACTATAAATGGCATTCCAGACTCAATGGAATTGACGAAGATTCCAACGGAGGTCGATAGCACAAAAAGTGGGTCCCATGCCCAAGAACAAATTTAGGCCTAACTTTCTAAAATGGAACACCGAGGCCTAAGATGAGCCCGGAAGCCTCGAGACCTAAACCAAAGGTCCCCCTAGCCCAAAGTCGACATTCCAGAGCTAACAGCGCTGTCAGAATTTCTATATGAGGCCATCTTCTCCAAACATTGACCAAAGTCAAACTTATAGGTTTAACTTGGCTAAAACACAGAACCTAAGACGGACAAAACCAAAAACTTCCAAGACCCAACCAACCACCTTCCTAACCCAAACTGACCATTCTGGAGAGGATGGAATCGTCAGAATTTGAATCTGATACCCCGGCCATCGAAAGTCACCCAAAGTTACACTTTCAACTCTAAAGGGCCTGAAAACTGAGAAAACAGCACAAAACCCACACCGGACATTCTCAGGCCTCAACTAAAGGTCCAACTAGACCAAACTCATCGCTCCGGAGCTAACAAAACTGCCAGAATTCGATTCTGAGCATGTTAGCTAAGAATGTTGACTAAAGTCAATGATATAGTAAATTTAAATCTCTAAAACAGGCAAATAGCCAAAATAACCACACCAACGATCAGGGCACCAAACTACCGATCCTAACAAGCAATAACTGACTTGGGGCCGCTAAAGGAAGGCTCTAACAGTGCAATAAATGTGTAAATGTGAAGATGATCAGAAGGGTCATCATAATATCCACTACTAAAAAAACTTTCGTCCTCGAAAGTCAAGAAGAAGAGAGTACCTGAAGGCTCGAACAACTGTGGATACTGAGCATGCAACTCACTCTCGGTCTCTCAAGTAGCCTCCTTGACTTGATGGTACCTCCACTGAACTTTCACAACTGGAATCTCCCTAGATCGCAACCTCCTGATATCCCTGGCTAGAATAGATATGGGCTCCTCAACAAATGATAACCTCTCATCCAACTGAAATGAATCCCAATGGAATATATGAGACTCATCTGGTACATACTGTTGCAACATCGAGACATGAAACACTGGGTGAATAGCTGAAAACATCGGAGGCAACACTAACATGTAGGCAACACTACCAACCCTCTGCAGAACCTCAAACAGCCCAATGAACCTGGGGCTAAGCTTGCCCCTCTGACCAAATCTCATTACGCCCTTCACGAGCGATACATGCAGGAAACCCAGGTCACCAACACTGAACTCCAAGGCCCATAGTCTACGATCAACGTAGCTCTTCTGCCTACTCTGGGCTGCTCTAAGTCTATCCTCGATCAAACGGACTCAGTCCAGGGAATCTCTAAGCAAATCCGTACTCTGCGGTCTGGACTCTAACCCATCAAACCAACCAATGGGCGATCTGCAATGCCTTCCATACAAAGCGTCGAAAGGTGCCAAGCCAATGCTCGAATGAAAGATATTATTATACACAAACTCAGCCAATGGCACAAGTTGATCCCATGAACCTCTGAAGTCAAGTACACAGGCCTGAAGCATGTCTTTTAGGACCTGAATGGTCCTCTCGGACGGGCCATCTGTCTTAGGGTGGAAAGCAGTACTAAGCTGAACCTCCGTACCCAAATCCCTCTGTATAGCTCTCCAGAACTGAGATGTGAACTGAGTGTCGCGGTCTAAAATGATAGAATATGGGACCCCGTGAAACCGTACAATCTCATGAATGTAGATCTTAGCTAACCTCTCTGCCCCATAGAAAGTCTGAACTGGCAAGAAATGCTCTAACTTAGTCAGCCTATCCATGATCACCCAAATGGAATCAAACCTCCGAGTAGTACGAGGCAAACCAATAACAAAGTCCATAGTAATACCTTCCCACTTCCACTCAGGAATAAGAAGTCGTTGCATCAACCCACCCGATCTCATGTGCTCAAACTTCACCTGCTGACAGTTCAATCACCGAGATACAAACTCTGCCACGTCCTGCTTCATGCCACCCCACCAGTAAAGCTGCCTCAGATATCTATACATCTTCACGGCGCCAGGATGAATGGAGTATCTGGAGCAATGTGCCTCACAGAGTATCAAATTACCAACTCTCAAAACATAAAGTTGACCCTCAAACCTCAGAATCCTATCAAAACCCAAGGTATCCCAACTGGCCTCACCCCGAACCACCTGATCACGAAGGTTACACAAACTCTGATCCTCAAGTTGTCAGCTCTGTCAACTAGAGTAGAGCAAACATCAACACTGGCAAGAACCCTACTGGGATATGATAAGTCAAGCCTAACGAAACGGTTAGCCAAGGATTGGATATCAAAGGCCAACGGTCACTCAAAAACTGAAAGTAAAGCTAGACTGCCCATACTCACCACCTTTTCGACTCAAGGCATCCGCTACTACGTTTTTGTTGCTCGGATGGTATAAAATAGTGAAATCATAGTCCTTCAGCAACTCAATCCATCTCCTCTACCTCGAGTTCAGCTCACGCTGACTCACAATCCAAAACTGCATGGAGAGGGGATAACCAGTCCATGGCCAGTATCACATTAAAGTTTAATATATCAAGTATCATCAAGTCAGTCCAAGTATCCAAATCACAGATAGATATATCACAGGATCTTATAATCCAATCCACTACTAAAGAATTTCCTAATGGGGTCGAAACAGAAATAGGCACAGACAATGGCTCACTAGCCAACCCCAAACAAGGTAGAAAATAGGCAGATATATATGAACAAGTGGATCCAGGATCAAACAAAGCATAAGCTGGCTGACGACATATAGAAATCATAAATGAGAACATAGCATATGAGGCATCTGCCTTCGATCTCCCCGGGACCGCATAGAACTGACAATGACCTCCACCTACCTGACTCTCATCCCTACCACCTGCTCTACCAGGAGGAGCACTACCTCTACCCTGACCACCGCCTCTCCAAGCCGGTGGTTGAACAGAGAGAATAGGCTGAACCGCACCCAGCTAAGGGCAATCTCTAGCATAATGGCCACCAACTCCACACTCATAACAGGCTGTACCCCGCTAGGGGCAATCTCTGGCAAAATGATCGCTACATCCACATTCATAGCACAACCCTGATGGCCCACCCTGTCGAAACAGACCCGTTAAACCTGTGTGGTCACCTCGGCCTGATGCCCCAGAAGTAGTACCCCTCGCAGACTGATCACTATAACCACGATGACTGCCCTAACCCTGCTCAAACTGGGAACCCGAATCCTGAAGTGAAGACTGAACCAGTCAACTAGACTGACCTCGATGCTATTTCTGCTGATAACATCTGCCCCACTGGCCGAAACCTCTACCGCCATGCCTAGAACCATTGTAACCACCCTGATGTTGAGGCCTCTTATCTCTGGCCCCAATGTCATGACGACGCGAATCCTCAATTGTACGGGCATAGTCCGCAATGGCCTGGAATGACCGACCACTAGCAACTAGTATCTCTGTAGGCTCCCTGAACTCTCTCTGTAGCCCCCAAATAAATCTACGGACCTTGTCCAACTCAGTAGGCATAATCATGGCCCCAAATAGAGCAAGCAGATGGAAATGGGTCTCGTACTTTGAGATGGTCATCGAATCCTGGGAAAGTCTAGTGAACTCCTCCCTCAGATGCTCTATGTCGCTCTGTGGCAATAACTTGGCCATAAAGGCCTTATAAAACTCTGACAAGGTTAAGGGAGGTAACGTAGAAGGCCTACAAGCAATCTGTGCTCTCCACCATAATATCGCTGGACCCTCTAACTGATATGAAGTATAGCCAACCCCGTGAGTCTCTAATAACCCCAAGTGATGCAATATCTCCTCACAGGTTGTGATAAAATCATGGGGGTCCTGACCCTGTGTACCAGTAAATCTCGGCGGTGCCAATCTCAGAAACCTACCCAAGGCCTTCTTAACTCCATCTGTCATGGCGGGGCGAGGAGCAAGAGGTTGGGCAACCGATGGGACTAAAACAACCTCAGCACAGGGAGCCTCAGTAACAAGCTGCGCTCCTGAACTCTGAACACCCAGGGCTGCCCCCTGAGCAGATGTTTGTGCTACCTCAGAAGGACGCTCCCCAATCATACCCAAGAGCTGAACAAGTGAACCATGAACATCTGAAGACTGAGTTGGGGCTAAAGCTGGCATAGAAGTCGATGCTGGAATTAGCACTGGAGATGGTGGTACCTGGGCCATCCTCGGGTCCACATGTTATTTCTCTGGAGCTAGCTCTAACTTGTAGTCATACTCTGGCTCTATATCAACTGTAGCGGCCCTAGAAGGAGCCGCTGCTCTGGGATGACCTCTAGCCTTGCCCTTGCGACGACCCTGACCCCTAGCTGGAGATGGAGGTGCAGGGGCAGGAGGCTCTCCTCCGCCTGAAGCTGACGATCTCATACGAACCATCTGCGAAAGAGTTAACCAGAAAAAATGAGATTTCTAGGAACCTTCAAGGATACTATGCATGAAAGAGAAGCAAGAAAATTCCATTTCTCTAAGATGTCACTATAGCCTCCCAAAGATTGAGCACGGACATCTTCGCCCCAATCCGCAGGACTCTACTAGACATTGGATCCTATACCGATGACACTGGTGAACCTAGAGATCTGATACCAAGCTGTCACGACCTAATTTCTCAGTCATGATGGCACCTACAACCCCTCAGTAGGTGAATCAATCCCCGTAGCCTAGATTGGTTAGTAATGGGATGCTTTCTAACAGTTTAAGCAGAAGAACAAGCAATTAAGCGGAAGCAAGGGAACAAGATAAATAAACTGGATAACCGGAGTAATATAAATACAAAGAGGAAGCTAAACCAACCCAAAACCTGGTATTATAGTGTATAAGAGTCGAACTATATCAGGAGTACAAAGGTTCAAAGGTAATATATACATGATGTCTCCGAAACTATAAGAGTACAAAATACATCAAGGATAAAATAAAGTCAAGCTCTGAATGCCAAGAGCTCACCCTCAGCCTGGATGATCCCTAAACAACACCCCGCACGAGTCTCTGGTGCTCTAACGGTGATGGCCCACGCTAGGATCTGCACCAGAAGATGCAGATGGTAGGGTGAGTACCAATGTGAAACATAAGGTACCCTGTAGGTATCATAGGCCGACTGGGCATATATAAAGTAAAAGAGCAATAACAGAGAAAATAGAAGTAAGCAGTCACGGCAATCAATGATAAAGAGCACATAAACTATCCCAGAGGGAAGACAACAGAAAGTAACAAGCAAGGTTAGAAAATAGAATATATACATGGCAAACACAAGTGGAAGTAGTAACAACGCACCTGGGATCCTCGCAACAATAGTATATATGCATAAGTCTAGAAATTGATGGTATACCAGTAACCTCAAGTATAAGGAATGGGAGATTAGTGTAAAGTAGACATGATTGGAAATAGTAAACAATAACCACACTAATAACAACAATCTCATTCCAGTCACCAAAAGCCTCGCTATAACTAAGCTCACACTCAAGACAGAAGTAGTGTGATAAGACTCTACCTATAGTCCCTCGGCTGCCCATAAGATTGAGGAATGCAAACAAGTGAAAACAAACCCTCCGGCATCCCATACTACCGGAGCGTACAATCAACAATCAACAGACTAGGGTGGTACCTCACGCAGATGAATGATATGATGCCATGCTAAGCAAAAGTGATCAAAGTACCGTATGTCACCCGCTTTCGGCGACCTATAAGGCCCAGAAGACGAGATCCATGAAAGGTCCCACATGTATACCACTGCTACGCCGTATAGCCTCCCTCTGGCACTCACAGCTCACAGCTTCTGGTCCAGAATGGCAAGGTCCATGGAGGCCCCCGACCAACATACTAGATGCCCAATATCCTCAAGACAATCCCCAAGTAAAGTTGCCTGGAGGGT
Organism: Jaltomata sinuosa; assembly: GCA_003996215.1. Classification (NCBI taxonomy): domain Eukaryota; kingdom Viridiplantae; phylum Streptophyta; class Magnoliopsida; order Solanales; family Solanaceae; genus Jaltomata; species Jaltomata sinuosa. The sequence continues at coordinate 87,723 of QJPP01000454.1, forward strand.
ATCCAGGTCTAAAATAGTAAGCCCAAAAGCTCTAGCACTCGACCCCGCCTAGTCCAGCAACACCCCAGATGTTGTAGTATAAAAGTAGGGCACCCGACCCCGTCGAGCCCAAGAAAAGTGGAACTATTGATAAAATGTCTTTTAAAACTTTCCTTGCCCCAAGAAGATCCACAAGACAAGTCAAAACTATTTCCAAATCATTTTTGTCAAAAATGCGCCCCCCAGGCCATGCAAAGTTTAGAAAATAGTCACAGAAGGCCCGAAGCCAAAACACTAGTAAAATGCAGGAAAACCTCTTTATATGCATGGAAATGGCATGATCAAACACACAATAGCCTCCCCGCAGCTCAAAATCAACCTATCGGTCCTGCACAGGCTCCAAAGCTACTCAACAAGCGTAACTAGCCTAGAAGGATAATTCTATGTCTGGGACTCGCGGACATTCCTACTAATACCACCGTCTATGTTCCAGAGTCAACAAGGCCTCACAGGACCACAAGGGTAATAATATCGATTAACAAGAATTCTACAAACAATGGAGGAAAGAAACGGGATGGATCATGGAGGAGCGGTCACGGTCTGTGGTACCAACCTAACAACCCAACCCAAGGATGCCAAGTAGTACAATTTTACCCAATTTATGCGAAGTCTAGGGAGTTAAGCCATAACCTACTTGTCGTCCGACGACAAGCTGCAGAAACAATGATATTCGAGACTGAGCTGCCCCGAGAAATGACTTGGGGCCACTACAGAAAGGCTTTAACAGTGCAATAAATACATAAACGCAAAGATGACCAGAAGGTTCATCACAACATCCACTACTAAAAAGACTTTCATCCTCAAAAGTCAAGAAGAAGGGAGTACCTGAAGGCTCGCACAACTGCGGATACTGAACACGCAACTCACTCTCGGTCTCCAAGTAGCCTCCTTGACCGGATGGTGCCTCCACTGAACTTTCACAATCGAAATCTCCCTAGATCTCAACCTCCTGCTATCCCTGGCCAGAATAGTTATCGGCTCCTCAACAAATGATAACCTCTCATCCAACTGAACTGAATCCTAATGCAATACATGAGACTCATATGGTACATACTGGCGCAATATCGAGACATGAAACACTGGGTGAAGAGCTGAAAACATCGGAGGCAACGCTAATATGTAGGCAACACTACCAACCCTCTGCGGAACCTCAAACATCCCAATAAACTTGGGGCTAAGCTTGCCCCTCTGACCAAATCTCATCATGCCCTTCATGGGCGATACGCGCAGGAAAACCAGGTCACCAACACTGAACTCCAAGGCATGACATCTATGATCACCGTAGATCTTCTGCCTACTTTGGGCCTCTCTAAGTCTATCCTGGATCAAACAGACTCAGTCTAGGGAATCTCTAAGAAAATCCATACTCTGCGGTCTGGACTCTAACCCATCAAACCAACCAATGGGCGATCTGCAATGCCTACCATACAAAGCCTCGAATGATTACATGACAATGCTCGAATGAAAGCTATTATTATACGCAAACTCAGCTAATGGCACACACTGATCCAATGAACCTCCGAAGTCAAGTACACAGGCCCGAAGCATGTCCTCCAGGACCTGAATGGTCCTCTCGGACTGGCCATCTATCTAAGGATGGAAAGCAGTACTAAGCTGAACCTCCGTACCTAAATCCCTTTTTATAGCACTCCAGAACTGAGATGTGAACTAAGTGCAGCGGTCTGAAATGATAGAAGCTGGGACCCCATGCAACCATACAATCTCACGAATGTAGATCTGAGCTAACCTCTCTGTCCCGTAGGAAGTCTGAACCGACAAGAAATGCGCTAACTTAGTCAGCCTATCCACGATCACCCAAATGGAATCAAACCTCCAATTAGTATGAAGCAAACCAACAACAAAGTCTATAGTAATACCTTCCCACTTCCACTCATGAATGGGAAGTCGCTGCATTAAGCCACCCAGTCTCATGTGCTCGAACTTCACCTGCTGAAAGTTCAAGCACCGAGATACAAACTCTGCCACGTCCCGCTTCATGCCACCCCACCAGTAAAGTTGCCTCAGATCTGTATACATCTTCGCTGCACCAGGATGAATGGAGTATCTGGAGCAACGTGCCTCACGGAGTATCAACTGTATCAAATCACTAACTCTCATAACACAAAGTTGAGCCTCAAACCTCAAAATCCCATCTAAACCCAAGGTAGCCTAGCTGGCCTCACCCTGAACCACCTGGTGATGAAAGTCACACAAACTCTAATCTTCAAGCTGTCGGCTCTGAATCTGATCAACTAGAGTAGAGCGAACCTCAACACTGGCAAGAACTTTATTGGGATACGATATGTCAAGCCTAACCAAATGGTTAGCCAAGGACTGGATATCAAAGGCCAACAGTCGCTCAAAAATTAAAAGTGAAGCTAGACTGCCCATACTCATCGCCTTCTGACTCAAGGCATCCACTACCATGTTTGCCTTGCTCGGATGGTATAAAATATTAAAATCATAGTCCTTCAGCAACTCAATCCATCTCCTCTGCCTCGAGTTCAGCTTGTGCTGACTCGTAATGTACTGAAAACTACGATGGCCGGTGAATATCTCACAATGAACTCCATATAGATAGTGCCTCAAGATTTTGAGCGCGAAGACTACCACCACCAACTCTAAGTCGTGAGTGGAGTAGTTGCACTTGTGAATCTTCAGTTGCCTCTATGCATATACTATCACTCGACCCTGCTGCATCAACATACAACTAAGACCGACCCCTGAAGCATCACAATACACGGAGAAACCCTGACCCTCAACCGGCAAAGTCAGAACTGGAGCTGAAGTAAATAAGTCCTTAAGCCTATGAAAACTATTCTCGCACTGATCAGACCACTAAATGGAACATCCTTCCTAGTCAACATAGTCAAGGGTGCTGCTATGAAAAAAAATCCCTCAACAAACCATTTATAGTACCCGGCTAACCCAATAAAGCTATGGAGCTCAGTAGGAGTGGTAGGTCTAGGCCAATCACGAACCGCCGAAATTTTACCCGGATCCACTCTAATATCATCCTTAGACACCACGTTTCCTAGGAATGCAACTGAATCAAGCCAAAACTCACACTTTGAGAACTTGGTGTAAAGCCGGTGAGCTCTCAAGGTCTGAAGTATAGTCCTTAAATATTGCTCATGCTCGTCCCTACTCCTCGAGTATATCAGAATGTCATCAATGAAGACTATCACAAACATATCCAGGTACGCGCTAAGAACATTATGCATCAAATCCATAAAGGCTGCGGGGGCATTAGTCAACCCAAAAGACATCACCAGGAACTCATAATGGCCATAACGTGTCCTGAATGTTGTCCTAGGGATGTCCTCCACCCTAAACCTCAACTTATGGTAGTTGGACCTGAAATCAATCTTAGAAAACATGGCAGAACCCTGAAGCTTATCAAACAGGTCATCAATCCTCGGCATAGGATACCTATTCTTCACTATCACCTTATTCAACTGTCGATAGTCAATACACATCCGCATCGACCCATCATTTTTCTTCATGGAGAGGACAGGAGCACCACAAGGAGACACACTCGGTCTAATAAACCCCTTAGCTAACAAATCCTGGAGCTACGCTTTAAGCTCCCTCAACTCAGCAGGAGCCATACGGTAGGGTGGGATAGGAATGGGCCTGGTGCCTGGCTCTAACTCAATGGTGAAATCAATATCCCTCTCAGGTGGAAGGCCTGGCAGGTCAGTAGGAAACACATCTAGGAAGTCTCTAACCAAAGGAATAGACTCAAGAGAGTACGGTCAGCACTAGCATCTCGGACATAGGCTAGATAATTTAAACACCCATGGGAAATCAACTTCCTAGCTCGAAGACAAGAGATGATCCCAGATGGTGTATTGTTAACAGAACCCTACCACACGATCGTGGGTACACCAGGCAAGGCTATGGTAACGGTCTTGGCATAACAATCCAAAACCACACGGTGAGGGGATAACCAGTCCATGCCCAGTGTCATATCAAAGTCTAACATATCAAGTATCATCAAGTCAGTCCAAGTATCCAAATCACCGATAAATATCACACAAGATCTCATAATCTGATCCACTACTAAAGAATCTCCTACTGGGGTCGAAACAAAAACAGGCACAGACAATGGCTCACTAGCCAACCCAAACAAGGTAGAAAATAGGCAGATATATATGAACAAGTGGATCCAGGATCAAACAAAGCATAAGCTAGCTGACAACATACAGAAATTGTACATGTGATCACAGTATCTGAGGCCTCTACCTCTGGTCTCCTCGGGACTATATAGAACTTACGATGACCTCCACTTGCCCAACCACCATCCCTACCACCTGCTCTGCCATGTAGAGCATCACCTCTACCCTAACCACCGCCTTCCCGAGCCGGTGGCTAAACAGAGCGAATAGGCTAAACCTCACCCCGCTGAAGGCAATCTCTAGCATAATGGCCACCAACTCCACACTCATAACAAGTTGTACCCCGCTGGGGGCAATCTCTAGAAAAATGAACGCTAACCCCACACTCATAGCATGGATCTGATGGCCCACCATGTCGAGACGGACCCGTTGAACCCGTGTGGCCACCTCGGCCTAATGCCCCAGAAGTAGTACCTGTCGCAGACTGATCATTGTAACCACATTAACTGCCCTGAACCTGCTCAAACTGGGAACCCAAAGCCTGAAGTAAAGCCTAAACCAGTCGACTAGACTGACCCTGATGCTGTTGTGAGTGATACCCTTGGCCCCACTAGCCGAAACCTCTACCACCATGCCTAGAACTACTGTAACCATCTTGATGTTGGGGTATTTTATCTCTAGCCCCAGTGTCATGATGATGCAAATCCTCAATTGAACGGGCATAGTCCGTAATGGCCTAGAATGACTGACCGCTAGCAACTAGTATCTCTGCAGGCTCCCTAAACTCTCTCTGTAGCCCCCAAAAAATCTATGGACCTTGTCGGCCTCAGTAGGCATAATCATGGCCCTAAATGTAGAAAGCTGATGGAAACGGGTCTCATACTCTGAAATGGTCATCGAATCTTGGGAAAGTATAGTGAACTCCTCCCTCTGACGCTCTCTTTGCTCTGTGATAAGAACTTCGCCATAAAGGCCTCATAAAACTCGGACCAGGTTAAGGGAGGTGACGTAGAAGGCCTGCAAGCTACCTGTGCTCTCACCATAACTTTGTTGGACCCTCCAACTGATATGAAGTATAGCCAACCCCTTGAGTCTCTAATAACCCCAAGTGATGCAACATATCCTCACAGGTGGTGATAAAATCATGGGGGTCCTGACCCTGTGTACCAAAAAATCTTGGCGGTGCCAATCTCATAAACCTATCCAAGGGCTTCTGCTCCCCATTTGTCATGGCAGCAAGAGGCTGGGCAACCGATGGGACTGGAACAACTTCAACACAGGGAGCCACAGTAACAGGCTGCTCTCCTGAAATCTGAACACCCAGGGCTTCCCCTTGAGTGGATATTTGTGTTGCCTCAAAAGGATGCTCCCCAATCATACCCAAGAGCTTAACAAGTAAACCCCAAATATCTGAAGACTGAGTTGGGGCTGAAGCTGGCATAGAAGCTGATGTTGGAACTGGCACTGGAGCTGGTGGTACCTGGGCCATCCCCAGATCCACATGCTGCTTCTCTGGAGGTAACTCTGACTTGTAGTCATATTATGGCTCTATATCAACTTTGGCGGCCCTAGCAGGCGCCGCTGCTTTAGGATGACCTCTAGCCTTGCCCTTACGACCACCCCGATCCCTAGCTGGAGTCAGAGGTGCAGGGGAATGAACCTCTCCTCTGCCTAAAGCTGACGATCTCATACGAACCATTTGTTGAAGAGTGCACTAGAACAAATGCGATTTCCAGGAACATTCAAGGATACTACGCAAGAAAAGTCCATTTCCCAAAGATGTCACTACAGCCTCCCAAAGATTGAGCACGGACGTCTCTGCCCCGATTCGCAGGACTCTACTAGACATTAGCTCCTATACCAATGACACCGGTGAACTTAGATCTCTGATACCAAGCTATCACGATCCAATTTCTCGGTCATGATGGCACCTACAACCCTCCAGTAGGTGAACCAATCCCCGTAGCTAAGAAAGGTTAGTAATGGGCTACCTTCTAATAATTTAAGCGGAAGAACAAGCAAATAAACAGAAGCAAGGGAACAAGATGAATAAACTGGATAACCGAAGTAATATAAATACAAAGCAGAAACTAAACCAACCCAAAATTTGGTATCATAGCGTATATGAGCCGAACTATATAAAGAGTACAAAGGTCCAAAGGTAATATATACATGATGTCTCCGAAACTATAAGAGTACAAAATATATCAAGGATAAACTAAAGTCAAGCTCTAAGCGCCAAGAGCTCACCCTCAGTCTGGATGATCCCAAAACAGCACCCCGCACGAGTCTCCAGTGCTCTAACAGTGATGGCCCACGCTAGGATCTGCACCTGAAGATGCAGAGGGTAAGGTGAGCACCAAATGTGAAGCATAAGGTACCATGTAGGTATCATAGGCCGACTAGGCACATATAAAGTAAAAGATCAATAGCAAATAGAATAGAAGTAAGCAGTCACGACAATCAACGATAAAGTGCACATAAACTAACCCAGAAGGAAGACAACAAAAAGCAACAAGCAGGGCTAGCAAATAGAATATATACATGGAAAACATAGGTGAAAGTAGTAACAACGCACCTGGGATCCTCGCAACAACAGTATATATGCATAATTCTAGAAATGGATGGTATATCGGTAACCTCAAGTATAAGGAATGAGAGAGAAGTATAAAGTAGACATGATCAGAAATAGTAAACAATAACCACACTAATCACAACAATCTCATTCCCATCACCAATAGCCCCGATGTAACCAAGCTCACACTCAAGATAGAAGTAATGTGATAAGACTCTACCTACATTCCCTCTGCCGCCCATACAACCGAATAATGCAAACAAGTGAAAACAAACCCTTCGGCATCCCATACTACTGGAGCTTACAATCAACAATCAATAGACCAGGGTAGTACCTCACGCAGATAAATGATATGATGCCATGCTAAGCAAAAGTTATCAAAGTACCGTATGTCACCCACTTCCGGCAAACTATAAGGCCCAGAAGATGGGATCCATAAAAGGTCCCACTCGTATACCACTGCTACACCGTATACCCTCCCTCTAACACCCGCAGCTCACAGCTTCTAGTCTGGAATGGCAAGGTCTATGGAGGGCCCCGACCAACATACTAGATGCCCCTCATCCTCAATACAATCCCCAAGTAAAGCTGCCTGGAGGGTATCCAGGTCTAAAATAGTAACCCCAAAAGCTCTAGCAATATGCCCCGCCTAGTCCAACAACACGCCAGATGCTGTAGTATAAAAGTAGGGCACCCGACCCCATCGAGCCCAAGAAAAGTGGAACTATTGATAAAATATCTTATAAAACTTTCTTTGCCCCAAGAAGATCCACAAGACAAGTCAAAACCATTTCCAAATAATTTCTATCGAAAATAGGCCCTCCAGGCCATGCAAAGTTTAGAAAACAGTCCCAAAATGCCCAAAGCCAAAATCATAGTAAAACATGGGAAAACCCCTCTCTATGCATGGAAATAGCATGATCAAACACACAATAGCTTCCCCGCAACTCACAATCAACCTATCGGCCCTGCACAGGCTCCAAAGCTACTTACAAGAATAAACAGCGTAGAAGGATAATTTTATGTCCGGGACTCGCAGACATTCCCAATGATCCCACCGTCTATGTTCTCGATTCAACAAGGCGTCATAGGACCACAAGGGTAATAATATCAATTAACAAGAATTCTACACACAACAGTGGAAAGAAACGAGATGGATCATGGAGGAGTGGTCACGGTCTGTGGTACCAACCTAAACCCACCCAAGGATTCCAACTAGTACAATATAACCCGATATATGTGAAGTTTAGGGAGTTAAGACATAACCTACTTGTCGTCCGATGAAAAGCTGCAGGAACAATGATATCTGAGGACTAGCTACCCCGAGAAGCTTCAAACGAGGATCAAGCTATCAAGATCATGGCAAGTACATCAAGACGGGTCTAATGATACCCATATTGCTATAATAATAGTTGGGCTGAAATTTAGGTCACCAGCGGGCCCATGGGACCTGCAACCCCAAACCAAAAATAAAAACTCACATTATGATCCCCAAGATCATGGGAGTGCATGCCCAGAAAATCAAAGGAATAGGGTGGCAATTTCAAGCTCAAACAACCCTTAGTAGCCCTTTGCTTTCGCTCAATTATATCGTTTCTTCTGCTTAATTGTTAGCTAGTAGCCCATTACTAACTGTTCCGGGCTACGGGGATTGGTTCGCCTACTGGGGGGTTGTAGGTGTCATTATGACTGAGAAATCGAGTCGTGACACTTTTAAACTTTAAGACCGACCTTCAATCATCTTGTTGCTAAAGTCAAATGAGTGTGATTACTAATATCGTGGCATCATCCCTATAAAGAAATAAATATTTTAAGTCTTTTAAACTTCAAATATATTTATCCTTATGAAATTAGCTTTGTTATTATTTATTCTTACTTCTTGATTTATTTGGGGTAGTTGCTATTAGTTCAAGACTGTCGTTTCTTTTGTAATAATATGTAGTTTCATTTGTTTAAGTCAATTGAACAATTATTTGTCTCATTACTTAGTCTTTAATTTCTTTTCATAAAAATAATCCGCTCTGCTTTATTTTATTATTTTAATTATATTCTATCTTCTCGCTTATCTAGTATTAAAGATTTTGTATGATTAATAACCTAATTATATTAATTGGTATTAGTTAATTAATAATCAAGTTTTGTATGTCTAATTTCACTCATTCGCCTATTCTCTTAAATCAACAAAAAAATTGCATGTTTAAAAACCTTTATCACTTAGATTCGTATTCATTAGATAATAACTCACGCCAAATTCATTTACTTGTTTTAAAAAATAAAAGTTTTCTTTCCCATGACTAATTATGTAGTTATTTAAATTCGTATTAATCAAGTGAAAACAAGTTATTATGATTGTTTTTTTTACTCACTTATTTTAAATAGTTAATAAAATAAAATAAATTAATCCCTTTAATCACTTAGTTGCTTATTTATTAGATAATAATTTACATCTGGATTATTTCACTTAGTTTCTACCAAATGAAGGCGATACAAGGAGTCGAATGATCATGATTGAAAAGGAGAAGCTTGGGTTGTGTGAGGAAGAAATAAGGTCAAGTTAAAATTTGAAAATGTGAGAGGTGTTCGAAATGAGAACAAAGAGCCTTAGGGAGGTGTAGTCACTTGAACCAAATGAAATCCTTACCTTAGCCCTAGCCAACATCGTAACCCGCAAGTCATTCATAATTTCGAGCTTGGCTACCCTACATTAGTGGCAATTTACATGAAGGGCAAGCCTATGATTCGATGTGTATGCACTTGAACTTCCTTCAGAGAGTGAGAGTCTTCTTGGTTCTACTATACTCCCATTGTTTTGTGAATTGAATGATTGTGAGTGGGATTATCTCTTGTAGTGAGTGGCATTATGCACTCGAATTGAATCATGAAGTCTCTATTTCAATTGAGAGGAATGAATGAGACAAGTTGTGTGGCAAATCTCGAGGCAAACCTTGAAGGTCCATGCCAATGACTTGAGAAGCTTAAATGTCTTGTTTTGAATGAAAAAATTCCCTTTATTTTGAATGAGAAATGAAGTCCTTTTGGAAAAGGTTTTGAAATGGCCAAATGCCTTGAGCTTGTGGTGGTTCAAATTGAGATGAGCATCGTAGTTGAGTCTTTTGTTTGACTCTTTTGTTTATTCTTTTTCATAATTATTAGTATAAATTAGTATTTTTTGCCTTGATTGAGTCTAGAGCATAATTCATTCCTTGCCTTGTGAGTACCTTTCTTGAGGACAAGCAATAGTTCAAGTTTGGGGGTTTGATAAGTCGGCAATCTACCAACTTATTGAGCCTATATCCATGAATTATTGCTATGTTTTGAATAGATTTAGAGGTTCTTATGTCCTTTATTGATTTCTATGCAGGTACTTTTGATTAATGATGAAAAATAAGAAAATGGACTTAAAAAGAGCTCAAAAAGAGTAAAGTGTGAAAGGATCGGAAAAGATGGAGATTTTGACCTGAGATGCGGTGCCCATGCAACACGCACAAGGTGTGGTGTAAAACGCACCTATGCCTCATAGAGATACAAAATTTATTGAAGAATCTGCTATGGGGTGCGGTGGTTGTGCGACGCGCACAAGCCAAGGTGCGAATTGCACTGCCTTCACACAAGGCCTCCAAACTGAGCTGAAGTCATTTGTTCAACTAAAGCTGATGTGTGACACGAACATTATGACATGCGAACCGTATGTCGCATCGCACACCACCCGAAGGGCAATTTTGTCCTGAATTTTAGTGATGTTTTGGGAAACTATAAAAGGCCAATTTAGGCACAATTGTAAATAACACTCTTCAGTCCTGAATATTCTAAAGAGCTTTTTACTTTGAGAACAAGTTTTCCTCTCCAAGGAGAAGAGGGTTTCAATCTATTCTCTCTTCTAAACCTTGGTTAACCATTTGTGTACTCAAATTAAGCTTAGAACTTGAGATTAAGCTTGAATGAAGAGGATTGTGACTTACCCATTTGGTATATCTCTCTCCTTTATTATGAGTGGCTAATTTCATTTGTCTAGGGATGTGTTGATAATGGGTGCTTGACAAATGGGTGTGGGTGTTGTTAATTCTCGCTTATAATTGCTTATTTGACATGGGTCTAGTAGTTTCACCAAGTTTTAATCCTAAAATTGGTGGTTGCAAACATTAATCTTTATCACATAACTATGTTGTTGCTTGAAAGAGAATTTCATGGTTTTGGATGTGAGATTACTAGTGGGAACTTGGGACTCCATTCAGATTTGAGGCTTGAAATGGCTCATATAGACGGAATCAACCACTTAAGGGTCTAAGCTAGAGATAGTGTGACCTCCCCAAGCTAGATATTGGTTGCTTATTGATTTAAGCGATAATGCTCTAACTGGGATTATCGTATATATGGTTGTTGATCGAGAGATAAACAACCATACTTATGACCAATGCTACTTGTGTCAATAAGAAAGAATAAGTGTGAATTGATAATCACCTTATCCCACATTAAAGCCCCATTGGATTCACATCCCTAGTCGCCTACTCAATTTGGTACACCCGCTTTACTCATTTGCTTTAATCCGAATTGTGATAATAGTGACAGAATCCTAATTCCCTCAATGTTTTACTTTCGTGTATTAAGCATTTACTCTTCTTGTGAACTCATTTCGATACAATTTTCATATAGCTAGCATCAAGTCTCTATGGGTATGACCCCGATACCTATTGGGTACTTATAAATGTGTTTTTCTTGACGATCGTCATGCCTCCATACTTGGGGAGTACGATTTGAGCATTTATCCCAGAACAATTGCCATTAAGAACCTTTTTGGCTCATAACGGTCCATAATGGTGACCGTTATAACTTGCTGAAATTTCTAGATTCTGGTTTTGAGAACAGAACCCATTACAGTCTATAATGGCTCATAACAGTCCATAATGGGAACCGTTTTATCCTCCTACTTCTGAATCACTTTTTTCCTTTGACTTTGATTTTCACCAAGGTTTGTAATCCTCCACAATGACTCATAATGAGCCTCTTTTAGTGACCTTTCCATCCTTGTGGTGTACTTAGCCCATTTTACCAAAAACTCAACTAAAAATGCATCATATCACACTAAACATACTCAAGAACTACCAAGAATCCTCGGCAAAAGGTATGGAATGTGCCTTAAAATCCTGGCACATCAACTATAACATTTTCTATAAAAGAGGTATGACTAAAGGTTTCTCTTTACAGAGTATACCTAAATGAATTTCTTTTTTTTTACCGATCATTTATCCCTCTATTTTTTTATGCAGCCAAATAATTTTGTAGTGCTACAGCAAGAAAGGTCGCAAGATAGTGGTGAGTCTATATCTGGTTTGGATCTAATGAAACCACCCTCTACGGCTAAAGTGAAAAAACGCCAACTTACATTTCTCATGAAGAGGCTAAAGCAACCTTGATATCTGATATACACAAGCGTCCAAGAGCCACTATATCTGTGTTTGATGGCAAGAAGGTTGTCTTAGATGCTTAAAGAAATTTCATCTCTACTCTTTCGGTGGTAATTCGGGGAAAGCTTTCTAGGAGTGATGTAGATTCCACTTCTTCACTTAAAGATCAAATCCAAGTAATTATCAAGAAGATGGTTTGCAAGGATATGGATATTTCACATTTGAGAAAGTTACTGCACACCTTCTTTGAGCTTGCAACTTTATATGACCAAGCACAATCAACCCTATATGATATGGATATGGAATACGCAAGAAAAAAGTTATTTTTTGGTAGAAGGAGAATGTCTCTCAAATGTTATGCTTGAAGAGCATGATAAAGTTGAAGTGGTGTCCTCCATTCATCAGTCATTATATAAGGTAAGAAGAATATAAAAGATTTACGCATAAGGGCGGAGAATTTGGAAGTCCTTTTAGCAGCTACCAAGAATAAAGTTAAAGAAACCAAGTTAGGGGTCTTAATTGCAGCAAAGGAATTTGATGCATGCTTTGATGTAGACTTGTCAAATGGCCTAGAGCATAAGAAGGGGAATTTGGAATCTGTGTCAAAACTTAATCAACTACAAATTATGTTTAGATTAGTCTATAGGAAGAGTTTTGGTTGTTTTCTTACTTGCATTTGACTGATTATTGGGTATCCATTTCAACAATAGAGATTGTAAACATTGTGATTAGCTTAGTCCTTACACTTTTCCTTAGATTGTAGCTTTCCTCTAAATTATAATATTTTTCATCGACTTTGCCTAATAATGGTAAGAAATTTATATTTTTATGGAGTGTCAAAATCACAAGCAGCTTGATTTCATAGAAATCAGACTGCTAAAACTAAAACATATCCAAAATCTAGAGTTTAAAACCCTCCGGATTGTTTCATAAATACTTTTGAAATCAACCTTATGTGCTGAAATGCTGGTTGTTTCAGGTTTGTGCAGCTTCACCAAAAAAATCATAACCCAGTATAGGAATGTAGAAATCAGGAGAGCTTGATTTTTCAAAAAAACTAGGCTTCTCAATCTAAAACATATCCAAAATTTAGTGTTTAAACCCTCTGGATCTTTCCAGATATACTTTTGAGGTCGACTTTACGTGCTGAAATGCTGACAGTTTCAGGTAGCGCCGGCTTCAACAAAAACAATCATAACTTGGTGTGGGAATATTGAAGTCTCACGCAGCTTGATTTTTTTCACAACTAGATTTATAAATCTAAAACATATCCAAAATTTAGATCTGAAAACACTTCAGATCATCTCAGATATATTTTTTTGAAGTTACTTTACTTGCTAAAACGCTGACAGTTTCAAGTTAGTACGGCTTCACCAAGAAAATCATAACTTAGAGTAGGAGTACTGAAACCATGAGCTTCTTATTCCATTGGAAAGAAGACTCCGAGAGCTACAACATATGTATAAATTAGGACCAAAATCTTCATGGATTGATACAGATTTTTCTTCGAAGTCGGCAAAAATTCTACCTTGTTATCCTCTTTGGCTTTACATGTCTGTGGAACAAAATTCATAACTCAGAGTAGGAGTAACGAAATTATGATATTCTTATTCCATTGGAAAGAGGACTCTAAGAACTACTATATATGTAAAAATTATGGTCAAAAGCTTCACGGATTGGTATAGATATTTCTTCAAAGTTGGCTCAAATTCTTCCTTGTTTGCATCTTTGGCTTTGCATACCTGTGCAAGAAAATTCATAACTCGGAGTAGGAGTACTGAAATCATGAATTTGTACAGATTTTCCTTCGGAGTTGGCTCAATTTTGCCTCGCTAGTTTCTTCAGTGTTGTTCTTTCATGGTAGAAAATCCATAACTCGAAGTAGGAGTGCCGAACTTATGAGCTTCCTATTCCGTTGGAAAGAGGACTCCAAGAACTATGATCTACATAAAATTCAAGGCCAAAGGGTTTACGTATTTATACAAATATCTCTTCGAAGTTGGCTCAATTCTGCATCGCTAGCTTTTTTAGCTTTGGACATTCATGGTAGAAAATCCATAACTCAAAGTAGGAGTGCCGAAATCACGAGCTTCCTATTCTGCTGGAAAGAGGACTCCAAGAACTATAACTTATGAAAAAATCATGGCCAAAGACTTTATGGATTCGTACAAATATCTCTTCAAAGTCGGCTTAGGTGTTGTCTTATTTGTGTCTTCAGCTTTGCCTGTTTGCATATTCCAACATGGCGGCTTTGTGAACCTGAATATTCCAACTCATGGGATTGACAACTTATTGAAAGATTAAAGTCACCTTATTGGGAAAAATCATTTGCCATGGAGATTTTCCCTCGATTGAAGCATCAATCTTGGGGTCCAAAGTTTGACTAAAGAGTATTTAAGACTTAACCATCATGTGCCCAGCCAAGTGGCAACGTGTAATTTTTTGGCACTCATGCGGCTGAACCTAGAATGGAATTATAAGTGCTTACATACCTTTGTGAAGAGGATCAAGTCATAACGTAGTTCTGATAGAGTGATCTTTTTAGGTCATAACTTTTGCCTAGGCCCACTCTTGCGAGGTTTTCAACCTAGCAAACTTTTTGTGTCATAACTTTTGCCTAGGCCGCCTCTTGCGTGGTTTTCAACCTAGTGGACAATTATTTTTTGGAGTCGTACACAGTGTATACTCTTGTGGGCCAGGAGTGACATGCAGTATATGCTCGCGTCTTAAGGAGCGCTATCTTTACTTCAAGGATAGTACCTCTTCAAGAACTTGGTGCTAATGGGACCAATTCTCACGCCATCCGCATCGAGAAGCTTGTAAGCGTCATCTGAATATGCTTCTTGTATGACATACAATCTATCCACTTTGATGTGAATTTTCCCCAGACTTATGCAAAGTGATAATGGGCCTTCTTTCTACAAGGACTTGATCTCAAACTTGGAAACACCTCAAGTGAACCTTTTTGTTGAAAGCACAATATAGACGAGCTAGGTAACATTCAAGATTTTGTTGAGCTTCCAACCTCTATTCATCAAGTGATTATAACTCTTCAAGATGCAATCGAGCATTTTCTTCTTCAGTGAGCCCTTCTTGAATAGAAAATATTAAAGAAGGTATTTGACGCTCAAGTGGTAGGAGTGCTTAAACTCCAAAAGCAAGTGAGTATAGTGTAGCTTGTGTTGGTGTGCGATAAGTTATCCTATATGCCCATAAGGCTTCTTCTATTCGCTCGTGCCAATCTCTCTTAGACTTGGAGATGACCTTCTTCAACAAGTTGCATATACACTTATTAAAAGCTCAGCTAGACCATTGGTGGTGGCATGATACATAGAAGATTTATGCTGCTTGAATCCAAAGAGATCACAAATCTTGTTCATCAACTTGTTATCAAATAGTTTGCCATTGTCCGTTATTATGTAGGGAGGAGTGCCAAAACGGTAGAGGATATTTAATTGAATGAAGTTTACGACATTCTCCTTCTTTACTTCTTTAAGGGTGACAGCTTCGGCCCATTTTGAGAAATAATTTGTTGTAGCCAAAATGTACAAGTGTCCATCAGAAGACTTTGGTAGTGGTCCAATAATATCTACTTCCCAAGCGTCGAATGTCCAAGATGCGATAATCGGGTGTAATACTTCAAGCGGCTGATGTATAAATTTATCATGAAACTGGCAAGCCTTGCATCTCTGAGCATAACCCAAGCAATCTTTTACCATCATTCGCTAGTAATATACCATCCTTTTTCTATGGAACTGAAGCTTTGGTCTAGATTGATGTGATCCACATACTCCTGAATGTACGTCTTATAAAGCTTGGACTACTTTTTCCTCCCCCAAACATCGCAAGAGTACTCCGTCAAATGATCTTCTATATGACATGTCCTTGTAGTAAGGGAAGTGAGGAACACGACGATGGATGTCAGTCCTTCTCCTAGGATTTTCTGTAAGTATCCCATAAAACAAGTAGTCAATAATACGTTGTTGCCAATCTTCCTTCACGGCTTCAGAAATAGCGATGAGATGCTCAAGATCATTTTGTATATGTTCATCCTCATTTGGCAGTGGTACTACCTATTTTTGGCAGATAGTAACTTGTGTCTGATTTGAAAGAGTTAGAGTTGAAGGTAGAGTAGTCAAGGAATTGGATTTTTGGTTTTCCTTACTCGATACATGTTGAAGGCTCACATCTCCAAGCCATCCTATCATCTTCTGAGCGTAACCATGATATGGGCATAGCTCGGGCTTCTTGACCTCATAAGCTTTCAAGAGTTGATTGATCACCAGCTAAGAGCCACAAAATACTTGCAAGTATAGTTGCTTCATGTTGAGAGCCATATCAAGTCCAAGTATTAACGCTTGATATTCAGTAACATTGTTGGAGAAACGTTGCGTCAAAGTAAAGAAGTATGGGAGAACCTCTCCTTGCTGAGTGACAAACACCATACCAGCGCCAGCTCTACCTCGATATGTCATACCATTAATGTACACCTTCCACATAGGTTAAACTTCAATAAAAATTACATCCTTATCAAGAAGTTCATCAGTTAGCTCTCAATCATCAGGTATCGGGTGATCCGCCAAGAAGTCTGCTAATGCCTGTGCCTTTATAGATTTTTGAGAGATGTACACAATCTCAAACTGTTGAAACTAAAGGTACCACCTTGCAAGTCGGTCACTGAGGATTGGTTTTGACAAGACAAACTTAATGGGATCCACTCTTGATACAAGCCAAACAATATGAGCTTTAAAGTAGTGTTTCATCTTTTGGATTGAGAAGACTAATGCCAAACATAACTTTTCAATTGGCGAATACTTCATCACATTTGGTGTTATCATTCTGCTCGGGTAGTAAAGAGAATTCTCTTTGCCTTTACTATTTTCTTGAGCCAATAGTGCTCCAACTGACCTTTTTTGAGCCGTAATGTAGAGTATTAATGGTTTTCCAGGTATAGGAGCCAAAAGAACTGGAAACTTTATCAAATATGACTTGATACTTTCAAAGGCATTACTACAATCTTGGTCTCACTTGAAAGGAGTACCCTTCTTCATGATATGGATGAATGGTTGGCATCTTCCAGCTACATTCAAGATGAACCTCCTCAGGTATGCTAGATTTCCTTGAAGACTTTTTAACTTATGAATATTTCGAGGCTTGGACATCTTCAGAAATTGCATCTACTTTAGTTTGATCAATCTCAATTCCTCGATGTTGCACAATGAAGCAAAGGAACTTTCCAAAAGTACGTCCAAAAGCACATTTAAACGGATTCATCCTAAGTTGATATCTTCACAATAGCTCAAACACCATTCTTAAGTCTTTTAAGTGGTTGCTCCGCTTTCTTAACTTTACCACTAATTTATCAACATAACATTCAACAATTTTATGAAGTAAGTGATCGAAGATATTTTGCATAGCCCTTTGATATGTGGAACTAGCATTCTTTAGACAAAAAGGCATCACCTTGTAGCAGTAAATACCTTTGGGTGTACAAAATGCAGTGAGCTCTTCATCCTTTGGTGCCATTTGGATTTGGTTATAGTCAGATGAACCATCAATGAACGACATCACCTCTTAACCAATGGTAGCATCAATCATCAGCTTTTGAATAGGGAGTGGAAATTAATCCTTAGGGCATGTGTTGTTGAGATCCCTGAATTCAACAGAAACTCAAATTTGGCCATTCTTTTTCCACACAGGAACAATACTTGAAATCCACGTGGGGTATTTTACTTCGCGAGTAAATCTAGCTTTAATGAGTTTGTTAACTTCATTCTCGATCAATAGAACCATGTCTGGTCTAAAATGTCTTTGGCCCTTCTTAACAGGACGAGCACCATTCTTGACCACCAACTGATAGACTGCCACTTTGGGATCCAATCCAGGCATCTCTTTGTAACTCCAAGAAAAGACATCCCTATATTATTTTAAGTATATCCATATAAGTAGTTTCTTTATAAACTTTGAGAAAAGCACTTAGGTATGTTAGCCTCGGTTCTTCTTCAGTGCCAAGATTAACTTCATTCACGAGGTCAATTGTGGTTTTTACTCCTTCTTCAAATTTTGGTAGAGAATCTCCAGCATCTTCATCCCCTCAATGATCACCATCATTGATAGATATGTGATAACACCAGGCAATATATTTCACCTCTTCGTTAACCTCTTTTTGAGATAAGCTATCTTGCTTGCTCTGGGCAGTAATATGATACGAAGAGCCTACACTTTTTTCATCTTCCTCATGTTCATTGGTATGAACCATAGTTTGAATCCTTGCTTTTAGTATCTCTTTACATGAAACCACAAGTTTTGTCTGTCGTCTCATTCTAAAAGGGATCAAACTTTAAAAGTCCTTCTGGGTGAAAGCAGGCATTATCAAGCTTTGATAGTTTCTCTGGTGCTTTTTATTCTTCTTTAATGGACCTAAACCTCTCAAAAATAGAAGTTCTTGTGGTTGATTCTCCAGGTCAATAAAATAAAGAATGTCTTTTGTTGGAAGCAGAAGACTCATCTTCCAGAGTGATATAGTTGCTACTTGCCCTTCTTATTGAGATGCAATCTGGAGGTGATTGCTTGTACCCTAAACCTTTACATGAGTGCCTGGTATTAGCCTCTTATAGGATTTTCCCTAACTTTGATGGCCCATTGGTATTATATCTAGCCTTTGAAAATAACTTGTAAGCATTTGGATCGAAGCCTTCACTTGTAGGCTTTGTAGGGAGTGTCACATTCTTTGGTGGATTCTGAGATATGAACTCTCCAAGCAGCTTCATGGATAAGTTTATCACATCAATATGTTTGATAGGAAGAGTTAGTCTTTCAGTATACTTACTTGGATGTCAGATGATTGACCTTCCTCTTTCTTCACCTTTGGGACATAGCGAAGCACATAAGTTGCCTTCTTCTTCAAGGCCACAATATTCCCGTTCCTCAGAATGGAGTGAGACTCATTATTTTCAACTTTGACTTTTCCAATAGCTACACCAGCTTTTTTGATTGCAAGCTCATCACACTTGGTTATTTTGACATTGTCAATATTTTGACATTGTCAATTTTTGCATCCCTCACAATGTAACTCTTCAAGTAGAACCTTACATCGGCAAAGTATGACTCAGCTTTAATGAATGGCTTATCATCAACAATTATTTTCCTTTCAATTCTACCTTCAAGATACTTGAAACATTGATAGTAGGAGAATGCAACAATTTATTCTCATGTACCTCAGGCCTACAAAGCAATATATGATATGAAGTCTTTGCGTCAATCAAATGCATCAACGCCCATGATTGCAAATCTTCAATATGGATCTCTAACTTGATAGAACCTATATCCCTTTGACCCCCTTGATTGATTCCTTGGATCATCAAATGACTTTCAGTAAGTTCTTTAGTTATGATACCAAGCTCCTTCATTGTGAGAATAGGCAGAATGTTGATTCCAGATCTCTCATCTATTAAGATTCTATGAATCTTCTTCTCTAGCACATGACCCACCATATACAAAGGACAATTGTGTAGTATTTCACCAAATAGAATATCATCATCAGTAAATATGATGTTTGTATCACATTCATGTACTTCTTGGAAAGGGGATTTAGTAGGATTTTTGAGAGATGAAGGAAGCACCATCGATAAGCTTTCACTTTTTGCTTCTTGCTTGCCAGTATTAAAGCATGATGCCTCTATGTTGTCTTGAGCATTCTTCATGTGAAACCAACTTGGTAATAAATCCTCTAAAGTCACAGGACATTTGGTTTCTGGTGGTGATACATCACTACTCTCGCCCTCTTTGGGTGCTCAAGTGATTTCTGCTTCCTTGGTCTTCTCACCATCTTCCTCCTAATTGGTTATTCATATGATTCTTTTTGTGAACTTTTTTTATGGCATCTCTGCTTAGTCACCAGAATCCAACTTTCATCATCATCTCCATCGATTTGGGATTTGTCTTTCTTCAATTAATCTTTATGCTCTTCAAAGTTTCTTGTCCGAACAGGATCGAAAGATCCAAATGTGATGGATATTTATTAGCACTTTCCTTCTCATCCTCAAGAACAATCTTATGTTCATCAGCCAATCGCATAACTCTATCCTAGAAGATAAAACACTTTTCTAGAGGGTGACCTACAAGCCTATGATACTTTCAATAGTTTGGGTCATTAGTTCTTCCAGCTTCATTGGGTCGCTTCATATTTGGTAACTCAATGAGCTTTAGCTCAAGAAATTCATCAAAAATTTTAGGAATCTCAAAATTGAGGAAGCAATATTCCCTTTCTTTCATCTCCTTCAAGGTCAAATTCCAATTTGGGTGTTCTCGAGAGGAAGTTGTCTTCACACTTTGCTTCTTGCTAACCTTTGTAGTAAACTTCATAGGTGACACATTGACTTTCATGGATTCTGTGTTGTCACTTTTGGGTACAAACTTGCTCCATCTCTTGGGTTCTTGCTTATCTTTTCCTTTCCAAGGATCCAAAATAGGCACTACTGTCACGATCCAATTTCTCAGGTCATGATGGTACCTACAGGTCCCAGTAGGCAAGCTAATTCCCGTAGCCCAGAATGGTTAGTAATGATCTACTACTTAAACAATATGCACAATAAGAATAAATAAGCAGAAGCAGAATATGAAGATAGAACAACGCGAAAGAAACAACCTAAATATATATATACATAAGGAAACAACACCAACCCCAAGACTTGGTATCGATAGTACATGAGCTTCTAATAGAATACAAGTGCTAGAAATAACAAAATAGAATATATATATATATATATAACTGTCTCTGAAAGTACTAAGAGTAACAGTGCCAAAAGATGAGATGTGGTCAAGCCTCGGTCGTCAAGCGCTCACCTTAGTCTCGAATATCCAAAAGCTACACGAGTCTCCACGCGATCAATGGCAAAAGCTCACACTAATATCTGCACCATAAATATGCAGAAGTGTAGTATGAGAACCAATTGCTAAGTAATGGGTACCAGTAGGCATCATCGGTTAACTGAGCGCATATAAGATATAAAAATAGTAATATAGCAGATAGAAAAGAAGCAGTCACTGAAGCAATAGAGAAAGCACAAGGAAACTAGCATGGACAGAAGTCAACCAAGAATTGCAAGCATATAATGCTAGCACAGAATATATACATAACACAGAAACACAGGTGAAAGAAAGAAGAACGCACCTGGAATCCTTGCAATAATAGTATTTATAAAGAGAGAATTTAGAAACATAGAGGTATACCGGTAACCTTAAGTAAAAAGGGAAAGAAGGAAAGCAAGCCAACATATTCAAGCTAAAAGCAATATATGAATAGAATCATGCTTAAAACACCATTCAAGATAAGAGAAACAGATAACAACCTCCCAATTTCAAACCTTGGATGGAATAAACTATGACACAAAGCACTGAAAGCCACTACTCATAACCACAATAGAGGAGAGAACTCCCTAGCTCACAACCGCCCAGAAGTTCATATAAAAAGTGCCTCAAATCAATAAGGGACCCACAAATCCATCAACAATCAAAATATCCAACAATCAAAGCCTGAACAAGCTAGAACCTGCTAAATCGCCAAGTACCGAAGGCCATAACAAGCTCTATAATATGAGATAAGCAATAATATCTACCTACAGTCCCAATGGCCATCCATAAAATTGAGGAACACAATAAAGTGAAAACAAACCCTCCGACAGCCCATACTAATGGAGCGTACACTGGGCAAATAGCAAATAAGGGTGGAATCCAAATACAAGATGCATGATGATGATGATGATGATGTAACGGAACCAGTGTGATAGTAACCCATATGTTACCCCCGTCGGCACCTAAAAGGCCCAATAGAGGCAGGATTCATGAAAGGACTTCTCCCGAGTACCTCAACTCCACCGTACACCCCTTTTCCTGGCAACCTCGTCCCATAGCTCTTTTTTCAGGAATGGCAGGGTCCATGGAGGTCTGTGACCATATAGTAATCATGAATCTCAAAGTAAAACTGCTCGGAGTGTGTCCAGATGTAAATCAATAATCAGAATCTCGTAGTATATGCCCAAAATCGAATCATGTCTAAATTAGTAGCAATGATCTCAAAACCCTCATAAAGGGTGCCCGGAGTGTATTCGAGTCTAAATCCGTAGAAAATCATGTCTAGCGCTACGCCCAGCCGAGGCTAGTATCAGTATGAAAACTAGTATAGAAATCATCAAAACATCCTCTATACTCTAAGAGGTTTCATAAAAGTCAGTACTAAAACTTTTTATACTCATTTTACCAAAAGATAGGCCCTCGAGGCCATGTAAAGTTTAGTAAACCATTTATAGTGGCCCAAAGCCAAATCAGTAGTAAACTATGAAGAAAAAACCTTTGCGTGAATGATATGCTCGCAAATAATAGATTATCCCAAAATGGCTCACAAACATTCTTATTGGCACTGCACAGGCACAATCAGTTCTACAGCATAGATATCTAGCCTAAAGTAATATCATGATGTTCGAGACTCGTGAACATTCTTAAATATCCCACTGTCTATAGTCCAGAGGCATATACAAGGCCACACGGGGCCACAAGGGTAAAAATTACAACATTATAATGAATACTAGAGTCTATGGTCTCGCTACACTCAACCTTGAACGAGGTCACCTTTATACTCGAATTTCATTCAATACAAGCCATAATTTTCTAGTACTTGATATCCAAAATACCAACACATAGCGTTGATGTGCCGCCATTTTACGGTATGTTTGACTCCTTTAACTAAGAATAATCGTGAGTTTTCAAGCAACCGTTGTCGTTTTTGATGTTTTTATGTTATATTTGCAGGAAAGGGAGACAAACGTAGAAAAGGAAGGAAATACGATCAAAAGAGCTCTCTGGATAAGAGTGACGGCCTGTCTGACGGCCCGTCACTGACCTGACGGACCGTCACCCATGCCACCAAGATAAAACAAAGAAAAACACTGTAAGTCATCACCGGGGGGACGACTTACCAGAATTTTTCAGGTAAGTCGTCACCTGCCCGACGACTTACCAGAATATTCATGTAAGTCGTCGAGCAGGTGACGACTTACCTGAAAAAATTGCCTGGCAGCCACTGTTTAGCAGTGACGGTTCAAGTGATGGTCCGTCAAGCTTGTGACGGTCCGTCACCCGAACCGTCAAGTCTAGGCAGAACACGCGACGCGGATTCCGACCGTTTTTGGGTTTATTTCTTGGACTCCTATAAATACCCTATGTTAGGTTTATTTTATTCATTATGCTTTTAAAGCCTTTACAATCGTTCACCCAATAGTTTTAGCATAGTTTTTAGTCATTTTTGAGAGCAACAACACGTTTTCGTATTCTTGAATTCGTGTTCTTGATTCGTTCTTGAGTTCTTGGTTTTTCTTGTTCTTGGATTATTGAAGATTTTTCATCATATTGTAAGAATCTTCTTTCCTTTATTATGAATTTCTTCTTTTCTTCTTCGAGCATGAGTAACTAAAACTCCCGCAACTAGGGTTGTGGGAGCCATGGCTAAAGTCGCAATATAGATTCCGGGTAGCGTTGGGTTCAATTTACATGTAGTCACGTTGTTAATCATTCATTATATCACGTTTTCTAGTGGTTGCAAACATTAGAACATGCCTAGGTTTAATTTGCTTGAGTAAAGAGATTAAAACCGGGAAACTTGATTAACGACAAGGATTCGAGACTACCAACTCTCGTCTTAATGATTAATGCCGTAACTGGATTAATCTACTTGATGTTTAGGATTGAAAGCTAAAAAGCACATCTTTTTGAGATCGAGAGAAGATAAAAGGAAATTTGTTTATTTGGTCGAGAGACGTTTAGACGATACCATTGACGCAATCACATCATGACACGCATATAGAAAGAACCCGGTAACGCCTAGAATCGATTGTTACAACGCCATGGTGAACACGTCCCTAGTTCGCATTCTCTCATATTGATTAAAACTCACACGTTTATTATTTGTTTTGTTTACACGTTGATTACAAAACCCCCCCCTTTATTTACTGGAAACGATTGACGACTAGTCACATACTTCACTAAAGGCTTAATCTTCACCATATTCTCTGTGGGATTCGACCCCAACCTTGTTGGGTTCTTTACTTGACTACGACCGCTTACGCCTCGTTAATTTGAGGTGTAGTTTGGGCGTTATCAAAAAATGGCACCGTTGCCGGGGATTAAGGTTGTTTATTAAGTCTGGTGTGTTTATTTGACTCTTAGTCATACTTTCCCGCTTTTATTTTTGTTTGTTGTTTTTGTTTATTATAGGGTATATAGTTGTGCATACGGTTGTTCATTAAGTCTGGGGTATCTTGATGAAGTCTGAGTAATCAAGACACCCGCGTCGTGTCGCGACGTTAAATCAGGCGCTGTATGGGAGGCAACCCATAAAGTGTTGTTGTATTATAGTCTAATTAATTCGTGGGGAAACCTGTGAGTCACCACCGAGGGTTTTTGTTGTCGTGTTTCTTTTCCCTCCGGTGTGCTATCTAGTAGAACCGGCATGTTTAGGTTGTTATTTTAAATTTTTGTTTTTTTTTTAGAGTCTATAGCAAGCATCATGGCGTTTTTCTTGACTAAAAGTAAGCCCCTTTAAAAAATTTCTGGTTTTGTACTTATGTTGAAACGATTGACTGTCTGGATCCTTGAATGTCATTGTGTGATCATGATTAGAATAAGTATGCTTAAACCGAGCGGTTGTTTGATAGTTGGTAGCGATATAGTTTCTTGGTGCCAAGAGTGTGCGAGATTATTGTTATAAATTCTTACTCTGTGCATGCATCTAGAACTTGCCCGGTCTATTTTGTTAAGTTCGAAGTTTGGTTGCTTAGGGAAGGATCACAGGCCCTTTTTGTATGCAGTCCACTTAACCTAAAAGACCGTCCAAATATAAATAATCCCTTTTTGATCCCTGTTTGAGCCAAAATTGACCTTGTTCTTTCAATAACCTGTCACCATTCCTGTTTAACTTGGAATCCCTATTTTGGCCCTGGTCCTTCCTTGGACATCGTGCACCTCAACTCAGGCAATCAGCCTAAGTTGAGGGTGGCTACTATAGAGGTAAACCCTGTTTTGGCCCTGGTCCTTCCATGGACATTGTGCACCTCAACCCAGGCAATCAGCCTAAGTTGAGGGTGGCTACTATAGAGGTTAATGATAAGAAAAAGAGGATGGAGGAAATTGGTTGTGAATAGAACGAAAATTCGGGTGTGTGCCTAAGAAAAGAAAAGAAAAAAGAGAGATGAAAAAGATCGAAAAAGAAATAATAAGAATTGTCAAAATAAAGAGGCCGCATCTGTAGCTAGAAACAAGGAAATAAAAAGGGTGAATAAGGATGGAAAAAGTAAAATTATGTGGTAATATGATGTCAATAGTTCCAAGGAGGGCTTAGTCACTAACCCCTAAATGTATCCTACCTGCACCTGAAGCCTCATTGCAAGCCAAAACAAGTCCTGTAGTGATCCTGAGCGGCTTTCTGAAGAACTGAAATAGAATAGTAAGGGCAAGCCTATGGTGTCGCATGTGCATTGTTTGAAATCGTTTGTGAGTGTGAGCGCTTACCTAGTCCCAAATCTTGTGTGTGGGATTTCTTTGTGGTGAGGGCACCAAGATTTCTGTATTGTCTATTGATTGTTAGGATAGTTGCGCGTGTGTATGTAGAATGTTCTATCATATCGGAATGACATGTTTGGATCCTTGCAAGTTAGCGTTTCATACATTTGTGTGCTATGAGGGAGCTTGAATTAAAAGTGAATAAGTTTTGAATGACCATGAGTTGCTAGAGACATGAGTTCGTGTTCTTAGTTGAGTCATTTTATTGTTTTATGTTATGTTGCTTGAGGACAAGCGAACGTTTTAAGTTGAGGGTGTTGATGTGCCGCCATTTTACGGCACGTTTGACTCCTTTAACTAAGAATAATCGTGAGTTTTCAAGCAATCGTTGTCATTTTTGATGTTTTTATGTTATATTTGCAGGAAAGGGAGACAAACGTAGAAAAGGAAGGAAATACGATCAAAAGAGCTCTCTGGATAAGAGTGACGGCCTGTCTGACGGCCCGTCACTGACCTGACGGACCGTCACCCATGCCACCAAGATAAAACAAAGAAAAACACTGTAAGTCATCACCGGGGGGACGACTTACCAGAATTTTTCAGGTAAGTCGTCACCTGCCCGACGACTTACCAGAATATTCATGTAAGTCGTCGAGCAGGTGATGACTTACCTGAAAAAATTGCCTGGCAGCCACTGTTTAGCAGTGACGGTTCAAGTGACGGTCCGTCAAGCTTGTGACGGTCCGTCACCCGAACCGTCAAGTTGAGGCAGAACACGCGACGCGGATTCCGACCGTTTTTGGGTTTATTTCTTGGACTCCTATAAATACCCTATGTTAGGTTTATTTTATTCATTATGCTTTTAAAGCCTTTACAATCGTTCACCCAATAGTTTTAGCATAGTTTTTAGTCATTTTTGAGAGCAACAACACGTTTTCGTATTCTTGAATTCGTGTTCTTGATTCGTTCTTGAGTTCTTGGTTTTTCTTGTTCTTGGATTATTGTAGGGTATTTTCATCATATTGTAAGAATCTTCTTTCCTTTATTATGAATTTCTTCTTTTCTTCTTCGAGCATGAGTAATTAAAACTCCCGCAACTAGGGTTGTGGGAGCCATGGCTAAAGTAGCGATATAGATTCCGGGTAGCGACGGGTTCAATTTACATGTAGTCACGTTGTTAATCATACTTTATGTCACGTTTTCTAGTGGTTGCAAACATTAGAACATGTCTAGGTTTAATTTGCTTGAGTAAAGAGATTAAAATCGGGAAACTTGATTAACGACAAGGATTCGAGACTACCAACTCTCGTCTTAATGATTAATGCTGTAACTAGATTAATCTACTTGATGTTAGGATTGAAATCTAATAAGCACATCTTTTCGAGGTCGAGAGAATAGAAAAGGAAATTTGTTTATTTGGTCGAGAGACGTTTAGACGATACCATTGACGCAATCACATCGTGACACGCATATAGAAAGAACCCTGTAACGCCTAGAATCGATTGTTACAATGCCATGGTGAACACGTCCCTAGTTCGCATTCTCTCATATTGATTAAAACTCACACGTTTATTATTTGTTTTGTTTACACGTTGATTACAAAACCCCCCTTTATTTACTGGAAACGATTGACGACTAGTCACATACTTCACTAAAGGCTTAATCTTCACCATATTCTCTGTGGGATTCGACCCCAACCTTGTTGGGTTCTTTACTTGACTACGACCGCTTACGCCTCGTTAATTTGAGGTGTAGTTTGGGCGTTATCAATAGCATATCTTCAAAAACTGGAGTAACCTTTCTCGACTGACCATCAACCAATAAATGAATACTTTTGCTAAGATCAATCACAACACCTGAACCTGTCTGAACAACCATTGGAGCTCAACTAAAACTCACACAATAGGGTTGGAAAAGGCATATATGAAAACCCTGTGTCGAAGGAGAATTTACCAACTGTCAAACTGAACCAAACTCACTAAAAAATGCCAAGTCTGAATCAGCTGGAAGTGAATGAACTAAAGCAACCTGCCCAAAATACTCGAACAAAAACCGAATCTCTGCAAGGAGTGTGGTAAGCCTACCACGAAGTCTGTAGCCATCAACTTAACTCCAAGCTCTAGAAGTACCATTACTGCTCCATATACTGAAACACCATTTGGATTTAGGATTACCTTACTAGCCTCACTTCTGAAAAAAGTCTGTCATGAAGCAAATATCAAGTCAAAACACCCTGTAGGCAAAGGAAAAGATGTCTGAAACCCAAGGTTGCCATCTAGCTATGGAAAATTTGCATAAACCTTCAACTCATCCTTTTAGCTCGAAACAACCACTCTACTGCATCTTCACAAAAACCAATAACTCCAAAGCATACAACATACCGAACTTTTGGTCTATACTGGCCGAGTCTAACCAACGCTAGAATCCCACACAACAGACCACCACTCAAAATGTCTACCAAATTTAAGCTTTTAACCCTCGGAATACAAAGGTGACCATCAAACTCAATGTACCATCGGGACCTAAAGTAGACCTGTCAACTTCAACCCACACAACCTGATTACACATAATACACCACCACTAATTCTCGAACTTATGCCACTGAATCGGTCCAACCAAGGTGGAATTGACCTTGTACTGACAAGAACACCGCTAGGAGCTAGAATTTCCAGCCTGATCAATTAGTTAGCCAAGGATGGGATGTCCAAGGCCAACTACCACTCCAGAACTAAAATAGGGAAGCTAAGTTATCCGATCTTACTACCTTCTGACCCAAGAAGCTTCAATCAAAGAGAAACTTCCATGAACTATCTGATGTAACCTGCTAGCCCACGATTCTGAAATCCAACTCTAATTTCCAATCATTGCCTTTATCGAACCTATGAGTAGACCCATATGCTAGCGATGAACATTTAGGAACTGGAGCCAACTAGGCTCTGAAGATGTAAGTTGCCCAATCTGTAGAAGCTATTGGAACTTGGGTCCTCCAAGAATATAACAAGGAAACCAAAGTCGATGCAACAAGCTCCCAAAGGTAATACTGGAAATAGCCACTACCTC
Source organism: Jaltomata sinuosa (assembly GCA_003996215.1). NCBI lineage: Eukaryota > Viridiplantae > Streptophyta > Magnoliopsida > Solanales > Solanaceae > Jaltomata > Jaltomata sinuosa. The sequence continues at coordinate 116,471 of QJPP01000454.1, forward strand.
GAACCCTTATTAGAGGAAAATCTAACCTCAAACCTATCAAAGAAAATGCCACTACAATATGTACTCGGTCGATGCAAGTCACCAACACACAAGCCCAAGCAAACCCTCAGTCGTTACCTTAGTCAGCTCTTCGAACACATATATACAAACAAGGAGTCACCTCCCTCCTTTTTCAACTAAACAGAAGCCTTTCTAAGTATACACTGAACCTTAAAACCCTTTCAAAGGTACAACTAACCTGACAAAATCCTTTTCAAAAGATTTAGGAGCTATCCCTTTAGCTCCCACCTCCTTTACAAGCGGCACTCGATAAGGCTGGAAAAGAATAGGCCAAATGCCCAACTCACCCAAAATACTACGAACACAACTCAACTATGATGTTGTAGTCAACACTTAGCCAAAAATGTTATAGCCAAAACTCGACCATAATGCCATAATTAAAAACTCAACCAGAGTACCACGATCAAAGCTCATCCCAACTAGAACTGGGGAAAATAAGAAGACAACCCAACCAGATAAGAAATTGAAGAAAAATATGAGAACAACCCATGATTATCCCTACCGAGCTCGACATAGTCTATAGATTTGTTTGGGGGTTAAGATTAGAGTTCAGACAGACAACTGAGGTGTTAGTCACTAGCGGATGATCCTTCCAAGCTATAGTGGATCATGTTCGCTTTATAAAGGATTTACACCGTTATGATCTGAGGGCCAGAGATAAGAGGTCATGTCACCAAGGCAGCTACAGTGGTTCCCATTATAGTGGTAGAGGTTTAGGAAAATGGAGATGAGGGTATCAGCCACAGCAGCAGCAGGTTCAGACTAGTTGACCAGTTCAGGCTTTGCTTCAAGCTTCTGGTGGGTCTCAGTTTGAGCAGGGTTAGAGTAGTCAGCAGGGTTATGGTGGTCAAACTCTGAGTGGTACATCTTCTGGTTTATTAGGTCGTGGTGGAAAAACTGGTATAGCTAGTTCATCCAGGTAGGGTAGGACGTCAGGGCCTTATTATGAGTGTGGGGTCATCGGTCACTTCGCTAGAGATTGCTCCCAGCAGGTTACAGTTCAGTATGCTGCTCAACCGGCCCAGCCATTAAGAGCAGTTCAGCCACCGGCTAGAGGAGGCGGTGTTCAGGGTCGAAGAGGTCCCAGCGATAAAGGATAGGTTATAGGGATAGAGGTCAGTCAGCGGGAGGTTAACATCAGTTTTATGTAGTCTCTGGGAGACCAAAGGTAGAGGCCTCGAATGTTGTGATCATAGGTATGATTTTTGTATGTTGCCAGTCAGCTTTGGCTTTATTTGATCCTAGATCTACTTACTCGTATGTTTCTGCCTATTATGTTCCTTATTTGGGGTTGGCTAGTGAGCCATTGTCTATGCATGTATTTGTTTCGACCCCAGTAGGTAATTATTTAGTGGTGGATCGGATTGTGAGATCGTGTATGATTGTTGTTGGTGATTTAGATACTTGGGGTGATTTGATGATTTTAGATATGTCAGATTTTGATGTGATTCTGGGCATGGACTCACTACTAAAAATAGCTCAAAAAGAGATGGATAGAAAGCGACGGACAGCGTCGCTCCTGAAAAGCGATAAAAAATGCGATGATGTCCGTCGCTTTCCTAATTTTTTTAATTTATAATTATTTTTTTACAAAAGCGACGGACAGTGTCTCTTTATCCATTACTTTTTTTCACAGATTTTTACACCAAAATTATTTAGAAATAATTAATATTTATTTTTTAATAAAATACGATGTTGTCTGTTGCTTTCTTTAAATTTTAATTTATATTAAAAAAAATAGAAAAGCAATGGACAGCGTTGCTTTTGTTCATCGCTTTTCGATCAATACGTGGTCAACTCCTTTAAAAAAATCAACAGACAGAAGCGACGTTGTTCGTCGCATTTTTATTTATACAGAGACCCTATCGGATCTCTTTTCCTCACTTTCTCTCTTTCTCTTTTCTCTCCTCCTCTCCTCCTCTCTTCCTCTCCTCTCCTCTCCTTCGCTGCTGCTCCACCACTGCCTCCACCTCCGCCCTCCTACCTCCTCCGATTTGAGGTTAGTTTTTTTGTTTATTTAAAGGTTAGGGTTCAATTTGGATATTTTTTATTTGAAAAATTGATAGTGAATTTTAGACTAGGGTATGTTGTTGTTGCTGAATTCTAGACTAGGGTGTATATGTTGTTGTTGTTGTTGAATTCTAAACTAGAATTTTGAGAAATTGATAGTGAATTGATATGTGAAAAGATTGATAGTGTAACATTCCGTTTTCAGATTATATTCTTAATTTATGAATTTTAATTAGTTTAGGCTTGCTATTAGTTTGTGAATCTTAGTTTAGGCTTGCTATTAATTAGTTTGTGAACATTGGTTTAGGCTTGCTATTAGCTTGTGAACATTAGTTTAGGGTTGCTATTAGTTTGTGAACCTTAGTTTAGGGTTGCTATTAGTTTGTGAACCTTAGTTTAGGCTTGCTATTAGTTTGTAAACCTCAGTTTAGGTAAATGCTTGTTATTAGCTTGTGAATCTTAGTTTATGTTAGTCTTGTGAACCTTAGTTTAGGTTTTTTTTTTGAATTTAAATTATATAGGTTCTTGAATTAGCTAGGTACTTGAATTTAGAATTAGGTTCTTGAATTAGATTATTAACTTGAATTTGGGAACTTTGAATTTGAAATAGGTTCTTGAATTAGTTTTGGATTTTGTTTTAGAATCTTGAATTAATTTTCAACTTTAACTTCTTGAATTAGGCTCTTGAATCTTAGTTTTTTTTAAGTTAAGCTTTTTTAAGTTAAGTTTGTTAGTATAAATTATTAGTTTTGGGTTAAGAAGTTTTCAACTTTAGGTTCTTTTTTTAACTTGAATTTGCTAGGTACTTGAATTTGGAATTAGGTTCATGAATTAGATTATTAACTTGAATTTGGAAACTTTGAATTTAAAATAGGTTCTTGAATTAGTTTTGGATTTTGTTTTAGAATCTAGAATTAGTTTTCAACTTTAACTTCTTGAATTAGGTTCTTGAATCTTAGTTAGGTTAAGCTTTTTTATGTTATGTTTGTTAGTTTAAATTGTTAGTTTTGGGTTAAGAAATTTTCAACTTTAGGTTCTTTTTTGAACTTGAATTATATAGGTACTTGAATTTGGAATTAGATTCTTCAATTAGATTATTAACTTGAATTTGAGAACTTTGAATTTGAAATAGGTTCTTGAATTAGTTTTGGACTTTGTTTTAGAATCTTGAATTAGTTTTCAACTTTAACTTCTTGAATCTTAGGTTTTTAAGTAAGCTTTTCTATGTTAAGTTTGTTAGTTTAAATTGTTAGTTTTGGGTTAAGAAGTTTTCAACTTTAGGTTCTTTTCTGAACTTCAATTAGCTAGGTACTTGAATTTGAAATTAGGTTCTTGAATTAGATTATTAACTTGAATTTGGAAACTTTGAATTTGAAATAGGTTCTTGAATTAGTTTTGGATTTTGTTTTAGAATCTTGAATTAGTTTTCAACTTTAACTTCTTGAATTAGGTTCTTGAATCTTAGTTTTTTTAAGTTAAGTTTGTTAGTTTAAATTGTTAGTTTTGGGTTAAGAAATTTTCAACTTTAGGTTCTTTTTTGAACTTGAATTATATAGGTTCTTGAATTAGCTAGGTACTTGAATTTGGAATTAGGTTCTTGAATTAGATTATTAACTTGAATTTGGGAACTTTGAATTTGAAATAGGTTCTTGAATTATTTTTGTATTTTGTTTTAGAATCTTGAATTAGTTTTCAACTTTAACTTTTTGAATTAGGTTCTTGAATGTTATTTTTTTTAAGTTAAGCTTTTCTATGTTAAGTTTGTTAGTTTAAATTGTTAGTTTTGGGTTAAGAAGTTTTCAACTTTAGGTTCTTTTTTGAACTTGAATTATATAGGTATTTGAATTTGGAATTAGGTTCTTGAATTAGATTATTAACTTGAATTTGGAAACTTTGAATTTGGAAACTTTGAATTTGAAATAGGTTCTTGAATTAGTTTTGGATTTTGTTTTAGAATCTTAAATTAGTTTTTAACTTTAACTTCTTGAATTAGGTTCTTGAATCTTATTTTATTTTAAGTTAAGATTTTTTAAGTTAAGTTTGTTAGTTTAAATTGTTAGTTTTGGGTTAAGAAGTTTTCAACTTTAGGTTCTTTTTTGAACTTGAATTATATAGGTTCTTGAATTTGGAATTAGGTTCTTGAATTAGATTATTAACTTGAATTTGGGAACTTTGAATTTGACATAGGTTTTTGAATTAGTTTTGGATTTTATTTTAGAATATTGAATTAGTTTTCAACTTTAACTTCTTAAAATAGGTTCTTGAATCTTAGTTTTTTTAAGTTAAGCTTTTTTAAGTTAAGTTTATTGGTTTAAATTATTAGTTTACAGATGTCATTAGGTGATGGTGATCGAGGTTATCCTAGTAAGAGTACTAGCAAGTCTAGTAAGTCTAGGAAGAACTCTAGGAGGCCTATACAGCATGACGATATTCCAAGCCATCTTTCATCTTTGACACAGATTCACTCTTCTCCACTAGTTTCTATCCTATATGGCACTGGGAATCCCGCAGATTATCATGGTCCTAGATGACCCACTACTTCTCATCACACTTTCATGCCTACACCCACTATGCCTCCGCCACATGGCAGCGGGATTATCATATTATCATCTGGTATGCCATTCCCACATGATTCTTCTTCCCCTCATATATCAGGCTTGCGACTTAGAGATCATATCAGCTCTGAGTCTTACACACTGACTTCTACTCCCCCATTGACTCAGCATTATACACTTCCGCCATTACCTGCATCATCACTTTTTGAGGAGGAAGAGGAGGTGAATATGAGACCCGATAAGAAGGACGCCACTGGTAGAGTCATGATTCAGCCTAATGGATCATCATAAGTTTTTTTCTAATTAATTGGTAAGTTTTTTTTTCATCTTAATTAATTATTTATCACTTGATGACATGCTTATTATGTTTTTTACAGGTGGTATCCCATGAAAGAGCCCCTACGTGCTTTAAAAGAGGTATTTAGGAGGCTTTTTACAAAACCTTGGCACTCCTGGATAGACATTCTAAAAGCGGTCCAACAGGCCATATTTGATGAGTTTAAGGTATATACGTGTATATATATATATATATAAACTTTTCATAACATACATATATATATATATATCATCTAACACTAGTCATTTCTCTCTTTCAGACAATGTGTACTTGGAAGCGAAAGTACAATAAGATCATTTCCACTACTTTTGAGAGGAAGGTCAGTGCCAGGCTATGCCAATGGCTTAAAAAAATTCAGGATAGTAAAAAGTGTGGATCTTGGCTTCTACCTCATCTTCATGAGCAGCTTAAAGAATATTGGAATTTGAAAGAGTTCAGAGCATTGTCTGAACAAGGAAAGAAAGCCAGAAGCAGTGGCAACGGTGGATAGTTGCACACTATGGGTGCAAAGAGTATAGAGGATGTTGAAAGGGAAATGGTAAGTAATAATATTAATCTTTTAACGTATATGTTTATATAAACTTGATTCAATAATATTAATTACTTGATTATGTTAAATTTTATTTTGTTTGCAGGAGAAGGAATTGGGCGCCCTCCGACTCAGGCTGAGCTCTTTTGGAGGGCCACATAAAAAAGAAAAAAAAATGAGTCAGATCCGGATGTACGGGTTGAGCAGAGGGTTCAAGACGCCTATGTAAGTTTTAAAGTTTAGATATAATAATTAAAGTACTAACATATATATATATATATATATATATATATATATATATATATATATATATATATATATATTATGTATATATTATAATTTTTTTATTTTTTATATGAAGAATGAGTTTGGACGTGTTTTGTCTGAGTAGAGCCAGACTCAGCAAGGTCTGGACTTGCCGACCGAGCCTACAAAGGAGAAAGCCACTCAAATATGGACCGAAAAAGTTGCAGGGGGAGACAAAAGGGGAAAGTCTATGGTCTAGGTTCTAGGAATGATTTGCGATGAATCCAGTCAGGATTGGCAGGTATTGGATCCTCGCGCCAGCCTGAGGCGGTTGATGGTATTCAGCTTGCACATATGTCTTAGCAGATCGCACATCTTACTCAGGCCTTGGCAGAATCCCATAGAAAATGGGATGAGACCAATAAAGATTTATCCAAGACCATCCAGTCTCTTCAAGAACAAATATCATCCTTGGTTGGTCATCACCGTCGTAGTGCAAATCATACTCCTTCCTCTTTTTCATCAAGTGACAACGTGACTGAGACTAGTAAAAATGAGCAGGAGTATGTGGATGCTACCCCCTATTAGGATTGGATCATTTAGTTCATTTCCCTATACATTTTGACACTTTTTAAAGTTATTGAATACTTTATAGGTCCTTTTGGTGGACCTTTTATGTATTTAATGATATTATTACTTCATATTTAGTTTTTTGTTATGATTTAATCTTATTATGAATGTTGTGGCAGCAATTAGTGCTGATTTGGGCTATTTTGAATTAGTTTTATAAATGGCAGGTGGTGCATACTGAAAATGCAGATTTTTGTTGTTGGAAAAATGCTGAAAAGCGATGGACAAGGTCGCAATTCCCAGAAAAAGCGATGTTGTTCGTCGCTTTTCTGGAATTTAAAAAAAAATCCCAGAAAAAGCGACGAACATTATTACTTTTCTGGAAAAAAAAGGGCATCACTTTTTGTTTTGCGTCTATGTCCATTGCTTTTGGAAAAGTGACTGGCCACTTTCCCACAGAAGTGAGTCCGCCGCTTTCCCGTCATTTTTGGTCAAAAAAGAGACGGATAGCATCCCTTTTGGTCATCTTTTTTAGCTTTTTCTTAGTAATGATTGTTATCCCCTCACTGAGCAGTTTTGGATTGCTATGCCAAGATCGTTGACATAGACATGCCCGGCATACCCCAATTGTGTGGCAGGGTTTTATTAGCCGCACACTGTCTGGGATCATTTCTTGCCTTCGAGCTAGAAAGTTGATTTCTCGCGGGTGTTTGGCTTATCTAGCATATGTTTGAGATGCTAGTGCTGACACTTCTTCTCCTGAGTCGATTCTTGTGGTTAGGGATTTCCTAGATGTGTTTCTGACCGACCTGTCAGGCGTTCCACCTGAGAGAGATATCGACTTTGCTATTGAGTTGGTGTTAAGTACCAGGCCTATTTCTATTACTTCTTATTGTATGTCTCCAGCTGAGTTGAGGGAGCTTATGGAGAAGCTCTAGGACTTATTAGCTAAGAGTTTTACTAGGATGAGTGTATTGCCTTGGTGTGCTTCAGTCCTGTTTGTGAAAAAGAAAGATGGGTCGATGTGGATGTGCATTGATTATCGGTAGCTGAATAAGGTGACTGTGAAGAATAGGTATTAGATGGCGTGCATAGATGACTTGTTTTATTAGCTTCAGGGTTCAGTCATGTTTTCAAAGATAGATTTGACGTCAGGATACAACCATTTGAGAATTAGGGCAGAGAAAGTCCCTAAGACAGCATTCAGGACATGTTATAGCCATTATGAGTTCTTGGTGATGTCTTTTTGGTTGACCAATGCCCCCGAATATTTCATAAACTTAATGCACAGGGTGCTCCACCCGTATTTGGACTTGTTCATGATAGTTTTCATAGATGACATATTGGTATACTGGTAGTGTAGAGATGATCATGAGCAGCACTTGAGGATTATACTCCAGACTTTGAGAGATCATCAGCTTTATGCCAAGTTCTCAAAGTGCAAGTTTTGGCTTGAGTCAGTAGCATTCCTAGGACACATGGCGTCTAAGGATGGGATTAGAGTGGACCCAGAGAAGATATCAGCAATTCGTGATTGGCCAAGACCTACTACTCCTACTGAGGTTCGCAGCTTTTTTGGGTTAGAAGGGTGTTATAGGAGGTTTGTCGAGGAGTTTTCTTCCATAGCAGCACCTTTGACTAAGCAGAATAGAAAGGATTTCCTATTTCAGTGGTTAGATTAGTGCGAGGATAGTTTTCAGAGGCTTAAGTCCTTGTTGACTTCAGCTCCAGTGTTGACATTGCATGTAGAGGGTCCGAGCTTCTCAGTATATTGTGATGCATCAGGGGTTAGTCTTGGTTGTGTGTTAATACAGCAGGGTCGTGTTATAGCTTATGCGTTGATACAGCTGAAGGTTCACGAGCGCAACTACCTAACTCATGACTTAGAGTTGACGGCAGTCGTTTTTACACTCAAGATTTGGAGGCATTACTTATATGGGGTTTACTGTGATATCTTCACTGATCACCATAGTATTTCGTACATCACGAGTTAGCAAGAGGTGAACTCTAGGCAGCGGAGATGGACTGAGTTACTGAAGGACTGTGATTTCATTATTCTGTATCATCTGGGCAAGGTAAATATGGTAGAGGATGCCTTGAGTTGGAAGACAGTGTGTATGGGCAGCCTAGCTTCACTTTCAATTTCAAATCGGTTGTTGGCCTTGGAAATCCAACCCTTGGCTAACCGTTTGGTTAGGCTTGACTTGTCGGATCCTAATAGAGTTCTTACTAGTATTGAGGTTTGTTCTACCTTGGTTGATCAGATTCAGAGCTATCAATTTAAGGATCAGTGATTATGTGACCTTCATGGTCAGGTTGTTTGGGGTGAGGACAGCCGAGCTACTTTAGATTTTGATGGTGTTTTGAGGTTTGACAGTCATCTTTGTGTTCCGAGAGTTGGGGATTTAATTCAGTTGATTCGCCGTGAGTCACATTGTTCTAGATTTGAGGATGAAACGGTATGCTAATATCAACTCGAGTACCCAACTCCTCCTGAAATCCCTCCAAAAGTTAGAGGTGAACTTGGTACCCCTAACTAGAATAATGGACGTTGACACACTGTGAAGATGGACTATTTCATGCACATAGATCTGAGCCAACCTCTCAGCACTATAGGAAGACTGAACGTGTAAGAAGTGGGAAGACTTAGTCAAGCAATCCATAATTACCCAAATGCTATCAAAACCTCAGAATGTACGTGGAAACCCAATCACGAAAGCTATAGTAATTTGCTCCCCCTTCTACTCAGGAATGGGTAGTCTCTGAAGCAAACCACCAGGTCTCAAGTGCTCGAAGTTCACCTGCTGATAGTTCAAGCACCAATATATAAAGTCTTATATATCCCTCTTCATCCCTCTCCACTAGTAATGTTGTCTTAGGTCTCTATACATCATAGCTGACCCGAGATGAATAGAGTATCAGGAACAATGAGCCTCTTGCAATATCAACTGAATCAAGTCTCCAACCCGTGGAACAAAAATATGGCCCTCAAATCTCAAGACACCCTCTGAATCTCCTGGCCTCGCCTCTCAACACCTGATCTCGAAGCCCACATAATCAACTATCTTCAAACTATCGCTCTCGAATTTTCTCTAACAATGTAGATTGTGCCTCAACTCGGGAAAGAATCCTGCTAGGGTCAGAAATGTCAATTTGGACTAACCTATTGGCTAAGGACTATATGTCTAAGGCCAATGGTCTCTTAGAAATAGATAAGAAAGACAAACTCCCCATACTCACTACCTTCCAGCTCAAGGCATCTGCTATCACATTTTCCTTGCAAAAATGGTACAAGAAAAAGATATCATAGTCCTTTAGCAACTCTTGCCACCTGCCTGCCTCAAATTAAGATCCTTCTAGCTCAGAATGTACTGTAGACTATGATGGTCAGTGAATATCTCACTATGAACACCATAAAGGTAATGCCATAAAATTTTAAGCGTGAAAACCACCACCGCCAAGTCAAAGTCATGGGTGGGATAGTTGTGCTCGTGTACCTTCAACTATCTAGAAGCATAAGAAATCACTTAGCTTTACTGCATCAGAACACAACCCAAACCAACAACTGAAGCATCATAATAAACTATAAAACCCTGGCCCTCAACTGGAAGAGTCAAAATTAGAGTTGTAGTCAATAAAGCCTTGAGCTTCAGAAAGCTCACCTCACATTTGTTGAACCACTTAAATGGGATATCCTTCCTAGTCAATGGCGCTGCAATGAAAAAGAATCCCTTGACAAACCATTTGTAGTAACTTGCCGAACCAACAAAACTATGAACCTCGATAGGAGAAGTGGGCCTAGCCCAATCACGAACTACCTAAATCTTTATTGGGTCTATCATAATCCTATCCTTGGACACCACATTCCCCATGAATGCTACAAACTCAATTCAGAACTCACACTTTGAGAACCAGGCATAAAGCCGTTAATCTCTCAAAGTCTGGAGCACAATCGTCAAATATTGCTCGTTCTCCTCCGTACTCCTCGAGTAGAAAAGGATGTCATCGATGAATACTATCACGAAGGAGTCCAAATAAGGCATGAACATGCCATTCATCAAGTTCATGAATGTTGTTGGTGCATTGGTCAACCCAAAAGACGTCACCAGGAACTCTTAATGGTTGTAGCGATTTGTGAAGGATGTCTTAGGGATGTCCGCCAGCTGAATCCACAACTGATGGTAGCCAATCTCAAGTCAATCTTAGAAAACATAGTTTCACCCTAAAGTTGGTCAAAAAGATCATCAATACGCGATATCAAATACTTATTCTTTATAGTTACCTTATTCGGCTGTCGATAATTAATACACATACGCATAGTGCCATCTTTTTTCTTCACAAACAGAATAGGAGAACCCCAAGGAGAAACACTCAGTTAGATGAAACCCTTACCTAGAAGATCCTGAAGCTGAACATTAAGCTCATTCAACTCAGTAGGAGCCATAGATAAGGTGGAATAGAAATGGGTTGGGTGCCTAGATCAACATCAACAGCAAAGTCTATATCACGCTCAAGGGGAGGCCAAATAAGTTGGTAGGAAATACATCTGAAAAGTCACGGACCATAAGAACTAAATCAAGCAAAGAAATGCCAGCACTAACATCGCAGACATAAGCAAAATAAGCTAAACACCCTTTTGAAACCAAACTCCTAGCCTAAATATAAGAAATGATCCTTGTCGATGCATCACACAAAACCTTGCCTTACAACTGGGGGTATGTCAGGCATGGCTAAGGTAACGGTTTTGGAAAAGCAATCCAAGACTGTATAATAAAGGGATAACTAGTCCATGCCTAAAATAGCATCAAAATCTACCATATCAAGCATAAAAAGATCCGACCAAGTTTCATACTCCTAAATAGTCACCACACAAGATCTAAACACCTGATCCACTACTAAAGAATCACTTATGAGAGTATCTCTATGCAAAGTCATAGCCAAATGCTCACTGGACAATCCCAACTGAAAAGCGAAGTATACAGACACATATGAATAAGTGAAGCCCAGATCAAATATGACATATATTGGCTGACAAAAAACTAAAATCGTACTTGTGATCACAGTATCTGAAGCCTCCAACTCTGGTCTACTCGAAATGGAATATAACTATTTGTGTCCACCACTGGGCTGAGTACATGTGCAACCACATGTCCTGCCCGACTAAGTACCACCATGAGCACCTCTACCACCCTGAGCACCACCTCTGGCTAGGGGTGCCACTGCTATAAGAGGCTAAGTGGTTGTTAAAGGCTCGGTCATCCCACCCCAAGGACAACCCCTAGAAAAGTGACAAAACTCCCCACAATCATAACAACCCTGAGAAGCTCTGCCTTAATGTGAAGTACCTACAAACTAGAACAGCCACCACAGCTTGAAGACCCAGAATATGAACCCCAAGAAGACTGACAAGAGCTCTGACCACCGTACCAAGCTTGCTACCACCAAAAATATGAAGTGCGGCCTGCACGAGCCTATTAGGCCAAAAATACTATTGCTACTAACCCCTACTATAAAAACCTCTACCTCAGAACTGGGGACCACTAACACTACCCTGGTGGTGAGGCCTCTTATCATTGACCCTGTGGGCCTTACATTGGTTACTCTCAATAGTGTAGGCATGATCAACAACATATAAAAATGACTAACCCAAAGACACCATGCTCTCAGTAGCTAGACAAAGCTGAAGCCTCAAACCCCTGACAAAATAATGCACTCTCTCGTTCTCGATAGGTAGAATCATAGTAGCATGTCTGGATAGATCATGAAATCTTAACTTATACTTGGCTACTATCACAGAACCCTACTCCAACCTTGAAACCTCATCCCTCATTCTCTCACGCTCACTGGAAGGCATATACTTCCCCAAGAAGGCAGAGAACTATGCCTAAGACATAGGAGGGGACCCAGCTGATCTGCACTTAGTATATGCCCTCCACTAATGTCTTAATGAACCATCAAGCTGAAAAGTGGTGTTATCCGCCCCATGAGAATCTACTAAGCTGAGGTTATGTAACCTCTCTTGACAGTTGGTAAGAAACTCCTACGCATCCTCCTTTGGAGCACCTAAAAACCTAGGTAGTGCCAATCTAAGAAAATGACCCAGCATTTTTTGCTCCTCAAAAGTCATGACTGGTCGAGCTGGCATCAGTGAAGCAACTAATGGTACTGGTGGTACCTCAACACAATGAACCACAGCAGCAGGTTGTGCTCCTGCACCCTAAATACCCTGAACTGCTCCCTGAGCTAAAATTTGTGACATGTCTCCCAATACACTCAACAATTGCACAATAGCGGCCTAAAGTACTGGCGTAGCTACAAATTTGGGTGGAGGCTGGGGTGTTCCCTGTCCACAAGCTGCTGAGGTGATGGAGCCTCTGGAACTAACTCAGGAGCTATCTTTGGCTCCTGGTCAATCACTGGCTTTGGTGATGGCATTCTGGCTTGGTATTGAGACGGTGCTATAGCACGAGCCTGGCCTTGACCTCGGGGTTAACCTCCACCTCTGTCCCTAGCTAGAGCCCTAATTGCCAGTGTGAGATCCTTACCCGTGGTCGTTGTAGCCCTCGTCCTAATCATACTACAAAAGAGTGAGACAAATGAGATTTCTAGGAATTGTTAGGAATAAAACACACGACAAGGAATCAAAATAAGAAGTTTTCCTAAGAATGCCTTATAGCCTCCCGCAGATAGGATATAGACATCATCATACCAATCCGCAAGACTCTACTAGACACTTGCTCTTGTACTAACAACACCGGTGAACATAGGCTCTGATACCAATCTGTCATGACCCAAAAACTTAGGTCTTGATGGCACCTACCATAATCCACCAGTAGGTAAGCCGAACCCTTAGCCCAGAATGATAAGTAACGGGCTAATAAGAGAAAGAAATAAAAATGGGAAATCAATACCAAATAATAGGGAACAAGAAGAAAAAATACATACATACATACATATATATATATCAACGAAGGGAAAGGAAATAAAATATACAAAAGACTCCCTTAAGACCTGGTATCAGTTGGTACGAGAGCTACTACAACATAAAGGTGCTAAATAGATACAATATATATATATAAAAATACAAAACAATATCTGAAAGTACAAAAAAAGACTAGTCAAAAAATAGAGGGAGATGGATGAACTCCTGTTGCCAAGAGCTCACCCTAAGTCTCCGATCAGCAGCTCCGCATGAGGGTAACATCAGCGGTGATAACTCGTACCAGAGTCTACATCAGCAAAGATGCAGAAGTGTATTATGAGTACCAAAATCACGTGGTACCCAATAGTCATCCTAGGCCGACAGAGCTCAAATAATATTTAAGTATAATAAATGCAAATATATACTAAAAGGGGTAAGAAAGAGGGGTCAAAAAGAGAATAATAGGTCATAACTAGGTAATAAGGGAAAGCATAAATAATCATTTAGAAAGCATAAAGAAATAACCTAGCTAGCACCTAATCGGACCCCCATAAGCTCGAAAGGTACACACAACAGTCAACAAACCCAACAGAACCCCCATAAGCCCAGTGGATACAAACAACAAACAAAACTAATTACCATCCAAGCTTAACAATAAGTAAGCACAGAAAGTGTCATGATATGCCATATGAGATGAGTGCAATGATAATGCATTGCCGAACTCGAACTGGACTTCTGAGTGTAAATCAGTAATAATACATGTCAAGATCTTATTTTTCGGTCATGATGGCACCTAGAACCCCTCAGTAGGTGAACCAATCCCCGTAGCTTGGAATAGTTAGTAATGGGCTACTAGCTAATAGTTAAGAGAAAGAAAAGATATAATCAATCAAAAGCAAAGGAATAAGATGAAAAGATAGATAACAGGAATATATAAATATATACGGAAGCTAAACCAAACCCCAAAACCTGGTAACATAGTATAGAGCCGGAACTACATATAAGGAGTACAAAGCATCCAAAATAATATATACACAATGTCTTTGAGTAGTAACAGAGTACATAGTACAAAAGATAAACTAAAGTTAATCTCTGGTCTCCAAGAGCTCACCCTCAGTCTGGATAGTCCAACCGATCTCCAAGAATAAATCCCACGATCTAGCGGTGATGGCCCATACCAGGATCTACACCAGAAGATGCAGAGTTTAGTATGAGCACCAATTGCAAAGCAACTGGTACCCAGTAGGTATCATAGGCCGACTGGGCACATATAAGATAAAAGAGCAGTAATAAGCAACTAGAAAACAATTAGTCACAGAAGGCAACGAATAAGTACATGGAAGCTAGCACAGAAGGAATACATGTTGGAACAACACACATGGCTAGCTAAAAGAATACACATCACAGGCGAAAGAAATAAACACGTACTCGGGATCCTCGCAATAACAAGTATATAAAGAAGAGTTTAGAAAGTAGGTGGTATACCTGTAACCTCAAATAGATAGATAAGGAGAGAAAATATAACAATCATCATGCTTGAATACAAGATATGATAACCCAAAATAGACATACTAATCTCAAGTCAGAATCCCACAATTAAAAGCCCAAAAGCAATCTTAACAATCTCCTGTAATGACTCTTCCGGTCATTTCTGTGTATACGCTTTCCTTGCCTGTTAGAGCTCTCTTGTAGTGGCCCCGAGTTGTTTATGACTTGATGGGACCGGTGGTTTGGTGCTCTGGCCGTTCGATTGGTCTTTATGATCAATTCCCTGTCTTAGAAGCTGAGTATCAAAATCGTGCGTATTTGAAAATATTATTTTTTTATTTAAAATTTGAATATGGTAAAAACCTATATTTTTATTGTCTTCCTAAAATATTTTAAAGGTCTATGAAAGATACTTTTGTTATGATATAATTGTGTACGTATTTATTTTATAATATTTTTATATATTATAATATTTTAACGGAGATAGTAAATTTAGTTATGTTGGGAATTATTATTATAATATAGTAGGTTTTATTGGAAATAATTTTCTACTAGTTATGGTATATTTAAAAAAGTATATTTATTTTATCACAAATTTATGCAATACCCGAGTACATACATAATGGGTTAAAAATAATCTTGTGGCTACACTCCACTTCCACGTGGAAGTAAAGTAGAGTGTACAACAATATTGTAAATATGTGATGGCAGTGATTCATGTTAAGCTTGCATAGTGGTTTTTTCAATTAAATATTAGGAAGTTGTTAACTAGCTAAGTGATTTATATATTGCATACATCTGTCAACATCACGACCTCATATTCTCTCTTATATATGAACTTGTTACATTTTATATATCACTACGTCATAATTTTCCAAAGAATTTGAGTGCTTTTGAAGTTATTGTACACATTGAGAAAAATTGCAACACACGTGCTTACTTTGTTCATCAATATATATCTATGGTTGCTTCTCTTCTACCAACTTATTATGTGAGGAGTAATTTTGGGGGGATTATTTTACAATTTAGTCGATCACGAAAGAAAATCGATTATCTACGTCAAATTATTCAAGCCCGAATTCGAGTTTGATTTTATTTTGGAGGTTCTCGGAGCGGTTCGGGCTCGAAAATCATTATTCTAGCATCTTGTCATCGGACGACAGGTAGGTTACGGTTTATTTTCCCTAGACTCCACATATATAGGATAAAATTGTATTAATGGGCATCCTTGGGTTGGGTTTATTAGGTCGGTACCACAGACCTTGACCGTTTTATTCATGCCCGCCTACTTTTGTTCCTCCGATGCTTGTAGTACTTTCCGATACGTTTTATTTACCCTTGTGGTCCTGTGAGGCCTTGTTGACTCTGGAACATAGAAGGTGGGATATTGGAAATGTCCGCGAGTCCCGGGCATAGAATTATCCTTCTAGGCTGTTATGCTTGCTGAGTAGCTATGGGCCTGTGCAGGGTCGATAGGTTGATTGTGAGCTGCTGGGAAGCTATTGTGTTTGATCATACCATTTCCATGCATATAAAGAGGTTTTATCCATGTTTTACTACGATTTTGGCTTCGGGCCTACTCGCACTATTTTCTAAACCTTGCATGGCCCCGGGGGCCCATTTTTGGGAAATAAATTGGAAATGGTTTGATTTAACTTGTGAATATTCTTGGGTAAAAGAAAGTAAAATTATGAGTTAAATCACCAGTTTTACGATTAACGCTAGACTCGGCAGGGCCGGGGTGCTAGTTGAGTTTTCTTACTACTTGAAATAATTTTAGCCTCGGTCGGACCGAGCACCTGAGATGACTTTCTACTCTTCTCCCATATGATATTTTCATTACAGGTTTAGACCCGGTTATGCCTGGGTACCCTTGGAGGGGTTTTTGAGATATTTTCCTACTACTTTAGTCCTGGACAGGGTCTGGGCATGCATATTCGAGACTGGGTCTCTATCTTGAAACCGAACTTGCCTCTGGATGACATGTATTGATACTGAGTTTTAGTATGGGGTCGGGGACCTCAATGGACCTTGCCATCCGGGCCTGGGGCTTCGGGCTGCGTGTGCCGGAGGAAGGGTATATGGTGGAGTATAGGTATACGGGCGGTGTCCTTCCATGGAACCTACCTGCTGGGCCGGATCGGCACCGGAGGAGGTACATACAGAGATACCATTTCACTTGAGATCTTCATGCATCATATCATTCATTGTTTGAGGCTCCACCCTTGTTTGTTGTTTGTTGATTGTGCGCTCCGGTAGTATGGGATGCCGGAGGATTTGTTTTCACTTGTTTGTGTTCCTCGATTATATGGGAGGCCGGGGGACTGTAGGTAGACTCTTGCTATTTACTTACAGAATTGTTCCCTGTTACGGTTAAGCATGAAATTGGTTACTGCTAGGCTGTCAGTTTCTGGATTTGAGATTGATATGATTAGTTGAGTTTGATTCCTGTCTCTGAGCATGCCTATCATTACTCTTTCTCTCTTCTTCTTACACCTGAGGTTACCGGTATACCGTCCATTTCGCAAACTTATTATGTATACACTGTTATTGCAAGGACCCCAGGTGCGTTATTTCTTACTTTCACCTGTGCCTATGGTCTATATATTCTGCTTGCTGGCCTCACATGTGGTTCTGTTGATTTCCCTCTGGGCTAGTTCTTGTATACCTTTCATTGATTTCTGTGACTACTTATTTCTATTCTGTCTGTTACTACGCTTTTATCTTATATGTGCCCAGTCGGCCTATGATACCTACTGGGTACCTTATGCTTCGCATTTGGTGCTCACCCTACCCCTGCATCTTTTGGTGCAGATCCTAGCGTGGGCCATCGCCGTTAGATCACTGTGATTCGTGCTTGGAGATCTGTTGGGGACTACTTCAGACTGAGGGTGAGCTCTTGGCGATCGGAGCTTAGCTTTAGTTTATCTTTTGTTTTATGTACTCTATTACCATTCGGAGACATCTGTATACGTTGTTTTGGATCGTTTGTATTCCTTATATGTAGTTCTGGCTCTATACTATGATACCAGGTCTTGGGGTTTGGTTTAGTTTCTGCATATGTATATATATATTCCTGTTATCTATTATCTTCATCTTGTTCCCTTACTTTTGCTTATTAATCTATTCTCCCGCTTATTTGTTAGATGGTAGCCCATTACTAACTGTCCTGGGCTATGGGAATTGGTTCGCCTACTGGGGGGTTGTAGGTGTCATCATGACCGATAAATCGGGTCGTGACATCTCCAATCTTACTAGAAACCATTACAGGATCCAATACCGCGATATAATAACAATAAGTCTAAGTATAATCCCACGGGCTCCCCATACACCCAAGGAATACAAACAAGTGAAGACAAACCCTCCAGCAGCCCATACTACCGAAGCGTACAATTAAAAAACAACAAACAAGGGTGGAACCTCACACAAATGAATGATATGCTATGATATGCCAAACCAAGTGTGACCACAGTGTCAGTATGTTACTCCCTCCGGTGCCCCAAAGGTCCAATAAAGGCGGGATCTATGGAAGGACTTCTCCGAGTACATCTACTCCACCGTACACCCCTACCCCCGGTCACCCTTTTGCCTGTGGCACTTGGTCTAGAATGACAGGGTCCATGGAGGTCTACTCGTAGACAACATACTACACTCTAACCACAAAGTATTAGTCCAGACTGCCACCGGATCCAAAGTAGTACTCGAATGCTCAGTAATGCATGCCGGAATCCTATCCAGGTCTAAATCAATGAAATAAGTCTCATAAACCCCCTTCAAGAGTGCTGAGGTATATTCAGGTCTAAAACAGTAGTAAATCCAGTCAGATGCTCGACTTTACCGAGTCTAATATCATTTCTCATCCACAATAGGGTCAATCTAGCACCTCGATTCAACCGGGTCAAGTATATAGTAGGAAAACTATAACAAATCTTTCTTTTAACCTTTGTTACCCCAAGAAGATCCATTAAGATGATACCAAACTATTTCATAATCAATTTTACCAAAAATAGGCCCCACGGGCCATGCAAGATTTAGAAATCGTCAATAGAAGGCCTGAAGCCAAAATCATAGTAAAATCATGAAGAGAATCCTTTTATATGCATGATAATGGCATAATCAATCACAATCAACAGCCCAATGGCTCACAATCAACCTATCGGCCCTGCACAGGCTCCAATCATTCTACAGCACAGATAGCCAGCTCTATAATAATAATAATAAAAATGTACGGGACTCACGAACATTCCCAATTTCCCACCATCTATGTTCCAGAGTCAATATAAGGCCTCACAGGACCACAAGGGTGAATAGAGCATATAAGACAAATACTACAAACATCGGAGGAAGAAAAATAATTGGACAAAAATAAAGCAGTCAAGGTATGTAGTACCAACTAATAAACCCAACCCAAGGATGCCAATTAGTACCATTTTATCCTATATATGTGAAGTCTAAAGAGTTTAAACTGTAACCTACCTGTCGTCCGACGACAAACTGTTGGGACAATGATATCCAAGCCTGAATCGCTCTGAGAAGCTTCGAATGGTAATCAAACTATCAAAAATATAATTATTATATCAAGACGAGTCAAATGACATCCATATCACTATAATAATAGCTGGGTCAAAATTCGGGTCACTGACGGACTCGTGGGCCCTGCAACCTGAAGCCGAAAATGAAGAAGCGCACAATGATCACCACACCCCAAGGTGTGCATGCTCAGATTTTTGAGATAATTTGGCCAAGGAATTGGCTCAAACCAGCCAGCCCATAATAAGAACAATTGAAGAATCAAATGAGCGAATTTGACGGAAAAATAGCCAATAAAACTCACCAATTATGATGGAGGAACAATCACAAGCAAGAATTATGCACCCCAACACAAAGAATTGATCAAATATAGAGTTTGGATGAGTTTTAAGCTTACAATAATGGAGAAATCATATTTTGGGTGGAGAAGACGAAGTTAAGAGTTTATATACTTCCTAGGGTGTAACACCTCGAAAAAATAAACCAGTTATTGAATCCTGAATCCAATGAGTTTTCTGTATTGTTCTGTAATTGTAGGACACCACGGGTAGAGCCATGGGCATCGTAGCTCAGACGGCCCATGGGGTGCCCCGTGGGAACCAAACAGTTGGGTTGTGCCAGCTGCCTCAGCCCGACGGGGGAGGAGAAAATGCGACACAAACACGTTTTCTTCTTCTTCTTCGATTGTTCTTGGGATTTTGGCTTATTGTTCTTGGAAAGCTTGAAGCTTGTGTTCATCTATTTGGTAAGAACCTTTTCTTATTATTATGAATACTAATACTTCATTCTTTCCTTTTGCAAGCATGAATGGCTAAAACTCCCACAACTAGGGTTGTGGGAGCCATGGCAAAAGTAGCAATATAGATTTCGGGTAGCATTGGGTTCAATCTATATGTTGTCATGTTTTTAATCATTCGTTATTAACGTTTTCTAGTGGTTGCAAACATTAGGACATGCCTAGGTTTAATTTGCTGGAACAAAGAGATTAAAATCGGGAAATTTGATTAACTACGAGGATTCGAGACTACCAACTCTCGTCTTATGATTAATGTTGTAACTAGATTAATCTACTTGATGTTTAAGATTCAAATAAAAAAATTCACCTTTTCAAGTTCGAAAGAATTGAAAAGGAAATTTGTCTATTTGGTTGAAAAACGTTTAGATGATACCATTAATTCAATCACATCGTGATATACATATAGAAAAGAATCTGGTTAAGCTTTGAGTCGAAATTGTTACGACGCCATGGTGAACACTTCCCTAGCTCATTCTCGCATTGATTATAAACTCTTGAAAATTTGTTGCTTGTTAGTTAACTTGTGTGAATTTGACATTTAAACCCCCCCCCCCCAAATTACCGGAAACTATCGATTACTAGTCAACTAAATTACTAACGACTTAATTTACACTTTATTCCCTGTGGGATTGACCCCAACCTTGGTTGGGTTCTATATTTGACGACGACTGCTTGCGCTTCTTAATTGAACTGTAATTTGGGCGTGCCAAAATTTGATAACGCCAAAACTACACCTCAATTAAGAAGCGTAAGCGGTCGTTGTCAAATATAGAACCCAACAAAGGTTGGGGTCGATCCCACAGGGAATAAGGTGCAAATTAAATCGTTAGTAATTTAGATGACTAATAATCAATAGTTTCCGGTAATGGGGGGTTTCTAGTGATCAATTTTTAATTGCTACTTGAATATTTCAAATAGTAAACAATGAACTTTTATGAGTAAAAATCAATATTAGATATGAACTAGGGATGTGTTCACCATGGTTTCGTAAACAACCTCAGGTTAGAGTTCAATCGGGTTCTTTTCATATGCATAATCACGAAGTAATTAAATTCATTCCTACGTCTAAAGGTTTCTCAACCAAATAGACGCTTTTCTTTCCAATTCTCTCGAACTTGAAAAGATACAATACAAAACTCAATTTATACCCCAAGTAGGTTAACCTCGCTAGAGCGTCAACCATTAGACGGGAGTTAGTAGTCGCAAATCCTCGTTGTTAATCAAATTTTCCCAGTTTTAATTCCTTTGCTCAAGCAAATCAAACCTAGGTATGTTCTAATGTTTGCAACCATTAGAAAATAGTAAAAACGCAAGATTAACAACGTAACATGCACACAAACCAAACCCGATATCACAAGAACCCTAAGTTATTACTATTCCATGGATCCCACAACCCTAGTTGTGGGAAGTTTAGCCACTCATGATTTGAGATGAAGAGAAGACAACGATATTCATAAATAAAGTAGAGATTCTTACAAACAATATGAAAATCACTGCAATTTCTGCAAGAAAAATAAGCCAAACAATTCCCAGAACAATGGAGGAAAAAGAAGAATATGTTTTTGTCGTATTTTTCTCTCCAAAAGTCATCCAAAACATTGCTTAAAATATTGGGTAATGAATAATAAAATAACCCTAACACAGGGTATTTATAGTAGTCCAGGAAATAAAGTTCAAAAATAGAATTTTTGGAATCCCGCTTTGTATTTGGTGGCCCACTTGACGGACCGTCACATGAGTGACTGGCCGTCAGGGTGGCCGTCGCCACTATCCAGTGGGTATGCTGCCTTTGCTTCATCTTGGTGGCCTGGGTGACGGCCCACCAAGTGTGTGGTGGCCAGTCATGCCAGCTACCACTTCTATCCGGTGTTGCTTCCAGACTTGGTGGCTTGGCTGACGGCCCACCAAGTGTGTGGTGGCCAGTCATGCCAGCCACCACTCTTATCCAGTGTTGCTGCCAGACTTGGTGGCTTGGCTGACGGCCCACCAAGTGTGTGGTGGCCAGTTATGCCAGCCACCACTCTTATCCAGTGTTACTGCCAGACTTGGTGGCTTGGCTGACGGCCCACCAAGTGTGTGGTGGCCAGTCATGCCAGCCACCACTCCTATCCAGTGGAGCTCTTTGATCATATCTCCTTCCTTTTCTATCTTTGTCTCCATTTCCGTCAAATATAACATAAAACATCAAAAACCACAAGGGTTGCTTGAAAACTCGCGAGTATTCTTAGTTAAAGGCATCAAATATGCCGTAGAATCCCGATACATCAGTGGTCACGATGGGCATCGCAGGTGCAATGGCCCATGGGACCCTACCGACGAAATGGACCAGCCACTCCTCCCCATCACCCAGTTTCCCTGATAGATTAGGCCACGGGCGTCGTGGGTGCGATGACCCATGGGAGCAAGCCGTTAGAATAATCCAGAGCTCATTTCCCTTGTCCACTTTTCCCTTGAAGAGAAACCCTATGGGCATCACAAGCACGACAGGCCGTGGGAGCTCATCATTGAAAGGGTCCAGCATACCTCAACCAAGGTTCCCCTGCCCGATGCCTTGGCCGATGGGCCATCGTGGGCACGACGCCCGTCAAGTAACTAGTGAGGCGGCCCAGTTTCCTAAAATTTTTCATTTAAGTCCCAGGGGTATTTTAGTCATTACCCACCCTTTTAACTCCTAAGTGAGGTCATTTTGACTATTTCAAGGAGGGTTTTCACCCTTACTATCCTAAGTCTCTTCTAAATCTTTCATTCACCTCCCAAGAAGGGAAAGAACTCTCTCTAGCTCAAGGTCTCAAGCTTCAAGTCCAAGTCTCCTAAATCTTTTCTATTCA
This sequence comes from Jaltomata sinuosa, assembly GCA_003996215.1. Taxonomy (NCBI): domain Eukaryota; kingdom Viridiplantae; phylum Streptophyta; class Magnoliopsida; order Solanales; family Solanaceae; genus Jaltomata; species Jaltomata sinuosa. Next base: position 139,342 of record QJPP01000454.1, read on the forward strand.
AGTGGGTTAGCTCCAATCAAAGTATGTGGGTAATCAACAATGGGTTCCTTTCACCCTTGTTCCCAAAACCCCTTACCCTTATTTTGAATTATGAACTTGTGAAATTAGGGTTTTGATTTAAATTGTGGGAAAACTAATGAAATCAGTTTCTATGCATCAATTCATAGTTTCTTATGGTTTATCTATGATTTTATTAAGATTCCTTAATTGGTTTCAAAATCCCATGCATTAAAGATGATTTCAAGCATGATTCCATTGAATTGCATGATTTCAAGTGAAAGTTTACATGTTTAGATAACATGTCCTTATGTATTTACGAAATTGCATGTCTAATTCTTCAAGTATGATTTATGAAAGAAAAGTATGTTTGAATTAAGGCTATGCTAAGTTTTTAAAGATTTTGAAGTATGAACAATATGACATACGATATGTCTCTATGTTTTATGAGAGATTTGGTATCTAGATGTGCCTACATAAGCTATGAGAATTGCATGATGCCCGATGTGTTTTCATGCTTTTCAAACAAGAGTTGGAATAAGATTGTTCCACTGTGAAATTATGAGTTATATGTATATGTTTTGGGAGTAGTATTTAGTACCAAGCGATGCGGGTTCGATTACCCAAGTCCAGAAACTACGTTGCCAGCGTATGTTATGAAATGAAATGCCCTATGGGCTTATGAGAGTGGATCCACATCTTGATTAATGGTGTCCTTTCCTTAGCGGGGCATAGGACAGCTTTGCCAACTAGGGTTACATAGTTGGGGATGGTGGCCCGTGCTTTGGCAAGGTTCGGGCTAGCTTTGCTAACTAGGGTTATATAGTTAGATTCCATGTAGCTCGCATGGTCTAATGTCGATTAAAGAAACTCCCGTATGAATGATTTCAAGTTTTCTAAGCTCATGATTCTTATGTTGAGGTTTTGACTATGAACTCACGCTTATTACTCAAATTATGATATGTACCTATGACATATTTGATTATGCATGAACTCAAATTTTAATTATGTTTTAAGTATGTTTTCATATTTTACGCATATCTCGCATACTCGGTACATCCTATAGTACTGACGCATATCTTGCGTTGCATCCTTTGATGATGCAGATTTAGGTGTACCTCCTCAGATTTGTGGCTAGAGTTTCCCGGCCACTCTCAGACAACTGTTGGTGAGTCCTCTTAGGTCGAGTACTAGTTATGTTCTTAGTTTATGTTAGCTTTCCATTTTCGTACTTTGAGTTAGCTAGGGTCTTGTCCTAGCAACCCTTTATGTTATGAGTAAAGGCTTTTTCAGACATAGACAGTATTCGAGTCTTTTGGATCTTGTATGCCTATTCGGCTTGACTATCAATTTATGATATTCTGACTTTACCTATTATGCTTCCACTTGTCTTTTGTTATGCTTGAGAATGTTATGACCAAGGGTTAGCTTGGGGCACTTGTGGTCCTGAGTCCCGTGTTACACCTAGAGGGTAACCTCGGGGCGTGACACAGGGGTCCTTTATTGCGATCAAGAAGGGACCCCTCACGGTCACGAGGACCGCGCTGGCTAGACCATCGCGATCACTAGGACTATCCACGTGGTCACGAAGAACAAAGGAAGAAGGGCTTCATCGCAATCAAGACAGGCGATCACACGATCATGAAGAACAAGGGGCCAGGTGCTTCATCGCGGTCGCGAAGGAGGAGGCTCGCGATCGCGATTAAGTCCTGAGGCCTGCACCTGTAATAGCAAAATCTGCAACTTTTGAAAACTCAATTGGGCATTCTGGGAATAATCGAAAATTGATATTCAAAAACCAGTAATTCTAATAGAGTGGAAACGACATTCCAGACTTAATAGAATTGACGAAACTTCCATACGAGGTCATTTCAGAGAAATGTTGACCCAAGTCAACACTAACCAACAAGCAACCAAACACTCAAAATGAGCCTGGGACACCCGAGACCTGAACCAACCATCTACCTAACCCACACTCAATATTTTGGAGCTGATGGAATCATCAGATTTCAAATTTGACACTCTGATCATCGAAAGTTGACCAAAGTTACACTTCCAACTTAAATTAGCCTGAAAATAGAAAAAGCAACACAAAACCCACACTGGAAGTTCTCAAGCCTCAACTAAAGGTCCAACTAAAGGTCCAACTAGACCAAACTCAACGCTCCGGAGCTAACTAAACTATCAGAATTTGATTTCGAGCATGTTAGCTGAGAATGTTGACTAAAGTCAATGATATTCTAAGTTAAGGCTCTAAAATAGGCAAACGGCCAAAACAACTAAACGAACGTCTAGGGCACCGAACTACTGGTCCCAATAAGCTATAAATGACCTGAGGCCGCTACAAAAAAGCTCTAACAGTATAATGAATGCATAAATGCGAAGATGACCGAAAGGGTCATCACAATATATGCTCAGACTCCAACCAGGGCTTAAATATAAATATACGTGCCTGGATTCAAACCAGGCTTAAATATAAATATGTGTTCCCAAAATCAAACCAAGGCATAAATATAAATATGCGTGCCTGGACTCGAATCGGGGCTAAAATAATCCATTTTCCTTTAATAAAGCCAAAACCATTTAAAGTACTTAGAAATCCCACTCTTTAGCCAAAAACTACATTTTTATGTCAATATACCCATATTCCATAACAAAAGAAGTAATAACATGAATAATGAGATTAAAACCAAGCCAATATGCACAACCAAATCCAAAGTGAAGGAATCCATGGTCTATGTACTAAGAAAATGCTACCATCCTAGAATAGGTACTACTCGAAGCCGCTAAACTAACTATAAAACCCCAAGAAATCCCCCACCTATAGAAAGCAACTAAACAAAACTAAGCTAAGGCAACCTACTCTAATCCTAAAGATACTACACAATATACACAAAGCCCTAAAAGAGATACGATCGCCTAGACTAACGATGTCAATCGCAAATCCATGCTAAAGCTACTAAATAAGCTACAAGAATCATAAATGTCTAAATCAATGTATTCAAATAACATTATCCCACCAATAATTAGCAAATTATCATACAAATACCTTAATCGAGCAAAGTCTAAAAATAGATAAGTTGTAATCTACCTGAATATCGAACACGCGCTCACAAACTACTAACCTGGAGCTTTTCTTTTTTAAAAAGCCTCTAACTATTTCCATGCTATCAAAATAATAATTTATGCATCAAAATGAGAAGAAGACTACTTTATAATTTGGGCCTAAAATTGGCCCTCAAGGCTCGTCGATGAAATCAAAAAACAAACTCTACAATTGTATTCTCTAGAGGTAAGGATCACATGCCTCAAATTTTGAGCAGAAATAGGAGTGAATTCGGACCTCAAATGGTCTAAAATGATCACTTTAAAAATGGATAAAAACTAAGAATTAAGGGCCCAACTTGCGGAATAGAACACAGAATTTAAGGTTAGATGCGCAATAGAATGAGAAGGAAAAGAGAATTACCTCTAAATTTGTAATGACCCTCTAGGTCATTTCTCTATTTTCATGTATTTTCATCATTTTGAGCTTTCCCACATCGGCTACAAGTCATTTATGACTAGCCAGAACTGATGGTTTGATTCCCGAGCAATTCATTTGTGTTTCAGAAGAGTTTCCCTATTCTGAAACTCTTGAAGTTGAAAGAGTTGACTTTGGTCAATATTCGGAACAAACAGGCTCAAATGAAAATTCTATCAACTAGCTCCAGAGCGTGGACTTTGGGCTATTGGGACCTTTGGTTTGGGTCCTGAGGCTTTCAGAATCGTTTTGGGCCATTGGTTGGTTTTTGGCTGAAATGGAGGTTTTGACTGTGGGGCCTACTTTTTCTTAAAAATGATCTCTGTTGGAAATTTTGTCAATTTTGTTGAGTCCAAAATGTCATTTCCAGTTGAGTAGCATATTTCATTTGTGTTCACGGGATTCCAGATGAATCCCAAGGACCCATTCGGGGAATTCCAAGCTTAGCTAAATTTTTTGGTGTGCTGGTGCATCCTCTTTTGCGATCCTTTGGTCGCTTTTGCAGATACCACATTTGTGGTAAAGCTCCACTTTTGTGGATACTGCTTTTGCAGAAATCCTCTGCTTTTGTGAAGGTACGCGTGATCAGTGACCTCCATTTTTGCAGAGTGTCTGTTGCTTTTGCGACTTTTGCTTTTGTGGATATTCTTCACTTTTGTAGAGGTGAGGTGAATAGTTACCTTTTCTTTTGTGGAGGGTCTATCACTTTTGCGACATCCACTTTTGTGGTATAACCTCCGCTTTTGCGGATGTAGCTATATATATATATATATGAATCTCTCTTTGTTTTAATCAGTTTCTTCACGAAAAACCTCCATTTTTGGGAGCTCAAGATCATAGAAACTTTGGGAAATTTCCTGGTAAAGCTGGGGGTCGATTATTCCTCATCCGTGATCATCTTTCCGTCCTAATTATGTAAGTTTTCAGGTCCAATTTCTATTATTTCCCCTTCTTAATTCTTGTTGTAATTGTTCAAGTTTGGGGTTGATTTGAGCTTGAGTTTGAAGATGGATCATGCTCAAATTTTGAGCATGTGATCCTTATCCCAAGAGGGATATTTTTGTGAATTTTATTTTTGATTTTCGTAAGCGAGTCCCGCGAGTGATTTTTTACCTGATTTCTGGCTTGAATTCCAAAGTAGTAATATGAATATCATTCTTCATATTTTAACATGTAGATTATTATTCTGGTAGCGTGGCAGTGGTTGAAGGATTCTTGGTTTGTTAAAGCTCCAGTTTAGTGGGTTCGTGAGCGCGTGTTCGGCCTCCAGGTAGATTATGGCTTACTTACTTTTAAACTTTGCTCGCTTAAGATATGTGTATGATAATTTGCTATGGTTGGTGGCACTTTTTGGTTTGGATATGCTCTAACTAGGTATTGTGATCCTTATAGCTTGTTTAGAGGCCTTAGAGTAGATATTGCTTGGAAACCCTTAATTTAGGTTGTTGTTGATCCTTAAGTCTTGGTGTAGTATGTATAATGTCCTCGGGCTTAGAGTCAAATACCTTAGCATAGTTTGGGTTGTTGTGGCTTGGGAAGATTAGATTAGAGAACCTTAGTATAGGATTAGAGGAGAGTTCTGTGGTAGAGTAGATGTTTACTATTTGCTTTGTATTTATATTTACTGCTCCTTTCTTATCTTTTTTTATCTGTTATTGTGTGATTATGGGCTCGAGGCTGTGGGTGATGAATTGGCTGGACTCTAGGTCAATATGATTTTCCCTTAGCTTCAATTTGTTTCTCGCCTTATCTTATCTTAAGATAGTTTCTTGCCCTAACCTAGTATTAGTTAGTTACTTGCCTTAGGTGGGGTTCCTTGGGGATTTATAGTCAGTTTAGCACTTCGAGGTATTTTATCTAGATTAGTAGCCTTTCTTTAGTCTGTGGACCTTAGATTTCTTCTGTACGATTTGATTGGACTTGGTAGTGATATTTAACGTGGTTATTCTCCTCTTTTCTCGTGTTGTTACTTTTTATCATGGTACATGGATGACTTGGTTTAAAACACTATTTTTGGTTTCAAAGATGGGATTTTTGGAATATTTTTAATGCATTTGGCTTTCTTCAAGGAAAAATGATCTATTTTTAGAAAGATTGAATTAAGATAACCTGCATGCCCGAGGAGAAAGTGTTCTGGGTGGTTTTTACTGATTTTCAAACTTGCACGCCCGAGGAGACCCATGTTCCGGATATTTTTGCTGATTTTTGACTTGCATGCTGGAGGAGACCTGTGTTCCAGGCGGTTTTTACTTACTTTTTGACTTGCATGCCCGAGGAGACATGTGTTCAGGTGGTTTTACTGGTACTTATAGTTGGCATGCTCATTGAGAAATGGTTCTTATCTGGTATACGGATTTCACGAGTCCCCCATAGGTCCTGCCTTTGCAAGCTACGGCTGGAGAAGGAGTATACGGTACTGTTGGTCACTTCACTCATATCATACTGCATATCATGGCACTTTTCCGTATGCATTTTTTCCATAAGGTTTGGTTGCTAATTAGTATTGCGTGTTGTTTGGATCCTCCAAGCTTATGGGGGTTCGGTTGTATTTATTAGTTGTTGTTTATATCTTTCGGGCTTATGGGGTCCGATTAGGTTGTAGCTAGATATTTAGTTTATGCTTTCTGAGTTATTATCTATACTTATCTCAATTGTTTAATTGGACCTACTACTCTCCTTTCCTTTGTTTTCGTGTTTCCAGCGTATTATTATTACTATTATCTTCACCCTTTTCCTGATGGTTCACGAGATCGCTAGGTTAGTTTCGGTTATAGTTGCCTATGATTATAATTTCCCCTAATATGACTAGAACTCTAGGTTGCTCCTGTTAGCTAGTTTATTTTATGCCTCTTATATTATTATTATTATTATATTATCTTCACCCTTATCCTGATGATTCACTAGATAACTAGGTTAGTTCCGATTATAGTTGCCTATGATTATAATTTCCCCTAATATGACTAGAACTCTAGGTTGCTCCTGTTAGCTATTTTATTTTATGCCTCTTATATTGTAATTCACCTTCTGACCCTTCTCTTACTGACCCTTAGTACATACTCACATTTTATTATAACTGTATCTTATTTGAGCTCAGTCGGCCTATGATGCCTACTGGGTACCGCATATTTTGGTACTCATGCTACACTTCTGCATCTTTTTCCTAATGCAGGTCTTAGTGTGAGTTATCATAGTTGACGCCATTTTCGTGTGGAGTTGCCGACCAGAGATTTGTGGTAAGCTCTTGGTGATCGGAGTTGATCCTTCTCCTGCTGTTTTGGCTAGTCTTATTTGCACTTCAGAGACTGTTCAGTATATATTGTATTTATCTAGAACTCTATATGTTGTAGCAGCTCTTATACTGACTGATACCAGGTCTTGGGGGAGTCTTTGTATATCTTTGTTCTCTTTTCTCTTTTTATATATATGTTGCTCTTTCGCTTTTATCTCGTTCTCTTATTAGCCCGTTACTTGTTGTTCCGAGCTAAGGGTTAGGCTTACCTACTGGTGGGCTATAGTAGGTTCCATCATGACCTAAGAAATTAGGCCATGACAGAGTGGTATCACAACTTTAGATTCACCGGTGGCTATTTAGGCTGTGGTGGCCACTCTAGTTCAGCAGGATCTTCCCCTCAAACTCTATTGGGTAGAGGTTGCTACGTGTGTAGTGGTTTAGAGAACTTTGCTAGGACTTGTCCCAGGTTCAGGGAGTTTCACCCTTTTCGAGCTCCAGTGCCACCGGCTAGAGACGGTGTGCAGGATAGTAGGTGGTTCCCAGATTGTTAGAGGCAACTTTCAGCCAGGCAATTCAAGTGACCATTCTAGGTTAGCAGGTACGTTGCATTAGGGCAGATCTTTTCAAGGTTGTTATGATTGTGGGGTAGTTGGTCACTTTTCTAGAGAGTATCCTCGACGTAGGATGACCGAGCCTTCAGCATCAGTGGCTCAATCGGGTAGGACAAGTAGTTGTCACTACTAAAAAAACTGTGAATACCGACCTCAAAATTACCGACCTCCTATGGAAGTCGGTAATTTCCGACCTCCAGAAGTCGGTATTGTTAAAAACAAAAAATTATTTTATTTTCTTAAGAAAACCGACTTCAAGATGTCGGTTTATTTGGAAAAAAATGCGGGAAAATCAAATACCGACCTCCGATGGTCGGAAACTTTCCCAGAAAAGAAATTAAGAAAAACCGACCTCTTGTAGTCGGTATCGAATTACTAAATAAAAAATAAAATTTAAATTTATCTCAATTAAATATAAAAAAATGAAAAAAAGGAATATTTTTAATAACTTTTAAATAAACCGTCCTCCGGAGGACAGTTATTTATAAGATAAAAAATAAAAAAAACAAATTAATACCGACTTCCTGATGTCGGTAATATTAAATTTACATAATTGATTTTATTTACCTTAAATTATTCTCATAGTGACTTCCAGAAGTCGGTATTTATTTTTTATTTTTTATTTAATTATTTTATTTATATTATAAAATAAAAATAATATTAATACCGACATTCAGAGGTCAGTATTATTTATTTAACATAATTAATTTTATTTTCATTAAAATTAAAGGAAATACCGACCTCCGGAGGTCCGTAGTTAACTTTTATTTAATTATTTTGAATAAAATCGACCTCCGGATGTCGGTATTACCTTTAAAATATTTATAATAATCACTATTTTTCTATTGTGTATAACACTAAGGGGTCGTTTGGTAGCTAGTTAAAGTTATATAGGTATTAGTAATGTAGATATTAGTTATGAGAGAATCTATATATTATTTATACATGTATTAGTTATGTAGGGATTAGTTATTCATGTATTAATTATACAAGTATTACTTATTCCACCTTCTATATCCTGTATAAGATAATATATAGATTCCCTCATAACTTATACATCATCTTGAATATACATATGTCTCGTCTAGTGATGTATATATATATATATATATATATATATATATATATATATATAGTACGTATTCAAAAGCTAATTAACCGATCGATAATACATATCCAAATACGTAGTATGGATACGTCATATATTACGTACATATGAGTTAATATACGATTATTGAGAAATGTAATTAACCAAGTCCTATATATTATATATAATGATCCATCGTCTTGAATATATGTCTCGTCTAGTGATGTACGTATATACATAGTACGTATTCAAAAGCTAATTAACCAATCGATATATAATCCATATCCAAGTAGTATGGAATATGTTGTATATTACGTACATATGAGTTAATATACGATCATTGAATATAATTAACCAAGTTATTCTATGTACTATAATGATCCGTCGTCTTGAATATATGTCTCGTCTAGTGATGTACGTATATATATAGTACGTATTGAAAAGCTAATTAACTAATCGATAATCCATGCAAGCAGTGGAATACCATTGTATTACGTACACACGAGGTAATATACGATTGTTGAGTAATGTAAATAACCAAGTCCTATATATATAGTAATGATTTGTCGTCTTGAATATATGTTTTTTTGTTGCGATATTGTACGTATATATATAGTACGTATTCAAAAGCTAATTAACTAATCGATAATCCATCCAAGCAGTGGAATACCATTGTATTACGTACACACGAGGTAATATACGATTGTTGAGTAATGTAAATAAGCAAGTCCTATATATATAGTAATGATCTGTCGTCTTGAATATATGTTTTTTTGTGGCGATATTGTACGTATATATATAGTACGTATTCAAAAGCTAATTAACCAATCGATAATCCATCCAAGTAGTATGGAATACATTGTATTACGTACATATATGAGGTAATATACGATCGTAGAGTAATATAATTAATCAAGTCCTGTATATTAAATGGTCCATCATCTTGAATATATATGTCTCGTCTTTAGTGATGTATGTTTATATATATAGTACATATTCAAAAGCTAATTAACTAATCGACAATTCATCCAAGTAGCTAGTGGAATACGTTGTATTACGTACATATGAGGTACTATACGATGACGATCGTTGAGTAATATAATTAACCAAGTCCTATATATTACTGGTCCATCGTCTTAAATATATGTCTCGTCTAGTCATGATGTACATATATAGTACGTATTCAAAAGCTAATTAATTAATCGATTGATAATCCATTCAAGTAGTATGAAATACATTGTATAGTAGCATAATCATTGAGTAATGTAACGAATCAATAATGTATCCGAGTTTATGAAATATGTTGATGATTAAATAATTTTTATTCATTACTTTTAATTTTTTTTAAAAAACCGACCTCAAGTGGTCGGTTTTATCAAAAAATACTTTATTTTTAAAAAAACTGACCTCAAGTGGTCGGTTTTTTTTTTTTTAATTTTATTACCTAAAAATCCTAACACCCTTACACTCACACTCACACACTCTCTCTCTCCCCGATCGACCACCACCCTCACCTCCGGCGCCCTCTCCCTCCAGCGCCCACTCCCTCCGAAAACCTTCCCTCCGGCGTCCCCCCCTCCTCCGCCTTCCACCGCTGTCGCTGCTGCTGCACATTGCTGCCGCTGCTGCTGTTGAAGGTTGCTGCCACTGCTGCTGCTGAATGTTGTTGCCGCTGCTGCTGCTGCTGCTGAAGGTTGTTGCCGCTGCCGCTACTGCTGCACATTGCTGCCGCTGCTGCTGCTGCTGCTGAAGGTTGTTGCCGCTGCCGCTGCTGCTGCTGAAGGTAGTTGTCGCCTGCCGCTACTGCTGAAGGTTGTTGTCGCCTGCCGCTGCCGCCTGTCGCCGTCTCTGTTGCTGCTCCGGTGGGGGTCCATCAAGGTAAGTAATTTTAATTTTCTTGTTAATTAATTATAATTATTAAATTAGGGTTTATCTTTGTTAATTTTAGTTACTAAATTAGGATTTATCATTTAACTAGGGCATGTCATTGTTAATATATTTGTTTAGCATAAGTGTCAACATTAGTTGATCCTATTGATGACAAAATTGATTTTCTTCCAAGATTAATTTATGTCCACCTAGTGTTGACACTTAGTCTTTAATTTAGTTATAATGTATTTGTTTAGCATAAGTGTCAACACTAGTTGATCGTATTGATGACAAAATTGATTTTCTTGCAAGATCAATTTGTGTCCATCTAGTGTTGACACTTAGTCTTTAATTTGATTATAATGTGGTTGATTAGTAAGTGTCAAGACTAGTTGATCCTATTGATGACAAAATTGATTTTCTTGCAAGATCAATTTGTGTCCATCTAGTGTTGACACTTAATACTAATTAGCATCCTTGGGTTGGATTTTATTAGTTTTGCATCCCAGACCTTGTCCGCTTTATGGTTGTAGTATTCATTTTAGTTGGTAGTATTACCCTTGTGGCCCTGTGTGGCCTTGATTATGCCTCTGGACCATAGATGGTGGGTTATTTGGGAATGTCCGTGAGTCTCGGACATCGATATCTCGATTATAGAGCTGGTTATGTATGTTGTAGAGCGATTGGAGCCTGTGCAGGGCCGATAGGTTTATTTGTGAGCCATTGGGCTACTGATTGTGTTTGGCACATCATTATCATGCATATAAACTGAAAATATGAACTAGTGACTTAAAATTGTGAAATTTAGTAAGTTGAAATTGTGAACTAGTGACTTAAAATAAGTAACGTGTAGTTAGTTGTTAATTGAAATTTTGAACTAGTGACTTAAAATAATGAAGTGTATTAAGTTAAAATTTTGAACTAGTGACTTAAAAAAAGTAAAGTGTAGTTAGTTGTTAGTTGAAATTTTGAACTAATGACTTAAGATTGTGAAGTGTAGTAAGTTGAAATTTTGAACTAGTGACTTAAAATAAGTAAAATGTAGTTTGTATTAAGTTAAAATTTTGAACTAGTGACTTAAAATAAGTAACGTGTAGTTTGTATTAAGTTAAAATTTTGAACTAGTGACTTAAAATAAGTAAAATGTAGTTAGTTGTTAGTTGAAATTTTGAACTAGTGACTTAAAATAATGAAGTGTAGTAAGTTAAAATTTTGAACTAGTGACTTAAAATAAGTAAAGTGTAGTTAGTTGTTAGTTGGAATTGTGAACTAGTGACTTAAAATAATGAAGTTTATTAAGTTAAAATTTGAATTAGTGACTTAAAATAAGTGAAGTGTAGTTTTTATTAAGTTAAAATTTGAATTAGTGACCTAAAATAAGTAAAGTATAGTTTGTATTAAGTTAAAATTTTGAACTAGTGACTTAAAATAAGTAAAGTGTAGTTAGTTGTTAGTTGGAATTGTGAACTAGTGACTTAAAATTGTGAAGTTTAGTAAGTTGAAATTTTGAACTAGTGACTTAAAATTGTGAAGTTTAGTAAGTTAAAATTTTGAACTAGTGACTTAAAATAAGTAAAGTAGTTAGTTGTTAGTTGAAATTTTGAACTAGTGACTTAAAATAGTGAAGTGTAGTAAGTTAAAATTTTGAACTAGTGACTTAAAATAAATAAAGTGTAGTTAGTTGTTAGTTGGAATTGTGAACTAGTGACTTAAAATTGTGAAGTTTAGTAAGTTAAAATTTTGAACTAGTGACTTAAAATAAGTAAAGTGTAGTTAGTTGTTAGTTGGAATTGTGAACTAGTGACTTAAAATAGTGAATGTAGTAAGTTAAAATTTTGATCTAGTGACTTAAAATAAGTAAAGTGTAGTTAGTTGTTAGTTGAAATTTTGAACTAGTGACTTAAAATAGTGAAGTGTAGTAAGTTAAAATTGTGAACTAGTGACTTAAAATAAGAAAAGTGTAGTTAGTTGTTAATTGAACTAGTGACTTAAAATAAGTAAAAGTTAGTTGTTAGTTGAAATTTTGAACTAATGACTTAAGATTGTGAAGTGTAGTAAGTTGAAATTTTGAACTAGTGACCTAAAATAAGTAAAATGTAGTTTGTATTAAGTTAAAATTTTGAACTAGTGACTTAAAATAAGTAACGTGTAGTTTGTATTAAGTTAAAATTTTGAACTAGTGACTTAAAATAAGTAAAAGTTAGTTGTTAGTTGAAATTTTGAACTAGTGACTTAAAATAGTGAAGTGTAGTAAGTTAAAATTTTGAACTAGTGACTTAAAATAAGTAAAGTGTAGTTAGTTGTTAGTTGAAATTGTGAACTAGTGACTTAAAATAGTGAATGTAGTAAGTTAAAATTTTGATCTAGTGACTTAAAATAAGTAAAGTGTAGTTAGTTGTTAGTTGAAATTTTGAACTAGTGACTTAAAATAGTGAAGTGTAGTAAGTTAAAATTTTGAACTAGTGACTTAAAATAAGTAAAGTGTAGTTAGTTGTTAGTTGGAATTTTGAACTAGTGACTTAAAATAGTGAAGTGTAGTAAGTTAAAATTTTGAACTAGTGACTTAAAATAAGTAAGTGTAGTTAGTTGAAATTTTGAACTAGTGACTTAAAATAGTGAAGTGTAGTAAGTTAAAATTTTGAACTAGTGACTTAAAATAAGTAAAGTGTAGTTAGTTGTTAGTTGGAATTTTGAACTAGTGACTTAAAATAGTGAAGTGTAGTAAGTTAAAATTTTGAACTAGTGACTTAAAATAAGTAAAGTGTAGTTAGTTGTTAGTTGAAATTTTGAACTAGTGACTTAAAATAGTGAAGTGTAGTAAGTTAAAATTTTGAACTAGTGACTTAAAATAAGTAAAGTGTAGTTAGTCGTTAGTTGAAATTGTGAACTAGTGACTTAAAATTGTGAAGTTTAGTAAGTTGAAATTTTGAACTAGTGACTTAAAATAAGTAAAGTGTAGTTAGTTGTTAGTTGAAATTTTGAACTAGTGACTTAAAATAGTGAAGTGTGATTTAGTTATTGGAATTAGTTCAAATGTGATTTAATTAAGCTCTAGTTTGATTTATTGTTTGTGTAGATGGAACCTGATCGTAGTTGGATGTATAATAGAAACAATCCTGGTCGAGCGGGTATGATTCCGGAATTTGCAGAAGGTGTCACTCGTTTTATAAATCATGCAAAGACACTTGAGCCTTTTTTAACTTCAAAGTTGATTAGGTGTCCTTGTATTAACTGTAGCAACGTGAGATATCAAACAACAGAGAATGTTTCTATGCATCTTATGTTCAAGGGTTTTAAACCAGGATATACAGTTTGGACTAGTCATGGTGAAGTTGATAGTAACATTAATAGGTTTAGTAACTTTGTTGTTGGTGAAAGTAGTAGATCTGAGGAACATAATTATGTCCAAGATTCTAGAATGCCGGATATGATTCATGATGCTTTTGGGATGCATTCTGATTTTGAATTTGGGGAAAATGTAGAAGAACCTCCCAATGAAGAAGCACACAATTTTTATGAACAATTGCGTGATGCTAGTCGTCCTTTCTTTGAGGGGAGTCCGCACTCTCAATTGTCTGTTGCAGTTAGATTGTTAAGTATCAAATCTGATTGGAATGTTGCTCAAGGAGCAATGGACTCTATGATAGACCTTATGAATGAATTAGTTGACTCCAATATAAAGGTTCCTGATTCTTACTATAAGGCAAAGAGATTGGTTTCAAAGTTAGGGCTCTCCTCGATCAGAATTGATTGTTGTGAAAATGGTTGCATGTTATACTTTAAGGAGGATGTCAATATAGAGTCATGTAAGTTCTGTGGACACCCTCGCTATAAGCGTGGTTCTATTTCAAAGAAAATTGCTTTTAAGACGATGCATTATTTACCTCTTATACCAAGGTTGAAGAGGTTGTATGCATCAAATAGCTCCGCTCCTCATATGAGATGGCACCGTGAAAATAGAAGACCACCTGGTGTCATGTGTCATCCATCAGACGGAGAGGCCTGGAAGCATTTTGATAGAACTTATCCAGATTTTGCAGCTGAACCAAGGAATGTTAGGTTGGGTTTGTGTGCTGATGGTTTCACCCCTTTTTCAGTTGGGGCTGCACCATATTCATGTTGGCCTGTGTTTATTACACCGTATAATCTTCCACCTGAGATGTGTATGACAAGTCCATATATATTTCTGAATTGTGTTATTCCTGGCCCGCGTAATCCAAAAGGTCTGATCGATGTGTACTTACAACCTTTGATTGATGAGTTGAAACTGTTGTGGTCTGTGGGGGTTGAAACATGGGACATTTCTCGTAAACAAAATTTCAACTTGCGTGCTACCTTAATGTGGACTATTAATGATTTTCCTGCCTATGGAATGTTGTCTGGGTGGATGACTGCTGGAAAGTTAGCTTGTCCCTACTGCATGGAAGATACTAAATCATTCACATTAAAACATGGTCGAAAAACTTCATGGTTTGATTGTCACCGTCGGTTCTTGCCACCTAATCATGAGTTCAGGAGAATGAAATATGCATTTAGAAAGAATAAAACTGAACACAATGGTCCACCGCCAATATTAACGGGTCATGATATTTGGGAGAGGGTTCAAAATTTGCCAAAGATTACCGAGGAACCACCGTATAAATTCCATGGGTACGGTGTTGCGCATAATTGGACTAAACAGAGCATATTCTGGGAATTACCTTATTGGAAGGATAATCTACTCAGACATAATCTTGATGTTATGCATATTGAAAAAAATTATTTTGATAATTTGTTCAACACTGTAATGGATGTAACTGGCAAGACAAAGGATAATATTAAGGCTAGACTTGACTTACCGGAACACTGTAGACGACCAGAGTTACATTTACAAGAGTCTGCCAACGAGAAGTTGCTTAAGCCCAAGGCCAGTTATTCATTCACAATGGAACAAAAGCGAAAAATTTGTGAGTGGGTGCAGAGTTTGAAGATGCCAGATGGATATGCCTCCAATTTGGGGAAGAGGGTTGACATGGACCATGGAATCTTACATGGGATGAAAAGTCATGACTGCCACGTTTTCATGGAACAATTACTTCCGATTGCTTTTAATGGATTGCCTGAAAATATATGGAAACCGATGGCAGAGATCAGTTTATTTTTCAAAGATTTGTGTTCCAGCACATTGAGAGTAGAAAATCTGATTAAGATGGCTGAAAATATTGTTGTTATCAGTAATAAGTTGGAGAAGATTCTTCCACCTGGGTTCTTCGATGTGATGGAACATCTTCCCATTCACCTTGTCCACGAAGCCCTACTGGGAGGTCCAGTTCAAAATAGGTGGATGTATCCTTATGAGCAGTAAGTAACTACAACACATTTATTCTTATTTCTTCAATTATATACATATCTAACGTAAAATTTTACAGCACCATTGGCAAGTCTAAAAGGAGTGTCAAAAACAAAAATAGGGTGGAAGGCTCTATAGTTGAAGCATATCTTGCTAGAGAAACAACCCACTTTTGTTCTTACTACTTTGATGATCAAGTGTCGTGCTTGAGAAACAGACCTAATCGACACGCTGATGCCGTGACTGATGCCGCAGTACAACCATTATCAATCTTCAATCAGCCGAGGTAAGGGTTCAAAAAGGCGTAGATTGCGCATACTTACCGAAAAGGAGAAAAAATCTGCAGCGCTACATGTCTTGCTGAATTGCCCAGAAGTCCAGCCCTTTTTAGAGTAAGGAAATTAAATACTTACACAACATATTCAACTACAATTTCATTAAGAAAATTAACTATATTTTTAATGTGATACTACAGTTATTTTGTGGAGCTATATGGCCATGATCAAGTGTGTTTGTCATTTACAACATGGTATACTGATTGGGTAAGTGTTATAATATATACATAATAACAACAACGTATAGTTCTCTTCCTTCTACTAACACTATTTTTAATTTACTAACCATATATAGGTCTACAATTCAGAAAATGCCGCCACATTTGATCAATTTTTCAAGGATATTTCTTGGGGACCGATTAAAGTTCATACAATGTCCCAATATAATGTAAATGGTTTTAAATTTGCCACGGAGGAATACTCAAAGAATAGAAAAACTAACAATAGTGGGGTTTGGGTTAAAGGTGGCGATGGTAACCAAAATGAGAATGTTGATTATTTTGGCGTGCTACAGGAGATTCTAGAGGTGGAGTATTCTGGTTGGCCAATCAAAAGAATTGTACTTTTTCAATGCAAGTGGTTTGATCCAAAACCAAACAGAGGTACAAGAGAACTTAAGCAACATAACATCATTGAAGTCAAACACACCAGGACTTATCATGCTTATGATCCTTTTATTATTGCACAGAATGCTAAGCAAGTGTACTATGCTCCTTATCCGTTGCGTAGGGACAAGTCTGATTGGTGGGTTGTAATCAAAACTAAGCCTATGGGGCGGGTGGAAGTTGAGAATGTGTTGGATGTTGCTTATCAAAAAGAAATAGCAATTGTTCACCAAGAAGTGGACGTTGAGTTAGAAACCAACTTGGAGCATCCTGATCACATTTTAGAAGAAGTTAGTAGAGAAGAGTTAGAAACATTACCAAATGTCGAGGAGGATGAATCAACAGATGAAGAAGTTGAATGGGCAACTGAGGAGGAGACTTCCGAAGAGAATGAATGGATAGATGGGGACGAAACTTCCGAAGAGGATGAATAGCAATTAGCATGTTGTATTCATTATTTTTAATTATTGAATCCGAAGAGGATATTTCTTTTAATATTTACAGCCTTCTTAGATTTGTAAAATGTAATCTTCAATTATAGTTCTTTAATCAAGAGTCATGTCTGAAGTTATGAGTTATATATCTCAGCCCTTATTAGTGACCAAATATGTTTTGGTACTATACATATATAATATGATAGCATGTGTAATTATTCATGTGTTATATGTATCTAAAATAAAATACATTGTCAATTAAAAGACTTCATAATCCATCAACATTAAAGAGAAACAAAAAAGAAGACAAAAAAAGAGAAGAATATTGTTCTAATGTGATACATGAGCTCTACTCAAAAGGTAAAACAACTTAAGGAACTGCTATAACAATAGGACTATATTAATTCTTGTTTGCAGTTCATTATTGGTTCTCTTCTGTCTGTTGATTTAGATAACTGCAATTAATTTTAGGTTGGTACTGTCAATCTGTCATATATATATGAGGAATAAATGAATACTAATAATTTTTTCAATTTTGGTCATTGTGTTTGTTGTTAAGTTTATTGTTCAAAATATTAGTAACCTGAGCATTTCTAAGTTGTTGTTTTTAACTGGACCTTCATTTTAAGAGTTTTTCCTTTACATTTCTCTGTTTTTTCTTTTAACTTCACCTTCATTTTAATAGATGGTAGATAAGAACAAGGCTAACCAAAAGAAACCCGTCAATTCAAAAAAGAAAAAAAAGCTCAATACTTCTGAAAGACCCATTGAGGTCGTGATAGCTGATGAGCCCCCGCGAGCTTATATCTCACCACGAGCCTCACTTTCAGCTACTCACTCGGTACATCAGTCACATAATGCCTCTACTCGCGTGACTCCACTTTCTGGTCATTCTATATCTTTGCCCGTCATGGTACCCACTTCGGGTTACCAAACACTACAGGGTTATTCCCATCTTGGTCATCAGTCTACCTTGCCATCAGCCAGCACTAGTCAGTCCAGTGCTGCTAGTGGATCAATTGGACTTTCAGGTCTTCGTCTTGGTTCCGGTGGCTCGAGTTCTAATACTCCCACGACCCAGCACTCAGATGCACATGGTCCACGGCTAGGTGGTTTACAGTCAGGCGATAGAGACCATACCCAGAGACTCATCATCGAGCCTATAGGATATAGGTATTATTCAACTATATTACATCTTTTTTTTATATGTTTATTTTTTAATTTTTTAATTTGCAAATTTATATTCCAAGTGTTTAATCTTGTATTGCAGGTTATTTTCGGATGAAGGAATGACAAAAATAATCCTTAATTGCATCGGATCATTTTATAATGATATGTACCCGACTTGGGGTTCGATACCACTTAATATCCAAGGACAGATCTTCATAGAATTTAGGGTAAAAATATTTTTCAATTAAATTCACATTATATACATTTAAATTTGCTACACATTTCTAGAATAAATATTTAACTATTTTTTATTGCAGAAATATTACGTATGGGCTCCCGAGCATGAGAATAAAGTTCAAAGTAACTTCAAATATAGAGCTGGGAAGGCGCTTAGTGGCCTATTTTCTGATTGTCGGGCAGAAAATAGAGTTCCATCTTTTGTGGTGCCAGATATGTGGGCCAAGTTATTGAATTTCTGGAAAACTGATGAAAAATTTCTTAAGAGAAGGGAGATCGGGAAGAAGGCTCGAGCAT
>QJPP01000455.1:0-163041 GCA_003996215.1 Jaltomata sinuosa
TCTTCCTATTTAAATTACACATATATTATTTTTATCACAATTACATTTCACGTACATAATATTTTCTTTCGTATTCAATGCATGTTCATTTTTTTTTTACCTTACGAATAAAAGTCTCCCTTACATGAAAACAAATAATTCTCGTTCTCTACTCAATTTTCAAATTGTTCTTTTACATGAAATATATTTACAAAACAAATATGATTTCCTCTTATATCTTTTTCTCTATTACCAATATATTTCTTACATACTTTTACTTATCCAAATCTTTTAAAATAATAAACTTTTCACATGATATTTTAAATATACATACGTCATCTTTACTTTCTTTTTTAATAAGCATGTCATAAACTTTTCTCAAACTTTAAGAACTACATATATTTTACTTTACAAAGGCATATTTATTATAAATAATATCTTCATCTTTTTACATAGCTTTTAAGTATATATATTTCTTATAAATCATAAAGTTTTACATACTTTAATTATTGCTATTAAACTTTCATATATTTTGACATATACGTACATATGTTTCATCTTTTTACCATAAGTATATTTTATATTTTTGCCTATTGTAGTGGCATGTGTCATATACTTTGAGTTTTTCTTTAAATTAATAAACCATGTTTTTATCACCTTTTAGCAAATAATGAGCAAATAATTTTCCCAAATATGTTTCTAAAACTGAGTTTAAGGACTATCTTCGGATAGGCTCTGAAGGGTGCCTAACACCTTCCCTTCGAGTAACCAAAACTCTTACTCAGAATCTCAAACGTTTTCGCAGACTAAAAACAGAGTTTTACATAAAAAATGGTTTCCTAAGTTTTCCTAAAATTTAGGTGGCGACTCTAAACCCTTTTCCAAAACAAAGGCAGAAAGAGCCGGATGTTGCAAGCATATTTTGGCCAGTTCAAAATAGGGCGCGACAGCATGGCGACTCTGCTGGGGATAACTTATGTTTTTACCTTAGCATGCTTAGTTTATGAATATTATTTGGGTATTTGTTTATTTGCAGTACATTATTTGCTTTATTTATGTTTATATTTGTTTGAAAGGACGCAAGTCAAATCCAAACTTGTGTTCCTTATTTGTTTGATAAACACTACTTGTTACTGCTTTCTCACTTGCATTCTTCTATCGAGTCTTTGGCCGTACACATTTCACACACTGTGGTACACGCGGAGGGTTTTATGCCCTCCCAAACCTTCTTTTGGATTCCTTAGTTTCAGGGTCGGTGCATTTAGGTTAGTGTGCCGTCTCGCAGTTATTCAGTCCACTCTTAAATCTAGGAAAATACTCTTATTCTAGAAATAAGTCATGTTGCATAGCCTTAGGCAGGACGATCCCGGGGATTGACACTGCATTTAGGGAACCACCCTTATTGTCAACGGGTTTTTCATAAAACCCAACGACATATACTTTGTGTGTGATTGATGTAAATGATACAAACTAAAACACATAATGGATTTGGGATAAACAAACTTATCATACCCTTTACCCTTTTCTTTCAGATGAATATCAACCAAAACTTACCAAACATCCAAATAATTTTCTCAGCTTCCCATAACCTACAACGCTGGTGGAACAACATCAGGACTCTATATGGACACGAGATTTCCAAACACCTGGGATCTCTCACTGAGTTGTTGGACATCCAAGCCAATGAGATGCTAACAAAGTCGCTGATTGAATTTTGGAACCCGGCCACCGCGACATTTCAGTTCTTTGACTTTGAAATCACGCCTACCTTGGAAGAGGTCAGTAGCCTCACAGATCTGGCACTCGAAGGAAGAGAACCAGTATTGCCCTCAACTATGTCTGGAAGACAATTTCTACATGTTTTGGGTCTAAAAGTCTTCCCGGCCCTTAGGAATGTAGAAAATGGATGTGTAGGTTTGAACTATCTCTTTCAGAGGTTTGGACGTCAAGAAAGCTATGAGGGTTATCGACAGGAATTCTCTTGTAGCAGAGCAACATGGGAGAGAATTAGACCTGCGACTTTTGCACTCGCTTTCTTAGGGATCATGGTCTTCCCCAAGAAGATAGGCCGCATCAATATCAATTTGATGCCAGTAGTCCTTGCCCTGTTCAATGGCTCCGAAAAGTTAACATTAGTACCAATGCTCTTGGCAGAATTATTCAGAGCTTTGTCTTCCTGTTCAAGAGGATATGATTGCTTGGGCGGATGCAATTTGCTACTACAAATTTGGGCCGTAGAGCATTTCTTCCAAAAGGACCAAGCCAACGATAACTTGGATGGAGTCTGCAACAAGATGCAAAGCCATGAGCGCAGGTTAAAATTTTGGAACGCACCGATAGGACGAGAAGGATGACGGGCCTATCTAACGCATCTCACGGGAGATGCCATCCAATGGAAGCTCCCTTGGATCACTGGAAGAGCATTACTGAGGAGATATACCAGCTATTTTATTGAGTTGATCGGGTTAGAAGGGATCCAACCATACGCTCCACTTAGAGTTCTGCGTCAATTTGGCATCAATCAGGATGTTCCTTTATGGTCCCACATAGAACCTGCGGAGATCACTTACGGAAGAGAAATACCT
The DNA here is from genome assembly GCA_003996215.1 of Jaltomata sinuosa. NCBI lineage: Eukaryota > Viridiplantae > Streptophyta > Magnoliopsida > Solanales > Solanaceae > Jaltomata > Jaltomata sinuosa. The sequence goes on from QJPP01000455.1 coordinate 2,565, forward strand.
TCGGCCAGGATTAGAAGATTGCAGGAATCATGGATGAATATAATATCCTCAGATATCGGACAAAGAAATTGGTGCACCTTAGAATATTATGCGTGGAAGGTAGAGGGAGGTCCCATAATGCGACCAAGCTGGGAAAGGATCCCTGGTTTTATCGACTACGACATGGTGACTCAAGTCTCCAGGGAAATAATACCTCACATGTATCTCACCGCCTTCATGCGTGAACAGATTATTCCGGGCTCAGTTAAAGATGAGATAACCTCGGACAGTCAAAATGATATAAGAGAAAATCTAGAGGAAGAACTTGAAGATCAATCTGAGTGTAGATCTTTAGTGTTCCTGGAAGAAGATGATCCGGATTATCAGGAATGGCAGTTGAGAGAATGGGATCTCGGAGAATACCACCCAGGGCCTTATTTGGACATATATGATGATAGTGATGACGGTCCTACATGGCCCTAGGTTATCCTTTCCCATTGTACCCCTTTCATATTCCCTAAAGGTGCCTCATGGCCCATCCCTTTGTACGCCCTAGTGGCCGCCACATGTTTTTCATTTTCAGGCTCCCATCAGCCTATCTATTGTAAACTTTCAAAGCCACATTTTGCTTAATGAAAAGTCATGTTTATCTCAAATCCTAAATGTGTTCAAAATGGATCATTTATTATCAAATTGTATGCAGCGTAGGCCTACCTCTGGCAAAAAGAGGCTCCACATTAGGACGCATTTTGTGTGAATATCGCCAACTTGGCGTATATATTTGTCATATATTCCAACATTTCCCAAACTAACATAGTTTCCTTTTTCTTTCTTTTCTTTTCTTTATGTTTATTATCAAACCCCCAAGAAAGTTGATTTGTGTCGATTTGCAAACTGGCGGAATCGCAATACAACCTCCGATCTAAAGGGAAAATGAGCGAAGAATCTAACAACGCCTCGATGGTACCAGTAGATGGCGCCGAAAGTTCTCGAAAACCAATGGATACTCAAAACGACGAACAAATGGCCAACATGGCACAAGAGATTGAGATCTTGAAAGAAGAACTACGCCAAGTGCGGGATTTGACTAAGCTTACAGCTGCTACCTTCCCCGCTCAATTCCAATTTCCAAGTGCCGAGTTGCGGCCGGTCACTCCCGCCGACTTAACAAACGCGCCTAAGCAAACACCACCTGTTCCCACTTATGCTCAAGATCTACTTGCTCGTCCGCCCGCTGCTAGGGCTGCACCTAATCTTTCCTCGCCTACGCAGAACTTCACTGTTCCAATTCACCCAACAATGCAGCACATACCGGAGGCACATGTCACTTGTGAAATGCCTGTTCCACTGGTATATGCTACTGAAGCTCCTACTTTCGCAACATCCACGGCTGTCAAAGTACCATACGAAGTCGGTCAGTACGTAGGATTGGAGAGGGATGTCCGGTCAAATGAAGAGAGGTCGATAGCAGCTCAACTTGAAAGCTTGAAAAGGGCTTTTAAAAGCATGCAAGTCACCAGGGGAACCGAAAGTCTGGACTATGATGACCTATGCATCCACCCAGACATCGATATGCCGGCCGGGTACAAACCACCAAAATTTGATGTATTCGATGGGAAGGGCGATCCCCACGCACACCTGAGAGCCTATTGCGACAAGCTGGTCGGCGTAGGAAGGAACGAGAAATTGAGGATGAAACTGTTCATTCGAAGTCTGTCGGGAGAAGCTCTGACTTGGTACACTCGCCAAGACCCCCGCAAATGGCGTGATTGGCAAGAAATGGCCGAAGATTTCATGAGTCGCTTCAGGTTTAATACCGAAATCACTCCGGACAGATTCTCACTTGCTAACATACAAAAGAAGCCATCTGAATCATTTCAAGAATATTCATGGAGATGGAGGACTGAGGCTGCTCGGATCCAGCCCCCACTTGACGAAAATGAACTCTCTAAGTACTTTATCCGAGCTCAGGAAGGCGTCTACTTCGACAAGATGATGTCAATGATGGGCCAGAAGTTCGCTGACTTGGTCAAGATGGGAGACTTTATTGAGGAAGGTATTAAGTCCGGAAAAATTCAGTCTATGGTCGCACTGCAAGCCGCAAGCAAGGCCATACAGTCGGGTTCCATTGGTAGTATCAAGAAGAAGAAGGAAGACGTCTCAGCCGTCACACCTTACTACCAGCACGGAGGACCATCCCACCGATACCCTAACAACTCCCAAATTCTCGCACATGTTCCAGTATATAGTACCCAGCCACAGTATAACCCACCTCGAGCGCCAGCATACCAAAATCCACCAAAGCCGTATGCCCCTGTCCAAGCTCCGGTTCACCAAAATAGACCAACATATGCACCAAGACCACGTCCTAATCTTGAAGCCAGAAATACCCGCACCTACACTCCTATTGCCGAGCCTTTGGCTCAATTGTTTGAAAGGTTGAGGGTAACAGGTTTGTTGCAGCCGATTGAGGGAAGAATACCTGATCCGATACCACGAGGCTTCAATGGAAATAAGCGATGTGCATACCACTCGGGAATCCAAGGACATGACACGGAGGAGTGTTTTGGGTTGAAGAACCAGATCGAGTCTCTTATCAGGAAGGGAGTAATCAAATGCACCGATACTCCTCCAAATGTGAACAACAATCCTCTACCAGATCATGAGAATCAAGGAGTCAACATGATTACCCTAGAAGAAGAGTATGACCTGGAAGGGAATATCGTACCTATCTGGGGCATAGAAGAAGTTGCCGCCACATCTCCAGCGCAACCTTTTATCACAGTGCAGTTGAGAGAACCGTTGACTATTCAAACCTACCTGCCGAGGGTTGTGGTAACCACTATAGCTACTGGAAAACCCGACTATGACACTAAAGCAGTCCCGTGGGACTATTGGACGGGAGCCAAAGGCAAAATGACAGACGCTGCTGTGGCTCACGGAATGACCAGGTCGGGAAGGTGTTATATCCCGGAGAATCTGAATCGAGGGGCTCCCGGGAAAGAACAAAATCCAAAGAAGAATGTTACTGATGCAGAAGCCACAGAATTTTGGAAGAAGATGCAGTCTAAAGATTACTCAATCGAGGAACAACTAATGAAGACACCAGCCCATATTTCCATTATGTCCTTGCTAATGAGTTCTGAAGCCCATAGGAACGCTTTGGTACAAGTTTTGAGCGGAGTTAGCATACCAAAAGAAACTACAAGTGATACATTGGCTGCAACAATTGGAAAAATGGTGGAAGTGAACAAAATCTCTTTCCATGATGATGAACTACCAGCAGAAGGGGTTGGCCACAACAAAGCACTTCACATCGCGGTCAAGTGCTGTGATAAGATCGTAACTAGAGTTTTGATCGACGGCGGTTCTGGATGCAACATCTGTCCTTTCACCACATTGAGAGATTTAGGTGTGAATATGGGAGAGATAAGGGAAAGTCGTGTGAAGGTGAGAGCTTTTGACGGCGCGCAGAGAAGCGTCATTGGAGAAATCTATCTCACTTTGCAAGTAGGTCCAGCTGAATTCCCCATCTTATTTCAAGTGATGGATGTGTCGTCCAACTACAACTTGTTACTAGGAAGGCCATGGGTCCATATGGCAAGAGCAGTTCCCTCCACGCTTCATCAGTGTGTGAAGTTCGAGTGGGGTCGCACCGAAGTTACCATTCACGGAGAGCTCAGTCACCCCATCTATTCCGTGAATTCTGTTCCAGTCACCGAAGAACTGGATGGAGCCGTTTTTCATGCTCTGGAGATCATGCAAGCTATAAGAATTGATGAGAAAATAGAGCCTGTAAAGATGGAGATGTCGAGAGCAGCGAAGATGGTTGCGTCAGAAATGTTGAAATATGGGTATAAACCAAAGACAGGGCTTGGACCTAAGGCTGACGGTATAATTGAACCAATCCAGCTAAAACACCAGAAAGGTACCGTCGGGCTAGGGTATAAGCCTGCTTCAGGAGGAGTCCACAGTGCAAAGTTTGGGGCAATAGTGTTCGTGCCAGGACAAGTCCTAATCCCAGATGAAGCAGTTGATGAAGACGTCATTGAGGGAATAGGAAATCTATTCGTGGCCATGACCGACGAGGGACTGGAGAAAGACATCGAGAAGCTGACCATCCGTGATGCCAAGCCTGGAGAAGTCTTGCAGAACTGGACCATCAGCCCATCCCTGTTTCGACAGGAGTCCTGGTAGTGTGGAAATGTAGTTTTATTTCAAAATGTTTTGCATGATCAATTGAGGCTTGAATCATGCCTAAGCACTTTTTGCTACTTGCCTCTTCTGAAAAGCTAGATTGCTTTTTAATAAAAAGTCTTTATTTTTCTTAGAATTTATCTTTCGATTGTTTAAAATAACTATTTATTTTTACTCACCTTTCATACTTTTCAGCGCTAATATTAGTAAAAATCATCGTACAACGGTTATGACATGTAACGAATCCATTGAGCAAAGTACGAGTCATGAGCAGGACTATGAAGAATACGATGAAAGCATGATGCCTGAAAATCTACCTCGGGAGATCGAACAACTTGAAAGCCAGAAAAGGCCCAACATGGATGAAACCGAGGTTGTCAACTTGGGAAATAAAGAAATAGTGAGAGAAGTACGAGTCAGCATACATTTGGAAGATGAAAGAAAGCGGGAATTGATTGAATTGATCAAGCAATATGTTGATGTGTTTGCTCGGTCCTACGATGACATGCCAGGATTAAGCACCGATATCGTCTCACACAAGCTGCCGACTGATCCTTCTTGCCCGCCTGTAGCGCCAAACTGGCAAGGCCCTTACATGGTTCACCGAGTGCTCTCAGGCGGGGCAGTAATCCTCGCAGAAATGGACGGCGTCGTGAGCACAAAGCCGATCAATTCAGACGCTATCAAGAAGTACTACATTTGAAGACAGAGGGACTAGTTGTTATTTCCTCGTACTTTTTGCATTTTTCTCTAATGTAAACAGAACTACGTATTAGCCTGACTTCCCACGGCGGGATACGTAGGCAACCCATATCGGGTCCGGTTTCCCTTAGAAAAACCAAAAACATCATCTTTTATGTATTTGGAACTACGATTGACCTGACTTCCCTCGGTGGGATACGTAGGCAATCCTCGTCGGATTCGGTCCCTTCATATTTTCCATTTCCTAATGTATTTGAACTACGTTCTGACCTGATTCCATTTTGGATACGTAGGCAGCCTGAGTCAGGCTCGGTCATTGCATCACATGTCTTTATTTTTCCCAATGTATTTGAACTACGTTCTGACCTGATTCCGTTTGGATACGTAGGCAGCCTGAGTCAGGCTCGGTCAATGCATTACATATTTTTCATCTTTCTTTGATACCCCGAACTACGTACAGACCTGATTCCCATTCGGGGATACGTAGGCAACCTAAAAGGTTCGGTCATACCCTTAGGATAAACCTCCCCCCCCTCTTATTTATACCTTCAGAGTGATCACAACATCTACAGAGAAATAGAAAAGCGTCACCAGAAGCCGGAGCCATGAGAAGAGTACATTTGGACGTCCTCAACAAATGGGAAAACTCGATTGGATTTCGAAACATGTCATAATCTAAGGAACGATGAATAATCACTATATATATGCGCCTAGTATATACAAAATATACTTATTTTCTAAAAATATATGTGTATATATATATATATATATTCAAAATATTTTACTGCCTTTCCACCTGCTAAGTCTCCAAAATAGGAAGGTGCTAGCAACCAAGGAGGTTTTGAAGGGATCTACCATACCGATTCTCTGGGATAGGAAATCACGAGCGGCTAATGAGGTTTTGAAGAAGTCCAATGGCAAGGCCAGGGTCCGCAAGTCGACACAAATCAACACCCCTCCCAAAACTAAGAATTTTTCTTTGAGCGCAAGGAAACAGGAATCAAGACAGGAGGATGTCAAGTCAAGATCATGGACATGATTGGAGAAGTCTTTCGGCTATCACGACACCATAAGTACGTCCGAGATCCGGATCGAGTATCGAAGATAGAGAGAGCTCTCATAGGAAAATAGGATAGTTTATCTCTTTCCAAATAACTCCGCCAATCGGAGATTGCCATCTAATTGCGTCAAATAACTCCGCCGATCGGAGAACGCGAACTGACTTCATCAAACTCTGCCGATTGGAGTTTGTACATAGGCAAACAAAACGATGCTCTGTCGATTGGAGCTTGCATATAAGCAAACAAAACGACGCTCCGCCGATTGGAGTTTGTACATAAGCAAACAAAACGACGCTCTGACGATGGGAGCCTGTACGTAAACAAGCAAGCGACGCTCTGCCAAATCAGAGAAATGTATATTAGCAAGCAAAACATACTCCGCCAATCGGAGGCTGCATCATAGCAAGCATCATCATAACTCCATCAATCATAAGCATGCATGCCATTAACATCCTCATTTTGCATTAAAGATCGCTCCACCAAATGGAGATGTCACGGCTGATTCACCCAATGAAGACTTTATTTTTACAGTATTGCCCCGCCAGTCGAGAGGCTTTACTTCACAGTGTTGCCCCGCCAGTCGAGAGGCTTTATTTTTCAGTTTTGCCCCGCCAGTCGAGAGGCTTTACTTTACAAGTGTTGCCCCGCCAGTCGAGAGGCTTTACTTTACAGTGTTGCCCCGCCAGTCGAGAGGCTTTATTTTACAGTATTGCCCCGCCAGTCGAGAGGCTTTACTTTACAAGTGTTGCCCCGCCAGTCGAGAGGCTTTACTTTACGAGTGTTGCCCCGCCAGTCGAGAGGCTTTACTTTACAAGTGTTGCCCCGCCAGTCGAGAGGCTTTGCTTTTTAAGTGTTGCCCCGCCAGTCGAGAGGCTTTACTTTACAAGTGTTGCCCCGCCAGTCGAGAGGCTTTGCTTTTAAGTGTTGCCCCGCCAGCCGGAGGCTTTACTTCCCAAGGTTATTTCACCTACAGTACATCCACTCCGCAAAATGGAGACGTCAACAATCGTTTGGATATCTACACTCTGCTCTTTACATTACAATTTTAATTTACAGTTTTGAGCCTCAACAGGTACTTTGTAACCCCTTTTACCTGTTTTGCAGGATGACACACTACAACGTGGAACTACCTCTAAGCAGCGATTGAGGCAATGCTTGATGAGGAATACCAAACTCACAAGCCAGAGTTTCAAGACTAGCACTCCGACTCCAATTCCTGTGATCAGTTGTCCATATTTCTAAATCAGAGTACACCTGCTCTCACAAGCATCGATACCCCTTTCTCTATCTCCTAGAGTTCCCACTAGAGGATATTAAAGGGACTACCTTCATCCAGCGATTCGATGTGATCTTATGAAGATGCGAGATGCACCTAGTAGAGTCTCGTTTATGGGTGTGTTGTGCACCACATTTATAATCGGGAGACTGTGAAAGTGCACCCATTTTGAAAAGATTATTGTCATGTAGGAAATAACCTATCGTCAATTCCATAAAAAACTCTTTCCAAGCTAAACTAAGAGACCAGTGTCAACCATGAATCATACACTGGGGCAAATTTTGAGGACTGCCTCAAAATTTACCATAATCCTCTATTCAGGACTGCAACCACCCTAATTCCCATTTCCTTAGGGATATGTAGGCAGCTCAATTTCGATCATGGCCACACCCACTCCGTTCGTGCCAAAGTCATCTTCCCCTTTACCGCAAAAAATACCAGTGGCGACATAAAACCAACGCTGGGGCAAAATTTTGAGGACCTCTCAAAATTTTTGAACTACATTGGCCTGATTCTCGTGAAACCCGAGATATGTAGGCAACTCAGAGACCAGAGTTCGGTCGAATTCATAATGACAATAACCTTTCTCTTTATAGGTACGACCTTTCCAAAAAATTGGATTTTATTTCCAGTCGAGACAAAATTGGCTTTACGTCAACATCTTCACCCAAAGACTCTTTCATCATCTCTGTTCGAAGAGGGGCAAGTTGTTGACACCCAATTTTGGCCCTCCTTTTTCCCATAATTAATTTTTATATGCTTCTTAATCCCGAGGATTTTTCCAAAATAATTTTCTTATTTCTATATTAATTTTTTATAAATTTTGGCACCAATAATCATTTTTTAAAATGATTTCCTTTACTTTTTATAATAATAATATTGTATCTTATAAAATCACCCCAAAAATATTTTATAATTCATTCTTTTCAACAAGATTTGGTATAGTAACTTTTATTTCAAACTCTAAATGAGATTTGTCGTATCGCTATAACATTTCCTAAATATTGTTCTATCAATTGAGGATTACGATTATGCGTACCAAAATTATGTTTAAGTCAACTATATAAGTATTTGAAATTAATCGGGGTGAAAGAAGGCATCGTTAAATTAATTAAGTGGAAAACGACTAGGGAAATTATTTCTTTTTTCTACAAACTAATTCATTACCTACACATGTTTGGGCCAATTTTTATACCTCTTTCTACCCAACACCTCCTAACCCACTACCCAATTCAGCCGACCCAGCCCAATACTCCCCTGACCCGGCCCAAATTCCTCAACTAAACACACCCTAACTCTTTTCTCTTCCCCACTTTCATCCAAACCAAACAAACCCCTAATCCCTTCCAACCCCAGCCGCCGACACCCCCACCCCCAGACCCTGCTGCCGCCGCCCAACCTCACCACTAAACACACCCCTAATCTCTTCACTCTCCACTCTCTCCTCCACTTCAGCCACACCGACACCCCACCCCCCCAAAACCAGCCGACAAACCCCACCCCCAAACCCAACTGCCGCCGCCCAAAACCCCCAAAACCCGCCGGATTTTGCGGGCAAACGACGACCACACCCTCTCCCGTCACCTCACAACGTCCCTTCCCCTTTTCGGAGGCTTTTGGTAGCCTCGAAAAGGTCGCCACCGCCGGTGGCAGACCTCGGAAAAGAGGAAACCCAGCTGGCCGCCGACCGTCTACTCCACACCGCCGACCCGTCACCATCATCTTTCAAATCGGCCTGAAAAAGGAGTAAGTTTCTTCCTTTTTTTTTTTTTCTCTGATTTTCATCATTTCTTTTGCAACTTGGCTTTCCAAGAATTCAAATGTTGAATTCTTGGAAAGAAACCGTTGGAGCCTTAGAATTTTGGCTATAAAAGAGAACACACACACAGAAACGGGAAAAAAAAAAAGACACACACAAAAACGAACACGAACACACACACACAGACGGACGGGCGGAAATCAAAAAAAAAAATATATCAACAGCTCACTAGAAATTGTTTCTCTGGTTGTTCATTGTTGATTTCCATATACTCACTACTCGTTTTGCTTCCTGATTGTTTTCGTTTGCTATTCGGATAACCGGAGTCGGATTCGAAAGTCGCTAGTTTGAAACTCAACATTTGACGGCCTCAATCGCTGCCCAACACAAGGTAAATCCTATCCCGTCTAATTACTTTATGTTTAGTTTTGTGATCCATTGATTCGTGTGAGTTTGGGTTGTTCATGTTTGGCTGATTTTAGGCGTTAAAATGTGAAACGAAAATCAGTTTCTGGCCGTTTGGTTTAGCTTATGTGATTGTGAAATGTTTACAATTCAAGGTTTGGTTTAATTGTTGTAAATGGTTGGCTGTTTGGTACGAATTATTGAGCAAGATTTGAAGTAATGTAGTTGTCGGGATGTTGGTTTGTATTTAAGGTTGATGGTGTATTGAAAGAGTATTTATAACCTTGGATTAGCTTGAAATGAACCTCAAGAGGCTTCGAGTTTTTTCCGGGTTTATACCGCTGAATGTTTAAGGATTTTGTTGTGATCACTTGATGACTATAATAATTGTTTAGTTCGCCTTTTATAATTTTTTCGTTCCCGCAAGGTGTTGGCAGCCTTCGTTTAGCGTAAAAAGGTTTTAAAGTCTTAAAACTTTAGATTAGGATGATAAGACTACAAGTTTCAAGCCCTCAACATGGTTAACCGTTTGTTTGTAGACCTTTTGTGCTATTTGTTTCAAGATGTGGGTGCGGAAGTGGTGACTTTGAACCTTATATATGATTGAACAAGCATGGAACTTTACTATTGCAGTAGCCATAGTTGGTTTGAATGTTCTCCTTATGTGTTTTGTTGACATACATTTGCCTAAGTATCAAGAGTACCACTTAATTTGCAAAGTTGAAATTTGAGTCGTGACTCTCGCTTTTCTTCATTTAAATTTGTGTCATAGTGAAGTTGGCGGACCAATTCGTTAATTGGTTTGTCTTCATTTTTGGTTAGTTGATTAATTTCGTGTAAACCCGAAAAGTATATGTTGTTATGCTTGCATTTCTTGTAGTTCAATCTCTTAAGATAGAAAAGTTTGCAATAAGTTTTGTCATTTTTTTTTTAGTCCCAAAAATGTTGTTTAGGATAGGAATGTATATATCATGTTTATATTTTTCGGCGTTTGTAAAATATCGTGGTCTTGCTTGTAATCTAACTTTTCTTCAAAACACCTTAATCCTAGTAAAAAGTGGTTGATTTAGTGTGCATTTGTTAGAAGAAGAGGGCTGCCCGTATTTTCATTGTTTTGGTTTTAACTCGGGATCAATTTCGGGAATACTAGCTTAAGGAACTCATTATAAGCCAACGTAGTAGTTTAGTTCTCCTTTAATCTCCCGGTTATTAGTGTTATCTTTTTGAAGTGATTTGTTTCATAACTACTTTCTTTACTTGAAATAAATAATAATAAAGTTTTATATTGCTACTTGTTGTGTACTTTGTTTTCCAATAATCGACTAGTGTTGAAAATGTTCGTTTTGCCTAAGTTCTTTTCGGATAATCATCTCATGTTAGTTCGTTTGTGCTCTAGTCAAATAAATTCGATCATTTGCTAAAAATGAAGCAAATATGGTTACATGTCGTCTTTCATATATTCTTGTGTATTTACCAAATAGCATGTTTGTTTTCTTTATCACTTTATTGTTAAGTTTGGCATATTTCTATATTTTTGTAAACTTTGTTATGCAAGTTACTAATCCTTATCACCTTTCTCTGTTTCATGTACACCCCGGAGAGTTGGAGTTCTCATTCGAAACTCAATCTCGGCCCAAATATGTTTTGGGTCGAACAACTATTAGGAACCATCGCGGTGTTTCGGAGTCACTCACTAGGAGATTAATTCCTCCAAAGGAACTTAATATACTTAGCCCTTTATTTTCTATATGTTTTTCTTATTATTTGAATTTGTTTAACTAACCTTGTATTATTTGGATATGTGTTTTTCTTTGTGACTTCGATTAACATTTATCCTTCGGCTTACCATTTGGTTTGATTAGGATATTTAGTTTGAAATTTTGAAAGAGTTTTCCTTCATTCCTTTAGCCTAGGCAAATATTTCTAATTTCCCTTTTAAATCCTTTAAAATTAGTGTTTAAACACTTTCAAAAATAGTAGTGATAAATGGTGAATAGTGCAGATTTTTTATTAACTAACTTAGGCTTCGTTTCAAGAAGGACTTTGTTCCAAATAACTCGCGGTAGATTTTCAAAAGCATTAATTAGCGATTCAATTTATTTCACACCAATAGTTAGTCATTCTTAGGCTTTAAATTATAAAATGCTTTATCTAATTTAGGCAAGCCTCCTTTATATTTATTAGTAATTTATGTATTCTCTTATTCTAACACCAATATTTTACAAGTATTTTGCTATACTCTATATATATATTTTCAGATTTTCAGATTTTTGAGGCCTAAAAACACAAGGTGTATATGTCATATGCTATCTACTACAAGGTATATATATTTATATTTTTATTTACCCTTCTTCCTATTTAAATTACACATATATTATTTTTATCACAATTACATTTCACGTACATAATATTTTCTTTCGTATTCAATGCATGTTCATTTTTTTTTTTTTACCTTACGAATAAAAGTCTCCCTTACATGAAAACAAATAATTCTCGTTTCTCTACTCAATTTTCAAATTGTTCTTTTACATGAAATATATTTACAAAACAAATATGGTTTCCTCTTATATCTTTTTCTCTATTACCAATATATTTCTTACATACTTTTACTTATCCAAATCTTTTTTAAAATAATATACTTTTCACATGATTTCCTATATTTTAAATATACATACGTCATCTTTACTTCCTTTTAATAAACATGTCATAAACTTTCTCAAACTTTAAGAACTACATATATTTTATTTTACAAAGGCATATTTATTATAAATAATATCTTCATCTTTTTACATAGCTTTTAAGTATATATTTCTTATAAATCATAAAGTTTTACATACTTTAATTATTGCTATTAAACTTTCATATATTTTGACATATACGTACATATGTTTCATCTTTTTACCATAAGTATATTTTATATTTTTGCCTATTGTAGTGGCATGTGTCATATACTTTGAGTTTTTCTTTAAATTAATAAACCATGTTTTTATCACCTTTTAGCAAATAATGAGCAAATAATTTTCCCAAATATGTTTCTAAAACTGAGTTTAAGGACTATCTTCGGATAGGCTCTGAAGGGTGCCTAACACCTTCCCTTCGAGTAACCAAAACTCTTACTCAGAATCTCAAACGTTTTCGCAGACTAAAAACAGAGTTTTACATTAAAAATGGTTTCCTAAGTTTTCCTAAAATTTAGGTGGCGACTCTAAACCCTTTTTCCAAAACAAAGGCAGAAAGAGCCGGATGTTGCAAGCATATTTTGGCCAGTTCAAAATAGGGCGCGACAAGTATCCTTGGGTGGTTGTTGTAGGTTGGTACCCCAGACCTTGCCCGTCTTTTCTGTCCGTTTATTTCATACTCTGATTTTAGTATTCGTGCAGTATTGTATATTACCCTTGTGGTCCTGTGTGGCCTTGTATTGACTCTGGAACATAGATGGTGGGTTATTTGGGAATTTTTGTGAGTCCTGAATAGGAAATGTTTGTGAGCCATTTTGAGCTACTCAATTGTTTGCGAGCATATCATACATGAAAAGGTTTTCCATGTATGTTTTACTACTGATTTGACTTCGGGCCTACTATAATTGATTTTCTAAACTTTGCATGGCCCTGAGGGCCCATTTTTGGAATGTGACTTTGAAAGGGGCTTTTAAACTGACTTTTACGAAACCTCTCAGAGTAGAGGGGATATTACGATGATTTGATTACTAATCTTCATTCTGATACTAGGCTCGGCTGGACCGTAACACTAGACATTGTTTTTTACGGATTTAGACCCGAATACGACCCGGGCACCCTGTTTAGAGATTTTGATACTTGACTTCTGTTTTAGATCGGGATACGCTTCGGGCACCCTCAATGAGGGTTATTGAGATATGATTACTGATTTAGACCCGAATACACTTCGGCCACCTTTTGATGTGGTTTATGAGATTACTATCACTGATTTAAACTCGGATCGAATCCAAGCACATACTACGAGATCCCAATTGTTGAGATATTTGAGTTTTGTGTTTGTATGTGGTCTACGAGTAGACCTCCATTGACCTTACCATTCCAGACCAAGTGCTACAGGCCGCCGGTGATCGGAGAGAGGAGATGTACGGCGTAGGAGAGGTACTCAAGAAATGTCCTTCCATGGATCCCGCCTTTATTAGACCTTTAGGGCACCGAAGGGGGTAACATACGGCACTGCGATCACACTGCGACCATATATTTTGAATCAGATTTTGAAAATCTGTCTTCAAATGAGGTGTTAATTCCCGGTCAAAATAATGACCAATCAAAAGTTGTCAAGTGTTCAAGAAGCATTTCAATATCTAGGTTGAAGAATTTCTTGTACTTTCTAATTGTTGGGTTTCATAAAAGTAATTTACCCCGACAAATCAATCAATCCATTGTCAGGACCCACAATTCATAAAGATGTGGCAAGGCGTGGTTGAGTTTCATGACAAAAAACTACTATGAATCTATAATATTGGAGATGGTGAAGCGAGAGAGATGAGATATGAAGAAGGAACTGTGATGAAGAGGAGAGAGAGGTTGGCGGCTGTGAAAGAGGATAGAATGAAAAATACAGGATTTTATAATGTGTAGCGATATTATTTTGAAAGTGCAAATTAAGTAATATGAAAGAAGTATTGCTATTTTATTAAATGGCTTTATTTGGGTTGATAATCAACATAAATATTCATTGTTCTTTTCACTCCTTTTTATACTTTCTATGGACTTGAAACAAATTTGCACCTCATCTTGCTCTTCTCATTTTGGTTTTCCTAATTAATTGGGCCTTGAGCTTGTCTCAGCCCAAAGTTCTCTTTTCGTCCTTAAAACTTTTGGTCCATTCGTTTATTTTACCTAACCGATAATACAATCCAACTATCTTAACAACTTGTATTACATCACTATCTTAAAACGCTATTACAAAATCAAATTAGCATAATTATATAAACAACAAGATCAAAATATGTAGCATCTCAGGTAAGATTTAAAGAAAAAGGGATATTGGCACAAGTAAAACAAATAAATAAAAAATGAGTTGTTCCTAGCAATGATTACTATCTAGCACTCACTCTATCTGCATTGTTACTATTGTCTGATGCTCTTCTTGACCCAATTGGTGAGGGACTGCGACTTCCTTAATCTGGTACCTGCAAAAAAATGAATAAAGAAAAAAGAAAAAATTAGACAATCAACCAAGTATCACAAGAATAATATATAACACATGACAGATAAAAACTTTAGCGATATCAGTCAAAATAGGAATAAAGAAGGGTTGAATAGTCTCATTGACAATATATTCTTACCGATTACAGTCCAAGAACCAAAGCAGAAATACACGTGAACCACAAATTTTTTTATTTATCTCAAGTGACTTCTTCTTCTTCTTCTTTTTTCTATTTTTTTGTTAAAAATTGACGTACCACAAACGTGAACCATTTTAAGTGAATTATATACCAAAAGACTTGAAACATCGAGGGGAGTTCATATCTAAAATTTAAAACAGTTTAGAGGAGATTTTGAGTTAGTCGGGATTGAAAGAACTTGTTTGAAGAGGTTGTATTGATGGTTGAAAGCTATTATGCTTCCATTTAGAGACTTAATCACTGGAAAAAAAATATCGATACACTTGTATACAATATTGATATACGTTTCTACACTATTTATATAATATCGATACAAGTTTGTGCACTATATATAAAATATCGATACACGTTTATACTTTATTTAGATAATTTTGATACATTACATAACTTTTATACAATATCGATACACATTTATATACTATTTATACAATTTTGATACTATTGGTAATTTGACCTGTAAAAGATATTTCATGTACCTTGTCCAATATTTTTTCCCAAAATTCAGACATCTTTAATAGGATAAAAACTAAAAGTTATCACTGAAATAAGCGGTGAAATTTCAAAGGACAGAAAATTAAAGTTAAGAAATGAGAAGTCTTACGTTGTGATCTAATGTATGGCTATAAGCATTTAATTAGATTACAATTAATCACTCATTAACTACAAGTAAATATTTAATAAAAGGTTATTTTTATAATAGTGAAGGGCAATTTGGTATTTCAACTTTCAACTTTGGGGCTTCGTACTTTTAGAATAGTTTAGATTAGATAGATATGATTAATATTTTTGAAGATCGACCAGAATAGACGAGGACTCAGTAAAGAAAAAAATACAACTTAAGATACAATTCACCACCATTAAGGAACAAGATAAAAGAACTCATTATAGTAGGACTTGGAACCTTCTTGATTATGATAATAGAGATGACAAAATTTTCACTTTCATGTTCTCTACAAGAGACAGGACCCTATTAAAGAAGGTGTCATATGCAAATATGTTTCTCCAATAATCTCTTGTTTACAAGTACCCCATTCCCAATCTAATGATTAAAAGACGGTGACGATTAAAAATTAGTAAGCTATAGTGATCTTGGGCGTATTTATATGCCCGTTTGCTTTGTTTACCCATGTTTTAGTCTTGTTTCGAGGGAAAAAATCATGTATTATCACAATCCGATTTATCGGTCATGATGACACCTACAACCTCCCAATAGGCGAACCAATCCCTATAGCCCGGAATGGTTAGTAATGGGCTAGTGTCTAACAAGCAAGCGGAAGAACAGTAAATAAGTGGAAGCAAGAGA
The DNA here is from genome assembly GCA_003996215.1 of Jaltomata sinuosa. Lineage (NCBI taxonomy): Eukaryota > Viridiplantae > Streptophyta > Magnoliopsida > Solanales > Solanaceae > Jaltomata > Jaltomata sinuosa. The sequence goes on from QJPP01000455.1 coordinate 18,612, forward strand.
ACAAGATAAAGAAATAAGCAATAGGAATGCATAAGCGGAAGCTAAATCAAAATTCACGATCTGGTATCATAGTATAGGAGCCGGTACTAAGTATACATAGTACAAAGGGTCCAAAAGAATATATACATATATCTCTGAGTAATAAAGAGTACATAATATAAAAGATGGGCTAAAAGCTAAGCTCCAGTCGTCAAAAGCTCACCCTCAGTCTCGGATAGTCCAAAAAATTAGCCTGCATGAGTCTCCAACAGATCAACGGCGATGGCCCATACTAGAATCTGCACCAGAAAGATGCAGAGTGTAGTATGAGCACCAATTTCTAAGCAACGGGTACCCAGTAGGCTCATAAGCCGACTAAGCGCATATAAGATATAAAAGCAATAATATAGCAGAAAAGAAACAAGTAGTCACAAAAATAATGAATAAGTACACGGAAGCTAGCACAGAAGGATACAAGAAGAAAATAACATACTAAGCTAGCTAATAGAAATATACATCACAGAACACAGGTGAAGGAAGGAAGAATGCAACTGGGTCCTTGCAATAACAGTATAAAAAGAGGGTTTAAGAAAAAGGCGGTATACCGATAACCTCAAATAAAAAGAAAAGGAGGAAAGGAGGAAAGGAAAATAATGATAACATGCTCGAAAACAAGACTAACAACCAATTCATGCTAGTAATACCACTCTTAAGCCAAAAATAATCAACCGATAGCCAAAGTATAACCATCAAGTGAAACAAATGTACATAATACAACTCTCAGTTCCAGTCATCGAATGTAACCTTAATCAGGATCAATATCGTGATAGAATAACAATAAATAAAAGTCTAACTATAGTCCCACGGACGCTCATACACCCGAGGAACATATATAAGTGAAGACAAACCCTCCGGCATCTCATACTATCGGAGCGTACATTGAGCAAACAAAAAACAAGGATGGATCCGAACATAATATGCATGATGTGATATGACATGATGAAAACAAGTGTGATAGTAGTGCCATATGTTACCCCCTCCAGTACCTAAAAGGCCCAATAGAGGCAGGATCCATGAAATGGATTCCCCCGAGTATCTCAACTCCACCATACACCTCCCCTCCGGCACTTACAACACGTAGCCCTTGGTATGAATCCTAAAGGTCCATGGAGGTCTACTCGTAGACCACATACTAAATCTCATAACCTCAATATAATCGTTCGGAGTGTAGTCAGATCCAAATAAGTCACCAAATCTCAAAAATACGCTCCCAAGATTCTACCCGGGTCTAAATCAGTGAATCAAGTCTTAAAAATCTCAACAATGGTGCTCGAATATAATCGGGTCTAAAATAGTAGTAAATCAAGTCTGATGTTCGGCTTTATCGAATTAATATCATCTCGAATCACTATCAAAGCATGTCTAGCACCACGTCTCAAACAGGTCTACTATAAGTATAAAAACAGTGATAAAATCATCTTTTTAACTCTCTTACCCAAAGAAGATCCATGAAAATCAGTTCCTAACCTTTCATAACTATTTTTATTGAAAACGAGCCCTCGGGGCCATACAAGGTTTAGAAAATCATAAATAGTCTGCCCAAAGTCAAAATCATAGTAAAATAGGTGGAAAACTTCTTTATATGCATGAGAATGACATGCTCAACCACAAACAGTAGCCCAATGACTCACAATTAACCTATCGGTCCTGCACAGGCTCCAATCGCTCTACAACATAGATAACAGCTCTACAAACTAATATCAATATCCTGGACTCGCGGACATTCCCAAGTAACCCACCATCTATAGTCTAGAGTCAAATACAAGGCCACACAGGACCATAAGGGTGATAGTATCAACTACAACAAATACTACAGTCATCGGAGCAAAAAAAATAAGACGGATATGAATAAGCGGACAAGGTCTGGGGTACTTATCTAATAAATCCAACCCAAGGATGCTAATTAGTACAATTATATCCTATATACACAAGGTATAAAAGAGTTAAACCATAAACTATCTATCGTCCGATGACAAGCTGCTAGAACGACGATGTTCAAGCCTGAACCGCTCCGAGAAGGTTCGAATAGAAGTCAAGTTATCATAAACATAGACTACGCATTAAAAAAAGACTAACGATACCCATATTTCTATAATTATAGCTGAGTTAAAATTCAAGTCAAAAGCGGGCTAGCGGGGCCGATAATCCAAAACTAAAAATGAAAAGAGGCACGATGACCACAACAATACCAAGAGAACATGCTCCAAAATTGAGCGAATTTGGCCAAGAGAAAGGGCTCAAAATAGCCCGCTCAAGAAAACAATTAAAGATGGATTTTCTAGAATGAAACCGAAAAAGAGGAGGAATTTACTTACCATGATGAGGGAAACGAGCCTACGGAGTGAAATTCTAAAATTCACGAACAATAGAATCCAAATGAGCAGCTTCAAACAAGAGAAACCCAAGCTTTATGAACCACAACAATGGAGGTTTTTGCTTATTAAGAAGGTTTTGGGGAAGAAGGTGACTTACCAAACGAAGAGGGAAGTAAGGTTTAGCACCAAATGGATGAATTCCCCAAAGCTAATACTGAATAGGAGCAATTTGAGTTCAGAGAAAAGAGTTTGAAGTTGAGAGAAATGAGCTTAAAGGCTGAAAAATTGAGGAGAAAGAATTTCATAAAGCTGGACGCAGGCCAGCGCCATCGGCGCTGAGGTGGCATCGCGCCAAATGAGCTCCATCGCACAGAAGGGAAGGCGGCCAGGCCCTAAGGCGTCATCGCGCAGGCAAGGCACCATTGCACTGGCAAGAGTGTGGGTGCTTGGGCGCTATCGCGCTGCCTAGGCGCGAACGTGCTGAAGGCTGGGTGGCATGGACAGTGCTATCGCGGTGCTTGGGTGCCATTGCATTGAAGGCCACCAGTTGCAATAACCAACTGAGCTAAAAACTTCTATGGGGTATTCCGGGTACAATCGAAACCCGATACTCAAAAATCAATAATGTTATTAGAAGGGAAACGACGTTCTAGACTTAAAAGAATCGATGAGACTTCCATACGAGGTCATTTCAGAGGAATGTTGACCCAAGTTAACACTAACTAAAATCAACCAACCACTCGAAATGAGCCCGGCTCACTCGACAGCCTAACTAATCACCTACCTAACCCAAACTCAATATTCCGAAGCTGATGAAATCGTCGAATTTTAAATCTGACAGTCCTATCATTGAAAGTTGTCCCCAGTCACACTTTCAACTCCAAATGGTCTAAAAATAGAAGAAGCAACACAAAAACTCACATAGGAAGTTCTCAGGCCTCGACTAAAGGTCCAACTAGACCAAACTCCACACTCTGGAGCTAACAGAATTGTCAGAACGCGATTTCAAGCATGTTAACTAAGAATATTGATTAAAGTCAATGAATTCCTAAGTTACAGCTCTAAAATAGGGAAATAGCCATAAAAACGAAACGAACGGCCAGCGCACCGAACGACCATCCCAGCAAGCCATAATGACCTAGGGCCACTACAAGCTAGCTCTAACAGTACAAGAAAAGCCTAAACGCGGTAATGAGAAGGGCCATTACATGTATCCTTATGATTATTTACATTTTCATGATGATGAGCTAATATATGTGATTAGATATTTTGCAGGGTAAAAAGTAGATAAAAATAACCCATGAGAACTAAAACAGAAGCATAAAAGCATTGGAAAAGAGTTAGCAAAGTTTCGGAAGAAAAAAAGAGCAAAAGAAAAAAATCTGGGCTGTGGCGCATTAGTGGCGCACCACGCTAGGCCCAAACCCAATAGATTTCCTCTGGCACATTGGTGGCGCGCCACGCCAGGCCCCGGACCCAGAAAATTTTCAGCTTTTTTCTACTCCAAATCCAAATAGGAAAAGGAGTTATTTTTCTCATACTCTATAAATACATTCCCAATCACGATTTTTACATGACTTTTGACCTACAAAGAGAGAGGAGCCGCCGTGGAGACCGGAGAAAGTTGATTTCATCTTTTCTTCTCCTTTATTATTTATTTTTGTATTTTTCTTTTGAATGAATTGTTGTAAGTACTCCATGTCTATGTGGAGTTAAACTTCTCATTCTAGAATTGTGTTAGCTTCATGATTATTGTAGTAGACTCTTGATATGATTCTTAAGATTATTTTTATTTTTTAGGAGTAGTTGTATTTTTTTAGTCATAGGTAGAGAAATTTTCTCGATGATGGTTGGATGACGACCGTCTTGAGAGAAAATTAGTCTTAGAAAGAAGAAAGATTAGAAACAATAGCCTTTTGAATGCTAGGTGCTTAACCCAAGCATACATGAGACATCATGAGTAATTCACTCAAAAGAAGCATAAAAAGTAGGAAACTTTATTTATAGATGCATATGCTCTTTAACTTGACTCAAAGAACTTAGAGATAGGCTTAATAATGTTGATTTATTCAATTTGATTGTGTTGTAAATATGAAGTCTTAGGAAGCCATTTTTGAACCATTTTGCCACGTGTGGTGATTGTTTGTTGTATTTTTTGTATATCTTGATATCTAGAACTTGTCCCGTATGTGTATGAAATAAAACATAGTGTTGACTTGTGGGATATGATAAATACATTTTCTTGGAGCCACTTCTTTTGACTATTGGTTCTGCCACCCTTACATTATTTTTAGTTAAGCCCCTTTGAGCCTTGAGCCTATTTCTTTGACTAGCCGCATATTTAGCCTATCTCCTTTATTTGATTACCCTAAATTAATTTGATCCAAATATTTTCTAATGCACTTTGTAGTTGAAAGACTTAAAGAAAAAGAAGGAAACAAAAGAGAGGAAAGGAAAAAGATAAAGGAAGGTTATTGCGGTAAGAATAAGAATTAAATTTGGTTCTCTTATGAAAAATAATTTGTATGTTGATAGTAAGTGTTGACACCCAATTTTGATCTGATATTTTTAAGTTAATATTTTTAAAATTTTATTCATTAAATTGCACAGAATATAATTTTCTCATATTTTTTCAATGTTGATACAATTTAGTGATAATTATCCTCATTTATTAAAATATTGAGATTTTTATCAAATTTTAATCATTTTAGATAATTTTAATTATCATTAATTTTTATCATAATTATTTGCATATAATCGAATATTGTTTCGTTTTTATCAAATCATCAATCATCTTTATTTAAATCACATTTTTTACATATTATCAAATATATTTTTTATTATTTTTAAACACAATTTGTTAATACATAAAGACAAAAAAGATATTTTTTACACAGCTAAATTAAGTAGCATATGATTTTAAGCACACAGTTTTGATATTCCATGAGTTTTCAACAAATAATTTTGCCACCTAAATAGTTTAAGATTTTAAAATTTTTTATAAAGTGTCTCATTCACTCAACACACTCTTTGTTGGTGATTTTTTTTCAAAATAGGGAAAAAGTTCTAAAATAAAATATCACTCTCATCCTCCTTTCCTTTTTCCGCCCTCATCCACCGGAACTTCGACGTGCTGCCAGCTCGACAACACCACCGAAATAGCCTCCTCCTCTCTTCCCCTTTCCCCCAATTTTTCAGATGAAACTCAGCATCTTGGTCACCTCCGATGAGCTCCAACCTGACCAACTCTCTCTTGTCCCTTCTCCAACCCGTTGCAACGCCAGCTCCAGCGGAAACAAAAAACAATCAGCCACACCACCACTTCTCCGCCTCTCCTCTCCTTTCTCCCTCACTCCATTCTCCTCCTACACATCACCATAAACAACTCCCCTTCTCACCACCATGAACCAGACCACGCCACCCACCACCTACAAATTACCACTTCGCCTCTCTTCTCCGATCAACGAACCCACACTAAACCAGAAAACCCGTTTCCTCACCTCCGTTCACCACCATCGCTCCACCACCACAAATCAACCGCTGCTACAAACACCACAACAACAACCACCCATTACTGTTTGTTCTGGCAAATCAGAAATCGCGAACGGTGACCAGCAAGCAACGAGCTCAAGCTCGCCGTCACGTCGATAGATCTGGTCGGAATACCTCATTCCCGGTGAAACCCTTTTCCTTTTGCTTCAATTATTATATTGTGTGCTTTAATTTGAATAAATTTCAGGTTATCGATGAGCTTTGTCCTCAATATTAATGGTTGTCTTTATCTTTTAAGTTTACCATTTGCTTGCTTATTGTGTTAATTGCCCGATACTACATGTTTTATCTCCACTTTTTTTCATAGCTATTTGATTATGTGAGTTCACCATGAATCATTGTTATTGCCTTTTTCTTTTACTTTTATTTCTCATCTTTCATTAGTCATCATATTTAAAGAATGCTATTGTTTATTTTTGCTTTACTGTGACGTTGGTTCTGCTACTACACCAATTAGCATATGTTTTGGATTTATTTTGACCATTTTGTTTCTTATTCTTTTATTTATTAGCCAATGAAAGAATTTTTTCGTTGGATTTTTGAGGCCTTTTCATAATAAAAGACGGATATTATTTTGAGTTCGATTATTTTATATTTAATATCAATTAATGTCACGATTCAGACCGTCGTAACTGACACCCCACCAACCTCCGGGAGAGTAAACCATCAACAACTCAGAACTTAACCGTTCTAACAGCTCAAAACTAATGCAATAAAAATAAACTAGCATAAATATCAAATCAACCAATACTATTATAGATATCATGTGAAAAATTCCTCCCTAGAACCTGAAAGTTATCGTACCAAAACACTATCAAATGTCTAGAATACGGGAATGCAACCCTAAAATAAGCAAGAGTCTAAGTTCGAAACAAGTGGGCTATAACTGAAAACGAAAGAGACAAAAGTAGCTCGACCGAAATGGCTCACCCTTGATGTCTGGAAGCGCTGGGTCTACAAGTGAGGTCGCGTCTCAGCCGCTGGAAGATTGCATGTACTCATAAAAAAAATGCAAGTGTAGTATCAGTACACAACCACTGTGTACTGGTAGGATCATCAGCTATTTCCAAATAAGCAATATATGAACAGTACAATAGCCAAGTAAAAGTACAAAAAACATATAACCAAGCCAACATGTATTCCCTAGACTACAAGTCTCTTCCTAGCTTGTTCCACATGTAACCCACCCTTATAACCATGATCAACAATCAATAGTAATAAATAAATATAACTTTTTACATATCTCGGACCCACCCTGGAATCCCCCTAAACAACACCTAAGTGTTAAACATGCAATCCGGTCTACACCAAGACCAAAATCACAGACCAATAATAATAACTCGGCCTCTCAAGGACCATAAGCAATATCACAAATCGTAAACACAACCCGGTTCACTCATAGAACCAAAATCAAATGCACAATGCAAATAAGTAAATCCGTACAAGGCGTGGTACCCGAGCCAACCAGTTAGTATCCCGTACCAGGCATGGTACCGAACCAACCATTAGTATTCACGTACTAGACGTGGTACCCGAACCAACTGTTAGTATACCCGTACCAGGGGTGGTACCCGAGCCAACCGAATGTCACACAAATCCACAGTCACAAATAATGAACAATCAACACTTGTCAACCAACAAGCAATACCACCTAGTTCATTTCACAAGACTGATAACAAGACCCTTAGACATTCCTAAGCATGCAACTCATACAAAACTTAGACAAAAGTACACAAACATACAATGCATACAGGAATCAACAACCATCACCTACCTCAAAATATTCCAAGCTCTATTGAATCGGAGCTTTCCCCTTTTCAGGATCCCTTGCTTATTCTTGGTCTAGAAACAAATATGCAAAAACTATAGTCAATTAACTGGCCTAAATTACCCGGATTATGCAAAATCCCAATCTCGATGCCAAATCATGATCATTCCACCATTTTCCCAGGATATTTCCACCATTAATTCACATAAATTCATCATTTTAACGGATACCTTTAGAGAATTATGGCTAATTGATCATCACCCATCATCAATAACCAAGACCCAAGAACTCTAGCGCCCTAGAATTCCCTTTTTCTTTGGATTCTACTATTCCTAGGTCATTCCAAACCTTCCCCCAAGTCCACCCCTAGCAATTCTAAAGCGTAGGAAAGATAGTACGAAGGTTGGGGATTGGAAACCTTACCTTTAGGACAAAAAAGGGTAAAACACTGATAGAAATCGCCCAAAATCGTCCTCTTCTTCTCCCAAAACGTCTTTGTTGAAAACTGACTCTTTTAGGAAATTTTTGCATTAAATTCCATCATGCTCCGCTATAGCGATCCACTCCACTATAGCGGTACCACCATAGTAGAGTCTATCGCTATGGCAGAGTCTGACTGACGTTGACTTTCGCTGTAGCAGTATTTTCTCCACTACGCGGAGGTCGCTATGGTGGTGTGTCAAACGCTACGGCGGTTGATACGGGATAGAAAGTCATAAAGTCCCTCAAATTTCCCTATTTTACAACACATTTATTTTCTCGACGTCCCGGAACAATCCCTTCACGTCAACCTCGATACCGGGAGTTCTACTTGCTTAAATTCGATTCCAAAAAATCCCATGGACTCTTTTATGCCTTAGCTAAATGGAAAACTAGCTCAAATTAAAATACTTAATCCAATCCTTACTCGGATTGCCCTAGACCATACCTCATTTCAAAACCTGCCGAGGCTAGCCTAGCCCAGAATTTCAAACTCCCAAACTCGGAGTTTTCTAACTCTAAAAATTGGCATGAATTGTTTACCTATAATGATGGACCCGATCATTATAACAGATACCAATTTACCCATCGTTATCCCCAAACGATCAAACTCGAAAATACGAAAAGTAAAGAGCGAAAAGAGTAGTACCTGTATTCTCAAACAGGTGAGAGTACTTGTACCGCATGTCCTTCTCAGTTTTCCAAGTATCTTCCTCAACCGGACTATGCTTCCATTTAACCTTTACCATACTGGTCACTTTTGTCCTCAATTTTCGGACATCCCGATCAAAAATCAAAATCGATTCCTCTTCATAGCGAAGATCCTTATCAAATAACACCTCATCCCACTTGATGATGTAATCTCCATCCCCATGGTATCGCTTTAGCATGGATACATGTTATACCGAATGGACACCTGACAAACTGGGCGGAGGTGCTAATCTGTAAGCCACTGGCCCCACGATCTCAACAACTTCAAACGGTCCGATGAACCGAGGGCTGAGCTTGCGCTTCTTGCCGATACACATAACTCCCTTCATTGGTGACACTTTCAACAATACTTGTTTATCAACTTGGAAATCCATGTCCCTTACCTTGCGATCCGCATATTCTTTCTACTTGTTTTGGGCCGTTAGCAACTTGGTCTGAATGCCTCTTACCTTTTCTTGTTCTTCCCTTACCAAGTCCATGCCCAAGGGCTTTACATCACCTTCCTCAAACCATCCTATAGGTGACATACAACCCCTTCTATATATGGCCTTGAATGGTGCCATGTCGATACTGGAGTGGTAGATGTTATTGTATGAGAACTCGCACAATGGTAGAAACTGATCCCAATTACCTTCGAAGTCAATCACGCATCCTCTCAGCATGTCCTCCAATACCTGAATCGTCCTCGCTGACTGACCATCAGTTTGAGGATGGAAGGCTGTACTAAAAGTGAGTTGTGTACCCAACTCTTCATGTAACTTACGCCAAAAATTAGAAGTAAATTGTGTACCCCTGTCTGAAATGATGGATAGTGGTACCCCATGCAATCTCTCAATCTCCTTCACGTAGATCTTAGCCAATTGCTACGAATTGAAATCCATCCTGATCGGAATAAAATGAGTCAGCCTGTCAATAATGAACCAAATAGAGTCACACTTCCCCAAGGTCTTGGGAAGACCCACCACGAAATCCATGGCTATCCTTTCCCACTTCAACTCTGGAATAGGCATCCTCTGAAGTAGTCCTGTCGGTCTTTGGTGCTCATACTTTACCTGATGATAATTTTGACACTTGGACACAAAATCAGCTATGTCCCTTTTCATCTCGGGCCACCAGTAAAGCTGCCTCAAATCCTTATACATCTTGGTTACACCCGGATGAATCGAATACCGCGAGCCATGAGCCTCTGCTAACACTTTCTGAATGATGTCATCAACTCGAGGAACACAAATCCTTCCTCTGAAATTTAACACCCCGCCAGCGTCTAACGTGGCATCCCCAGATTCTCCAGATATTACCTTTCTTCGGAGCTTGCTCAACTGCGAATCCTGAAGCTGTTTGGCCTTTGTCTCCTCTAGGAACGTGGATTTGACCTCAATACTGGCCAACACCACACCCTGTTCTAAAACACCTAGGTGCATGAACTTAGATTCCAATGCCTGAATCTCCCTAGCCAGTGGTCGTTTGGACACCCCTAAACAAGCCAAACTGCCCATGCTAACCTTCTTCCGGCTCAACGCGTTCACCACCATATTAGCCTTACCCGGATGGTGCTGAATGGTCACATCATAGTCTTTTAATAACTCCATCCACCTTCTCTCCCTCAAGTTCAAGTCTTTCTGAGTGAAAAAATGTTGCAGACTGTGATGATCAGCGAACACCTCACACTTGATACCATAGAGGTAGTGCCTTCAAATCTTCGGTGCAAACACTACCGCTGCCAACTCTAAGTCATGAGTCGGATAGTTTCTCTCATGGACCTTCAACTGCCTAGAAGCATAGGCTATCACATTCCTATCCTGCATCAACATAGCACCCAATTCAGAATGTGAAACATCACAATAAACAATAAAGTCCTTACCTTCAACCGGAAAAGACAAAATATGAGCCGTGGTCAGAAGTGTCTTAAGCTTTTGGAAGCTCTCCTCAAACTTGTCGGACCACACAAACGGTACGTCTTTCTGAGTCAGCCTTGTCAAGTGAGTAGCAATAGATGCAAAATTCTTGACAAACCTCTGGTAGTAACTTGCGAGTCCAACAAAACTTCTCACCTTAGTCACAGAGCTAGGCTAGACCCAACTCTTGATTGCCTCAATCTTCTGGGGATCCACCATCACCCCCTTTTCTGACACTACATGCCTCAAGAATGCGACTGAAGTCAACCAAAATTCACACTTAGAGAACTTTGCATAAAGCTTTTGGTGCCTCAATATCTCTAACACAACCCAAAGATGTTCAACATGCTCCTCCCTACTCTTGGAGTAGATCAAAATATCATCAATAAAGACAATGAAAAATGAATTCAAGTAAGACTTAAATACCTCATTCATCAAACTAATGAATGCTGCCGGTGCATTAGTCAACCTAAACGACATCTCTAAGAACTCAAATGCCCATATCGAGTCTGAAATGCAGTCTTAGGAATATCCCCGGGCCTAATTTTCAACTGATGATACCCTGACCTCAAGTCGATTTTCGAGAACACAGATGCACCCTATAACTGGTCAAATAGATTATCGATACGGGGTAAAGGGTACTTATTCCGGATGGTAACCTTGTTTAACTGCATGTAGTCTATGCACATCTGCATATTACTATTCTTATTTTTCACAAACAATACTGGAGCACCCCAAGAAAAAGAAGCACTGTGATGGATAAATCCCTTGTCTAGGAGTTCCTGAAGCTGAGTCTTAAGGTCCTTTAAATCTGCCGGAGCCATACGATATGGAGGAATAGAAATTGGGCGAGTTCCCAGCTCTAAGTCAATACAAAAATCGATATCCCTGTTCGGAGGCATACCAGGCAAATCCGCTGGAAACACTTCTCGAAACTCTGAAACAACTAGAACTGACTCAATAGATGGGGACTCCACACTATCATCCCGGAGATGAGCCAAAAAGGCCAGACATCCTTTCCCCACTAGCTTCTTAGCCCGAATGAACGATATGATCTTAACAGGCTTAGGCTTGTACACACATTCTCACTCTAGCCTATCCTTACTTGGAATCTCTAGAGCAACAGTCTTAGTGTTACAATTCAACACAACATGATAAGGGGATAACCAAGTCAGGCCCAAAATGATATCAAAGTCAACAATATCCAGAATTACCAAGTCTAACCAAGTATGCAACCCCACAAATACAACAGAACAATTACGATACACATGAGTCACAATCACAGATTCTCCAATCGGGGTAGAAACATGGATAAGGGAATCAAGGATATCACAAATCAACTTCAGACCTATAGAAAAATTCACAGACACATATAAATATGTAGAACCTGGGTCAAAAAGTACCGAAGCCATCCTATCACAGACAAGAATAGTACCTGCGATCACCACGTCTGATGCCTTAGCCTCGGACCTTCCTAGAAACGCATAACACTGAGCCCGACCATCAATCTGAGCTACTTCTTTGGTCGGCTGCGCCACACCCCTGCATGCGCCGCCATTTACCCTGTCTCCTCGGCCTCCTTGAAAGTTACCTTGCCAATCCTGTGGACGACCTCTAGCATGACCACCTCTACCTGCCGAGACCACAGCCTTAGATTGCTGCTGAGTCTGATTACCAGTCTCTCTTTAAGGGCACTCCCTCTTAAAGTGGCCTGGATCACCACAATAGAAACAACCACGATCAAGTTTAGGCCTGCTGGCAGATGAGTAAGAAGCTCCCTGGCCTTTAGGAGTTGAAAACTGTTGATTGGCTCCCGGACGACCACCTGTAGTAGCTGGCAAGGCTGACTGAATAGGACGGGCAGAATACACCTGCTGATTGTGGCCTCTGGAGTGCGAGCCACTGAAGTTCCCATCATTCCGGGGCCTCTGGAGTGCGAGCCACTGAAGTTCCCATCATTCCGGGGCCTCTTGGCTAACACTTTAGCTTGTCCCACCTGCTTGACCCCTTCTAGCTTCTTAACATAATCTGCTACTTCGTTGAAGCCCTTCCCTGCTGAAGTGATGTGCACAGATAGCACTTGTAAGTCCGTATTCAAGCCCTTCACGAATAACCTAGTCTGCTCCTCCTCAGAAACCAACAATTGCGTAGCAAAACGAGACAAGGTATGAAACTTAGCCTCATAAGTAGAGATCGATATGTTGCCCTGTTCCAGAGCCAGGAACTCATCCTTTTTGCGGTCTCTCAAAGTACGAGGCACGTACTTCTCCAAGAAGAGAGCGTGAAATTGCTCCCAAGCCAATGGGGGGAAAACAGATGACCGACATTCCACATGAGACCTCCACCACTGCTTAGCATCACCCTGCAGCTGAAAAGTGACAAACTCAACCCCATGATGTTGCACAATGCCCAGCTTGTGCAGCCTCTCATAACAATCCAAAATGAATTCGTAAGCATCTTCCTTTTCCGTGCCCTGAAATGTAAGAGGTTTCAGCTTGAGAAACTTGGTCAACATCTCATGTTCATTCTCTGTCATTACCGGGCCTAGCATTGGCCTGAAAAAATCACCAGTGCCTGAAGCTGCATCCATTCTAGGAGCTGTAGTAACTGCTAGCTGAGTACCCAGAACCTGATCTGCAACACCCACGAGGGTGGCTCTGGCACCAACCAAACCACTCAAGAAAGACCACACCTGGTGAAATGCTTCGGTTGTGATGGGGGGAAGGCCTGCACCTCCAGCCGGTGTCGCCTCTGCCTGCTCTACACCTTCCTCAACCGCAACCTCGACCTCCTCTTCAACCTGATCCTGGGGTGGGGGAGGGGTCGCCTCACGTGCTCCTGCAGCTGCCTGAGCTCCACCTCTGGTGGGTGTTACTCTACCTCGGCCCCTGCCCCTGCCCCTGCCTCTTCCCCTACCTCTGACAGTTGGGCCCATTATTGGGACCACTGGTCTTGCTACATTGTTCTTTGTTTTAACTATCCGTGGACAGAAGAGTGAACGAAGTCAGATACCAATTTGTATCAGCAGATACTAATTGGAATCACGTTATATCACGAAGGAAGAAAGAGAGATAGTTTTTTCCTAAAGTCCAATAGCCTCCCGAAGAAAAGTACGGACGTCTCCGCACCATTTCGCAAGACTCTACTAGCCCTGTTTTGGTACGACAAGATCAATGAACCTAGGGTTCTGATACCATCTTTGTCACAACCCAGATCACCGTGATTGGCACCCACCCAACCCCCGGGCGAGCGAACCATCAACAACCCAAAACTTAACCGTTCTAACAACTCAAAACCAGTATAATAAAAATAAACTAGAATAAATATCAAATCAACCAACATTATTATAGATATCCTTCAGAAAATCCTTCCCTGGTACCTGAAAGTCATCGTACCAAAACACTACAAAATGTCTAGAATATAGGGATGCAACCCCAAAATAAGCAAGAGTCTAAGCCCAAAATAAGTGAGGTATAACTGAAAATGAAAGAGACAAAGGTAGCTTAACCGAAATGGCTCACCCTTGATGTCTGGAAGCGCTGGGTCTACAAGTGAGGTCGCGTCTCAGCGGCTGGAAGATTGCCTGTACTCACAAAAAGAAATGCAAGTGTAGAATCAGTAAACAACCACCGTGTACTGATAGGATTATCAGCCAGTTCCAAATAAGCAATATATGAACAATACAATAGCCAAGTGAAAGTACATGAAATATGTAACCAAGCCAACAAGTATTCCCTAGACTACAAGTCTTTTCCTAGCTTGTTCCCACATGTAATCCACCATTATAACCATGATCAACAATCAATAGTAATAAATAAATATACTCTTTTACATATCCCGGACCCACCCTGGAATCCCCCTAAATAACACCTAAGTGTTAAACATACAATCCGGTCTACACCAAGACCAAACTCACAAACCAATACTAATAACTCGGCCTCTCAAGGACCATAAGCAATATCACAAATCATAAACACAACCTGGTCCACTCATGGAACCAAAATCAAATGCACAATGCAAATAAGTAAACCCGTACCAGGCGTGGTACCCGACTCAACCAATTAGTATCCCATACCAGGCGTGGTACCCGAGCCAACCGTTCGTATTCCCATACCAGGCGTGGTACCCGATCCAACTGTTAGTATACCTGTAACAGGCGTGGTACCTGAGCCAATCGAATATCACACAAATCCACAGTCACAAACAATGAACAATCAACACTGGTAAACCAACAAGCAATAACACCTAATTCATTTCACAAGACTGATATTTAAAGAATGTTATTGTTTATTTTTGTTTTACTGTGACGTTGATTCCGCTACTACACCCATTAACATATGTTTTGGATTTATTTTGACCATGTTGTTTCTTATTCTTTTATTTATTGGCCAATGAAAGAATCTTTCTGTCGGATTTTTGAGGCCTCCCCATAATAAAACACGGATGTTATTTTGAGTTTGATTATTTTATATCAAATATCAATTTATGTCACGACTCAGACCGACGTGACTGGCACCCACCCAATCCCTGGGCGAGCAAACCATCAATAACCCAGAAATTAGCTGTTTTAACAACTCAAAACCAGTGTAATAAAAATAAACTAGCATAAATATCAAATCAACCAACACAATTATAGATATCATGCGAAAAATCTCTCCCTAGAACCTGAAAGTCATCGTACCAAAAACACTACCACATGTATAGAATACGGGGATGCAACCCTAAAACAAGCAAGAGTCTAAGCCCGAAACAAGTGGGCTATAACTGAAAACGAAAGAGACCAAGGTAGCTCGACCGAAATGGCTCACCCTTGATGTCTGGAAGCGCTGGGTCTACAAGTGAGGTCGCGTCTCAGCCGTTGAAAGATTGCCTGTACTCACAAAAAGAAACGCAAGTGCAGAATCAGTACACAACTATCGTGTACTGGTAGGATCATTAGCCCGTTCCAAATAAGCAATATATGAACAATACAATAGCCAA
The DNA here is from genome assembly GCA_003996215.1 of Jaltomata sinuosa. Classification (NCBI taxonomy): domain Eukaryota; kingdom Viridiplantae; phylum Streptophyta; class Magnoliopsida; order Solanales; family Solanaceae; genus Jaltomata; species Jaltomata sinuosa. The sequence continues at coordinate 34,352 of QJPP01000455.1, forward strand.
GTAAAAGTACAGGAAATATGTAACCAAGCCAACATGTATTTCCTAAACTACAAGTCTCTTCCTAGCTTGTTCCCAGATGTAACCCACCCTTATAAACATGATCAACAATCAATAGTAATCAATAAATATACCCTTATAACCATATCAACAATCAATAGTAATCAATAAATATACCTTTTTACATATCTCGGACCCACCTTGGAATCCCCCTAAACAATACCTAAGTGTTAAATATGCAATCTAGTCTACACCAAGATCAAACTCACAGACCAATAATAATAACTCGGCCTCTCAAGGACCATAAGCAATATCACATATCATAAACACAACCCAGTCCACTCATGCAACCAAAATCAAATGCACAATGCAAATAAGTAAATCCGTACCAGGCGTGATACCCGAACCAATCAATTAGTATCCCGTTCTAGGCATGGTACCCGAACAACCATTAGTATTCACGTACCAGACGTGGAACTCGAGCCAACTGTTAGTATACCCTGACCAGGCGTGGTACCCGAGTCAATCAAATGTCACACAAATCCACATTCACAAATAATGAACAATCAACACTTGTAAACCAACAAGCAATAACACCTAGTTCATTTCACAAGACTGATAACAGGACCCCTAGACATTCCTAATCATTCCCTAAGCATGCAACTCGTACAATACTTAGACAAAAGTACACAAACATACAATGCATACAGGAATCAACAACCATCACCTACCTCGAAATATTCCAAGCTCTATTGAACCAGAGCTCTCCCCTTTTTAGGATCCTTGCGTGTTCTTGGTCTAGAAACAAATATGCAAGAACTATAGTCAATTAACTGGCCTAAATTATCCGGATTATGCAAAATCCTAATCCCCAGGCCAAATCATGATCATTCCACCCCTTTCCTGAAATTTTCTACAATTAATTCACCTAAATTCATCATTTTAACAGATACCTTTAGAGAATTATAGCTAAGTGATCATCACCCATCATCAATAACCAAGACCCAAGAACTCTAGCACCCTAGAATCCCCTTTTTCCTCGGATTCTACCATTTTTAGGTCATTCCAAATCTTCCCTCAAGTCCATACCTAGAAATTCTAAAGCGTAGGAAAAATAGTATGAAGGTTGGGGAGTAGAAACCTTACCTTTAGGACGAAAAATGGTGAAAAACTGATGGAAATCGCCCAAAATCGCCCTCTTCTTCTCCCAAAACGTCTTTGTTGAAAATTGACTATTTTCGGGAAGTTTCTACATTAAATCCCATCACGCTCCGCTATAGCGGTCCGTTCCGTTATAGCGGTACCGCCATAGTGGAGTCGACCTATATGGCGGAGGCTGACCGACGTTGACTTCCGCTGTAGCGGTATTTTCTCCGCCACGACAGAGGTTGCTATGGAGGTGTGTCAACCGCTACGGCAGTTGACATGTGACAGAAAGTCATAAAGTCCTTCAAATTACCCCATTTTGCAACACACTTATTTTCTCGACATCCCAGAATAACCCCTTTACGTCAACCTCGATGCCGGGAGTTCTATTTGCCCGAATTCGATTCTGAAACGTCTTCCGGACTCCTTTATGCCTTAGCTAAATGGAAAATTAGCTCAAATTAAAACACTTAACCCAATCCTTACCCGGATTTTCCTAGACCATACCTCTCTCCAAAATTGACCGAGGCTAGCCTAGCCCAGAATTTTAAACTCCCAAACCCAGAGTTTTCTAACTCTAAAAATTGGCACGAATGGTTACCCATAACAACGGACCCGGTCTTTACAATTTACTTGGCCGATGAATAAATTTTCATCTATTTCCAAGGCTTCCAATGTATATAAGATGGGTTTTATCTTTTTATTTATTTATTATTTCATTGATTCATTTTGATAAATATTTGCTCAATACTAACACTTTTACTAAGTGTGTTTACATGTACATAGAGTTACTTTTCAAAGAAGGCGTTCGAATTAAAATTTAAAGATCTTGTAATAATTCTTTATTGTATTTATTCATTTTAGTTGACGATAGGCAAATATTAAGTCGTTTCTTAAATTTTTTTGACTAAACGATAGGCAAATATTAGGTCATTTCGCAAAAGATTTTTCTCGAATTTCTTGAGTTTTGGAGAGTCTTTTTCTCTAACTTTGAAGAATCGAGGTATTTATTTTATCTCCTCAATAGAAAAAATGAGTTCAGCCGGGAATCACCATTGTGGATTCTGAAGAATGTCTAACCCTTCCCTTCAGAATAACTTGAACCCTTACCTAGAATCTAACTGATTTTTTAAACTAAAATTTATTCAATTGTTAATAAGGTTTCCTAATTATCCTAAAATTTGGTGGCGACTCTCTCTCTCTCTCTTAAATTATTTTTTAAACTAATTTTTTATTAATTATTCTTTAGAGTCTCGAAGTTGTGTCCTATCGTGAAAAAATAGGATCATAACAGTAAGGAGAGGAAAAATCCATGAAAAAAAAGAAGTTTAAAAAAATCTCCTTGCTAACAATAAGTGAATGAAGGATAGGGTAAAAAACCAAAAGAAAAGGAGAACATGAAGAAAAAAACATGAACATAAGTTGAAATTGAGGTGATATAGGGAAAAGAGTGAAAAAATTTTAAAGTTAGTGTCTTAAAGTGCATAGGGAGAGTAGTCACTATTGGCCAAAGTGTTCCTACCCGTTCCTAAGACGATATTATAACCTGTACAAGTCCTTTTATTCCTATAATTTTGATTCTTTGTTAATAGAGTATTACACTAAGGGCAACTTATGGTATGTCTTACATGCATAAAACTTTCTTTGAGAAAGTGAGCGGATTTCTTATCTATATGTCCAAATTTGAATATGTATGTATGATGTGATCAAGGAGCTTCTCTCTTGAATGTGAGAACATAAAATGGTGTACTAATAATGACTATATTTACACATGATCATATTGACTTTATTTTTCATGAAGAGTGAGTTCTAGAGGTTGTGTGGTTTCAATGAAGGATTTGTTAAAATATGATTGCTGTATGCATACTGATTGGATTATGGGTCTTGATTAAACTGTCTAGTTAACTTGTGTGTAAGTAGACTTGTTCAATTGGTATCCTAAGATGTGAAATTTTATAAGGTGTATAGTGATTTGTTCGAGGACGAACAAAGGTTTAAGTGTGGGGTGGTGATCTTGGGTTTATTTATACGTCCGTTTGCCTTTCTTACCCATGTTTTAGCCTTGTTTCGAGGGCAAAAGTCATGTATATCCTTATGATTATTTGTAATTTCATGATGGTGAACTAATATATGTGATTAGATTCATTGCAGGGTAAAAGGTGGAGTAAAACAACCCATGAGAGCTAAAACGGAAGCATAAAAGCATTGGAAAGGAGTTAGCAAAGTTCCAGGAGAAAAAGAGAGCAAAAGAAGAAAATCTGGGTTGTGACGCATTGGTGGCATGCCACTTCAGCCCCCAAACTACTGATGGGTGTGGCTGGCGCTATGGTGGCGTGCCACGCCAGGCCCAAACACAGAAAATTTCCTCTGGCGCATTAGTGGCACGCCACCCCAGGCCCCAAACCCGGAATATTTACAACTTTTTCTACTCCAAATTCAAGTAGAAAAAAGAGTTATTTTCCTCATACTCTATAAATACATTCCCAATCACGATTTTTACATAACTTTTGACCTACAGAGACATGGAACTACTGTGGAGGTCGGAGAAAATTGGTTTCATGTTTTCTTCTCCTTTATTATCTATTTTTGTATTTTACTTTTGGATGAAATGTTGTAAGTACTCCATGTCTATGTGGAATTAAACTTCTCGTTCTAGGATTGTGGTAGCTTCATGATTGTTGTAGTAGACTCTTTATTTGATTCTTAAGATTACACACTACAAGAGAACTTGGAATTATCTACAGAATTTATCGGTTATCCCTAGTTAATTCATCGCTAAAAAGCTCTTAGCTAATTGAAATTTCTTTTAATCTGTCTCTAATTCGTAGCTAAATGGGATTAGCATGAGATTTTTGTTGTTTAGCTATGAAATTTTGTCCGTCGCTAATTCCATATTTTCTAGTAGTATCATATTAGTTGTTCTTGTATTCTTGAATTCACTATTTTAATGCTTCGTGATCATTAAAATAAACTTATAATCTTGTTGGAAACTCGGAAGAAAGATCAATAAGATAGAACGAGGATTATAGGGAGCAAGATTTTTTTTTTATAACATAAAGAGTAGATTTTCGGCTAGGATAGGAATGTACCTAGAATGCCTTGCTTGGTTACAAAATAGGGAGACATATAAGTGCGTTAGGAATAAGATGTCACATCTCCGCTCAATGATGTAGTTGTGAGGTTATTCTGGATAAATGATTAGAGGCTCGGAAGACCATAATCATGTCATCAACCCTATAAATCAGTAATTAGATAAATAAACAAGTCAATAAAATTGCTTATTTAACATGATTGTTAGCGAATTCATAATCCTAGATTGATTTCATCACATTGATTACGTAAAAATCTGCTCTTTATTTGGTTAATTATTTATTAATTAACTTCTTTTTTTATTTTAGTTAATAAATATTCATTTTTGAATTTTTACACTTGAATAAATAATTAGAATTAGTTTATCTTAGTAAAATAGTTAACCGACAAATCTCTGTGGGTACGATATCTGGACTCTCAATCTTATATTACTTGTATGACTGCATACACTTGCATGTGCATTTGTATGCAACATATAGCAACAAGGAAAATCATAAAATACAAATACTGTATCAGACTAACTCTTATTCCATAATTCATTTTTCCTATTAATATCACTTTAGAAGGATTAGTAACGTAAATCCGAAATCAACAACAATCCTAGAAAGGTTTATGCCCAGAATTATTGAAGGATTCAGCTACAATGATTTTCATGTCCCTGGCTCTCTTTATTCTTGTTCTATCTAGAGGCACGACACATCTCCTTAAACCATTGCTTGCAAAGAGAAACAATTTCCAATGCCATTTATTTTGAGTCTTGAAGATACCAAACTCTACAACCAATTAAATGTTCAAGCAATAAGTTGTTTCATCGAAATATGCCAAAAGGAAAAGGACAGAGGAGATCTCCAAGAAGACATAGTGTAATAACGTCCTTAAGTATGCAATGTATTTTTCTATATTTTACAAAAGAAACAGAATTGAGAAGCACTTGTGAGAAATATATAAAGTGGAATCTTAAAAGTTATTACTTACACGGTAGTCACTCATCTGTGTTTTTGCAACCTTTATTCTGATTGTATCCTTGGCTGTTTTATTTTTGTGTGTGTGGAATGGGACAAACAATGCTTTCAATATAGATTTCAGTCTCAATACAAGAATCAAAGTTAATAATCTCAGCATATTTGATTGTGTCATCCTTTGGATTATATATCCTCGAAGTTGATCCAAACACAAGCAAAATTACACCTTTATTATACTCTTGCAGGGTATCTAACAATGAAAAGTGATGTCTATAGCTTTCGCATGATTTTCCTTGAAATACTAACTGGCCGAAGAGCCACGGACAAGAGAAGACCAAGGGGTGAGCATAACTTGGGAAAAATCATATCTTACAGATAGGCGTCATTTTGGTTATATTATAGGTCCTCGTCTTGGAGGCCACTTCTCAAAGAAAGGAACATTTAGGTCCACTAAATTGATGCTTTCTGTCTTAGAAAGAATGCAAAATCTAGACCTCGGAAGAGTGAAGTCGTGGAAATGTTGATGCCTCTGCCTTTAATGAGTTAAATTGCCTCCACTCGTATCTGTTAGAATAGGAATAAAAATATGATTGTATATAGTATCCTTGTCATGCCTTGAGACTACCCCCTAGATGCAACACGGTGCATAGTGTCATAAGTGATCCCAAGCTAACTCATGGTCTTGCATGATTAAGCATTTCTAGATAAAATACTAACTGTGCGGAAGCTAAACTGGTTTGAGAAATAAGTTTGGAGAATAATCCAATAGTCATCAGAATATATAAAAACATAGAAGTCTGAGTAAAACACTGACTGCAAAAGATGAAACTAAGACTATGTCTGAAAGCATCTATCAGAAGTGAGTTGTTGGGACAAGTCCGCAGCTAACTCCAAAAGTCTGAAAACTAAAAGCATTGACTGAAATAATAAAATAAGTCCTGTCCTCAAACTATGAGGACTCACCACTGATTTCTGAGAAAGCTGAGAGATCAAGCTAATCGCGGTCTGGATGCTGAGCGCCTGAACCTGTATTATGATAGGATACAACACAAAAGTATGCGTTAGTACTCTGAATGTACTGAGCACACATGATATATGCAAAACTGTATACATGAATACTAAAGATGGAATATATACTGAAACATGAAGCTGGCAGATAAACTGATTCAATGACCAAGTATTTAACATGAACTGTAATATGCTGAACTGAACTGAATATCTGAGTACTGAATACAAAGTCGATGCAAATACTGAATCTGAATTGTGGGAACTAGTGTTAACCGACATACCCAAAGCTGAGCTAACTATAGGGTCAACCTGTAACCCTGGATAAAAGAGCATTCGTACCTTGCTAGGGAAAAAACATATCTGGCATAGATCCACTAATATGATGTCCAATAAGGGACTAGGGTGTCAAGCCTAAACTGATGGGTGACCTCTATAGAACCTACGGTGGCGCTGTAGTTCTGAGACTCAGGGACTGCTACTAAAGGCCTCAGCCTAAACTGATGGGTGAGCCTTCATCCCTTCATCCGCTCGGTGCTAAGTCTTTTCCCAACTGAATATGTAAACACACACACACACACACACATATATATATAACTGAAGTAATGGATAGCTCAAATACTGATTATTCTGAGAATGCACAAAATATTGAAATTGAGAGCATTCTAATCATGCAAGTTTTGACGGACTAAAATATCTGACTAGCATGCATGAACTTACAAACTGATCAGGTGTTCATAACCCACCATCCTAATGAATTTAACAAATCATAACTGTTCTAGAATCTAACTGAAATAGATAGCTTATACATGAAATTTAAGATTTCAAGCATGATATCACAAGACTGGGATTTATTAGGGTTCTAAGAGCATAATCATGTTAGGCTTCAAGAATCATGTAAACAAGACTGATAATACATGGGGAAACTAAAATCCATAGGAAAATCTTGAATCATAAGAACCCTAGGTCTATAAGCTGCCTGAAAACTGAAGGTACTGAATTACTTAGGGACTTAATGGGTGAAAGGATACCCATTGATGAAATCCCACATACTTAGAAAAAGATTCTATGGAGAAATCCTTGGGTTGAAGCTTGAACCTTGAACCTTAAAGAAACCCTTTGTTAGTTTTTGAGAAGAAGAACGCTCCTTTTTCTCCTATTTTTGCTAAGTGTCGATTTGTTTTGGGGGAATATGGAAATAAAAGGTAAAAACCTCTTTAATTACCCCTAAAATAATTAAGGTTCGGAGTTAAAAGGGTAGGGAAAAGATCAGAATGCCCCTGGAATTAAATAGTAAAAGTACTAAATTTTTTGGAGCATCGAACGATGGGTTAGTCGATGCACTGTGGTTTTGAATGATGGACCGTTGACCTAACTATGGTTCTGTCCTTAAATTCTGGGGGTTCTCTGATCGGCTGATTCTATGAGTCACAGGACAAGCGATGATTCTGAATGACGGTCCATCATTTGACTCATGGTTTTGGGACCTTAGGTTGAGGGTTCTCTGATAGAAGGAACCACGGTTGATAGGACAGACCGTGGTTCCAAACTATGGTCCATGGTCCCATTTGTGGTTCTAAGGTGGAGAACTGATATCTCCCTGGAGGTCAAATCTACGAGTAACAGGACAGACAGTGGTTATCAAACCATTGTCTATGAAGTCAACCATGGAAAGACAAGGATCAACACTGGGGTTCAGACCACGGGTCATGGTCCTGGGCGACGGTCCGTGATCTTGACTGTGGTTTCTGGAAACTTGGAATTTTCTAAAATTTTTCTGCTAAGTGTTGTTTAGTAGTTGGTTCAGATCCAGGGGTGTTACAATATCTCCCTCTTGGGATCATTCGTCCTCGAATAAAGACTTAACAAGCTGAGTTTGGAGGGAAAGAGCTGCAATTCCTACTAATCTGAGTTCTACAAGCTGATTTCTAATTGAATTGAGTTCTAAGTACATGAAAGCATGCTGAAAATGTAGGAATAGTTGAGGGAACATGATGCTGAGACTGAAATAAATGTGAGTAAATGGAGAGACTGGAAAGGAACTATTACCTCAAGCTGAAGCTGGATTGGAAGGAAAGAGATGAGGGTACTTGGTCATCATAGCTGCTTTTGCTTCCCAAGTAGCTCCCTCAACTGACTGATTTCTCCATAGGACCTTCACTGAAGCGACTTCCTTATTCCTCAACCTATGAACCTGACGGTCAAGAATCTCAACTGTAATCTCTTTATAGGTGAGCATATCCTTCACACCCACATTTTCTAATGGCACAATCGATGCCAGATCACCAACGCACTTCTTCAAAAGAGAAACATAAAAGACTGAGTGAACCGCTGCTAGTCCAGTTGGCAACTTTAACTCATAAGCCACATTACCAACCCTCTTCAAGATTTTGTATGAACCTATATATCCGGGACTGAGCTTCCCTTTCTTGCCAAATCTCATCACACCCTTCATGGGTGACACTTTCAGGAAAACCCAATCATTAACCTCAAACTCCAAGTTCCTTCTCCTTACATCTGCATAGTACTTATGATGACTCTGAGCAGTCTTCAACCTTTCCCTAATAAGCTAAACCTTTTCCATAGCTTCATGATTCAAATCTGGTTTAATCAAGGCTTCTTCACCTGCTTTAAACCAGCCAACCGGTGATCTACATCTCCGCCCATAAAGTGCCTCATACGGGGCTATTTGGATACTAGAATGGAAGCTGTTATTATAGGCAAACTCAATAAGTGGAAGTGTTCATCCTATTTAGCCTTGAAATCGATCACACAAGCTCTCAACATGTCCTCTAAGGTCTGAATAGTATACTCTACCTGACCATACATCTGCGGATGAAATGTTGTACTAAGATTTACTTGAGTACCAAGACCTTTCTAAAAGGATCTCCGAAAATGAGACGTAAACTGAGTACCCCTATCTGTGATGATAGACAAGGAAACCCCATGCAACCTGGCTATCTCGCTGATATAGAGCCTAACATAGTCCTCTGTTGTGTCTGTAGTCTTAACTGCTAAGAAGTTGGCTGACTTGGTCACCCTATCCACAATCATCCAAATAGAGTCATGCTGTCTACGAGTATGAGGTAAGCCTGTAATAAAGTCCATGTTGATCACTTCCCACTTTCATGTAGTAATGCTAATATCCTGAGTCACACCTCCCAGTCTCTTATGTTCTACTTTCACTTGCTGATAGTTGGGACACTTAGCCATGAAATATGCAATGCCCCTCTTCATGCCATTCCACCAATAGACTTCCCATAGGTCACGATACATCTTGGTGGCACCGGGATGAATAAAATATCTAGAATTATGAACTTCAGTTAGAATCCACTGTCTCAAATCATCCACATTAGGAACACATAAATGACCCTGGTAGCAAAGAACACCATCTCCCCCTTGGGAAAAAACCTCTACTCTCTGCTGATGAACCGCACCTTTAGATGAAGTAGGATGGGATCACTATCTTGCTTCTCCTTTACCTCAACAACAAAGGAAGATTCTGACCCATTCTGAACTATCACACCGCCATTTGTTATGTCTGTAAGGCAAACTACCAAATGAGCAAGCCTGAGAATATCTTCGGCTAACTCTTTCTTCTCTTTCTCAACATCAGACATGCTAACCATAGAGAGTCTGCTGAGGGCATCAACCACTACATTAGCCTTACCCAAGTGGTAAAGCATATTCATATTGTAATCCTTGAGGAACTCTAGCCATTTCCTCTATTGAAGATTCAACTCATTTTGGGTGAACACGTACTGAAGGCTCTTATGGTCAGTAAACACATCCATATGGACACCATACAAGTAGTGTCTCCAAATTTTTAGTGCAAAAACAACTGCTGCAAGCTCAAGGTCATGAGTTGGGTAGTTCTTCTCATGAATCTTAAGTTGTCAAGAGGCATTAGTGATCACCTTACCATTCTACATCAAAACACATCCCAAGCTAACTTTGGATGCATCACAATAGACCACAAAACTATCTAAACTCTCTGGTAGAGTCAAAATTAGAGTTGTAGTCAACCTGGTCTTCAACTCTAAGAAGATTTTCCCATATTCGTCTGACCACTGGAACTTAGCCTTTTTCTGGGTCAATCTGGTCAATGGGGAAGCTACGGATGAAAATCCTTCAACGAACCTCCTGTAGTAACCAACCAAATCCAAAAATCTTTTGATGTCTTTCGTAGAGGTCAGTCTAGGCTAATTCTTTACTGTCTCTATCTTCTGTGAATTAACATGGATGCCTTCACTAGACACCACATGATCGAGGCAGGCAACTAACTTCAACCAAAACTCACTGAATAACTGACGGTCCTTGAGAGTCTACAGTACAATTCTCAAATGATTTTCATGCTCCTCCTCACTCCTGGAGTACACGAGGATATCATCTATAAAAATAATAATGAACGTGTCCAGATACTGCTTGAACACCCTTTTCATCAAGTCCATAAAAGTTGTGAGAAACATTCGTGTAATACCCTAACTTTTTTTGGGTTAAGATTTGGAACCGTTTTAAGCATGTAGTGGTGTCCGAACCAAATGAATCCTATTGTACCTCGATGTTAATATCAGTTTGTGCATGTGAGAAGCACAATGGATGTGAATCAAGGTCTTAAGAAACCTCTATCACAAGTTAAGTTGGAAGCTTCTCTACCGACTAAGTTTTCGTATAACTTTCTAATAGAGTCAACTTCAAATGATCATTTCTCCCATTATATGAGGAGTTACGTGACTCGTAACACACCAGTTTAAAAAATTTGAGTCTTCTTTACAACGCCGTTGACCGCGCATCAATCTGAGTCCCAAGTAAAAAGTTATTCTCATTTTACTAGATAGACCAGTGGAGGTCCACGATGAGGCCGTTTCACGAAGCCTGGCCCCCGCGATAAACAACGTGGCATGGAGGTCAGTCTCCGTGATAAGCGGCATGTCATGGAGCTGGCCTTTGGCGGTTCCTTTTTTATTTCTTACGCATTTTAAGGGTCTTTTGGTCCTTTCCTTACCCAAAACCATCTCCCAACTATTCTAAAGCGTTCTTAAGTCCCTATAACATCCCATTCATCAAAATCATACGCTAATTTTCTCTCTTCTTATCCTCTCTAAGTCAAGAAGCAAGAACACCTAGGGTTCAAGGTTCCTATGGTCATACTCAAGCATTTTGTGAATTTGTCTTCGTAAAAAGGTATGTTGAACAGTCCTCTTTCAACTATGTCTACTAGTAAATGATTTCCTAACTATGAAAGGTACAAGTTTGAAAGTGAATTTTGTTGAATGATTTTGGAAGAAGAACTTACTTGAAGTTACGATCTCTTTCTACAAAATTCTCCCTTTGTTATTGAATATACTTGAGAATGGAGGATTATTGTTTGAAATACAAAACCCTATTATTATGAAAAGCTTTTGGGGCAGATCTAAAGTCGTGATTCTTTTGTAAATTATTTTACTATTAAATCTTGGCTTTGATGAAAAAGAAAAAGGATTTCTACATCCCTCGATTTTGAAAGTGTTATATATGAATTATGAAATCTTCAACCTTTAAGGGATATGATAAATGTGTTTAAATTCTTTTAAATAATGGGACTAATGATGTACGGATTTATGAAATATTTATGGCATGATATGTATGGCTTGCAAGTCTTGGTATGACGATACCAATTTAATGGATGCCTTACGATCGATAAATATCCCTTAAGAATGGTTTACTTTATTTTTTGAAAAGGTTAAAAGATGATCTTAAAAGAATTAGATGGTTAACCGAGAAGGTATGAGTCGAACGGGGATCATTACCCGAAACCTATGTTTTATCACGTAGGGGATGCTTCGCTCCTTAATTAGACGACCGTATGCTTCTCCTCTATGAGGATGATTTAAGTAGGCCTTTTTATGCTGTTATATACAGAAGGATCCCAATTCATGCGGCAAACATAAATTTGGGCTCAGCCGGTCGAGCGTTGATCAAACCCATATAGCTCGTGGTGTATTATGTATGATGTGTCAGTTAAACTATCTAGTTCCGAAGTAATGTTAATGTATGGTTTTCATGAATTTTTTTGAATACTTTCCCTCTGTTTTGATTTCTATTATTATTTTATGTCACGATTCTTATGACTTGCTTTATAAACTGTTATGTCCCTTCCCCTGGGTTGCATGCCAGTACTCATCGTACTGACCTTCCTTGGATGCTACATCATTTCATGATGTAGGTTCCAAGACAATTTCTCATGGTACTGTGTAACATTAGAATCATTCGGGACAACGTCAGCAAGTGGTGAGCCCTTTATCTTTCGGAAGGCAATTTATATCTTTATTTTGACTCTAATTTTTAGTTTTATGGTATTGTCAGGGTCATGTCCCGGCATATATATTTTATTCTTATGTTAGAGGCTTCATAGACCTATGTATATATTTTTTAAATATTGTATTCCCAATACTTGGTTAATTTTTAACTAAGTTTTAAATGATGTTCTCAAATGGGCCTTTCTTCCACAAATGCTTTATTGAATATGCTTATGATGTTATGCTAAGGGGTCTTCTGAGACCTTCATTGGTATGGGTTGCCCGTTACATCCAAATCCTGGTCTAGACGTGTGATGAACTTGGTATCAGAGCATGATTCATGGTCCGATGGTATCTACGAAGTCTTGTCCAGTAGAGTCTTGCTTATGGGTGTGTTGTGCACCACACTTATAATCAGGAGGCTGTAAGGCATTTATGAAATCTTTCCCATTCTTTCATACTCCAACTCGTAAGAAAGTGTTGTCCATAAGAAACTTATTCAGATTTTCTACTATGCTTTAACTCTGTTGACTATGCCTTATCTTTGAGGTGATAGAAGTACAAAGCTCAGACTCTTTATAATGTAATCCTATCTGGTTGAGTCATCTAAAAAGTTATGAGACTGCACAAGGACTTGAGAGGAGTCCATTAGTACATCAAATCTATTGATTCTAAGTGTAAGTCCCCTATTTTCATGAATCATATGTTTGAGCCTAGGTGAGACGTGCTTTCAGACCTCTTCAAAAACTTTATTGCAACAATCATGCTTAAGGGGGAAAGGTATATATGTGAGTGGTGGGATAGCATTTCACCCAAGAGAAAGTATAAATTAGGGTGTTATGAGATATGAGTGGTGATATGGTTCCAAACCCAAAGATATATGGAGTCATGAGTTTAGAAGCTGGAGAGTGCAGGTAGCGATCGAAAAGGCAGCTAGAGTCTTGTACCCCCTAAGTGAGTGATACAGGTGGTATGCCCGTATGACATGAGTTCTAATGTGGCAATATTAGCAAATTTTATGGAGATTAGTAGAAGTAGAGTGGTTAGTTAAGATGTTCTTTTAATTATTTGAAATAAAAAAGGAGCTTATGGTGGTTTGTTATTGAAGTTGTATAGACCAATTATGGGTTGTGAATATAAGGATAGACTGGTTGTGAATTTTTGAATTTATACTCTTTTTTGGGGTCTTAGGGAGATTTAGTGATGATTAAAGAACTATGAAAGTAGTTTAAGTGCATGTATGGGTAAGTAGATGTAATGCGAGAAACAATAGCGTGGATTGTAATGGGTTATATTATATAATTAAGATAGACTATTCTTATCATGTGATTTTAGTAGGCCCTGTCTTGGATTTATCTAGTAGTTGTAAGCCAACATAGTAGGTGAGAAGATGTGTCATGAATGTTAAGGTGCAGTAGTAATATTGTGGAAGAGATTTGGCTTGTAAGCTGTAGTATATTAAAGAATGAGTTAAGATCGATCACTCTGTCTAAGTTGTGGTGGATTAGTGTTTCTTGATTTCTATCTGGTAGCTGTAAGCCTGAATAGCATGCTAAGTTGTGATGTAAACCATACCTAGTATTAGACACTAAGCTTGAGTCCGGGATAGTCACCGAGATAGGAATGATGATAGTTAGAGATGATAATGCTACTTTTATGAGACTGATCTAGTAGGCGTGACATAGTGTGTGAGAGGGATAAGGTTGATAACTTAGGGAAGGTTGGAATGTGTAAGAATGATATATACATGAGATCTAGTGTTGAAATAGTAAATTGTGGCTAAGTCATTAGATGAATAAGAGCCTTAAGCTTATAAGAATAAGTGGAACCCGAGGTAATATGTTGTTAGATGGGGTTTTAAGTTGTTAAGTGCTAGGTGTTCCTGATTAGTGTTCTTGAGTTTCTTATTATGGAGGAGGCTAGGTAGTAATTATTATTTGGTATTCTTTGGAATGAAATTGAGGGAATTACAGATCTAAAGGGGCGTTGTTGAGCCTCTTGGTATAATTTTAATATATCATTGAATTGGGTGGATATGAGGTTAGAGGTTTAATGATAGTAGACTAAGGAGTGAAGAGTAGATTTTTAAGTATTAGAGAGCGTGGAAGTGAGCGCCCAGTAGGGCTAAGCTTTGATATTTGGACTATAGAGGTTGGAGTAAGTTAAGAATAGTGTCTCTGAAGGAAATGTCCTAGAAAAGAGTTGGTATTTTCTATATATAATATCTGGGTGAGATTAGCCTTCATGTGTATAGTGATCCCCCACAGAGCCGAGTGTTGTACTCATAAATCTTTTTACAACATAGGTCTGCAGGCCTAAGATAGTGACCTTTGTGCTAAGGGGGAGATAATGAGGTGTTGAGCTAGGGAAAGTCTTGAGTTTCTAGTGGTGCTGAGTTTCAGAAAAGAGTTACAATGCTTGTCATAGTGACCCATTCTTATTCTAGCATATTCAGTATACTTCAACTTAAAAGGACACTCTACCCATGTCTTATGCCTTTGAATCATGCCTATGTTTGAGGGTCAAATTTTCTATGTAGACTCTTATCAATGCTCTGTCATTTGAAATGGAAGCGATAGCGTGTCTCAGTGATGTAAATCTTTCTCTAAGGTTCTAAGGATCCAAGGTCTATATAACGATGCTTATGATCCATGAGTTCGTATCTCACGTTATGCTCAGTCTTATAAACTCAAGCTTCATGATATGTCCAAGATGGCTATTGAAATCATGCTACATCATGTACATGCTCTAAAGACTTCTTGAAAGATTCGTGCTTTTGATTTCCTTTCTCTAAGACCTTTGTACTTCCACCCTTGATAGTTATGGATGGTTATGATATGTCTATGCTCAGAACAACCCTCAGTTCACACCTTGTGTGTTCAGAATATGAAGTATCCATGCCCATTGCACTGGGTTCTCCAGATCTCATCTTGAGTGACAAGGTCACGCTAAATATGAGTCAATATTGAAAAATATCCATGTATCCCCAATGCTTATTCTCTTGTGAAATATGTTCATTTCATATTATATGTTCATGGTCAAGAGTTAGGCCACTATTTGCAGTTCATGCTCTCAATCTATTCCTTCAGTAACGTTTATCTTATGTCGGGGTAACTGTCAGTAAAGGGAGATAAGTAATGGTCTAGATGGAAGGTAGTAGATATTTCCTTTTAGTTGGTTACAGTGTGATTGTGTCACCTAAGTTGTTAAGTGTGGATGAGATGCGAGATAAGGATTTGTTATGTGAAATAGTTAGAGGGGAAGATGTGATGTGTCTCCTTGTAGAAGTTCAAAAATTGTTGATTGTGGGGATACTTGAGATAATTCTTTGATAGTTTTAGTTACATAAGATGGGAAGAGAATATAGTAACAGGCTTGAATGTGATGTTGGATACTTGTGGGCAATTGCTTCTTGTGACAAGTTACTTCTTGTTAAAGTTTGAGCTTGATTGATTAAGGTGATAAGGAGAAGTAGTATTCTTGACGAGTTTAGAATAAAACTAAGGGCTGATCACATTTGGGGAAGAAGGTTCCTAAAGGGGTATAACACATAGAATCTCGTAATTCAGACTAGTAGAATCACCTTAGATGTAGCACTTTATGCCTTAAAGTTAGGCTTGAAAAGGGTGAGAGCAAGATGTTAGATGCAGACCTTAGTAGCTATATGCGCCAATGGAAAAATTTAAGTCGTAAGTGATGATGTATAGTATTCAGAGGAGGTTATATAGTTAAAAGGTGTTGCTCAATCTAAGGGCTATTAGCCATAATATTTAAGATGGGGATACCTCTATTCCTACGTCTAGAATAAACCTTATTTCATTTTATGTATCAGTCTTAATTCATGCTTATGATTTCCAAAATTTCATGTCGTACATTAGTATGATTATGTTCCATAAAACTTATGTCCTATATCATGCCTATGCCAAGTTTCATATGTTTCATGGTTCCTACTCACTTGATTTGCTTGATGTTGTCATAGAGTGCCTCTTGATGTCTTTCTACCTTTGTTTAAAAGAAAATTCTTGATGTGAGGTTATAGCCTTTAATTCCTTACTTGTATGGCTTCAATAAGTCTCTACCCATCATTCGAGGAAGAATGATCCCAAGAGGGAGATATTATAATACCCCAACTTTTTTTCGAGTTAAGATTTGGAATCGTTCTAAGCATGTAGTGGTGTCCGAACCCAATGAATCTTATTGTACCTCGATGTTAATATCAATTCGTGTGTGTGAGAAGTGCAATGGATGTGAATCAAGGTCTTAAGGAACCTCTATCACAAGTTAAGTTGGAAACTTCTCTACCGACTAAGTTTCCGTATAACTTTCTAATAGGGTCAACTTCAAATGATCATTTATCCCATTTTATGAAGAGTTACGTGACCCATGACACACCAAATTAAAGATGTTTTAGTCTTATTTCCGATGCCACTGACCATGCATCGATTTTAGTCTCGAGTAAAAAGTTATGCCAGTTTTACAAGATGGACCAGTTGAGGTCTGCGATGAGGCCGTGTCACGGAGCCTGGTTTCCGCGATGAGCAGTGTGGCACGGAGGTCAGTCTCCATGATATGCAGTGTGTCATGGAGCTAGCCTTCGGTGGTTCCCTTTTTGATTTCTTATGCATTTTTAAGGGTCTTTTGGTCCTTTCCTTACCCAAAACCATCAACCAACTATTCTAAAATGTTGCTAAGTCCCTAGAACGTCCCATTCATCAAAATCATACACTACCTTTCTCTCCTCTCATCCTCTCCAAGTCAAGAAGCAAGAGCATCTAGGGTTCAAGGTTCCTATGGTCATACTCAAGTGTTTTGCGAATTTCTCTCTGTCAAAAGGTATGTTGAACAATTCTCTTTCAACTATGTCTACTAGTAAATGATTTCCTAACTACGAAAGGTACAAGTTTGAAAGTGGATTTTGTTGAATGATTTTGGAAGACGAACTTACTTGAAGTTACGAACTCTTTCTATGAAATTCTCCCTTTGTTATTGAATATACTTGATAATGGAGGATTATTGTTTGAAATACAAAACCCTATTATTATGAAAAACTTTTGGGGCAAATCTAAAGTCATGATTCTTTTGTAAATTATTTTACTATTAAATCTTGGCTTTGATGAAAAAGAAAAAGGATTTCTACATACCTCGGTTTTGAAAGTGTTATTTATGAGTTATAAAATCTTTAACCTTTGAAGGATATGGTAAATGTGTTTAAACTCTTTTAAATGATGGGACTAATGATGTACGGATTTATGAAATATTTATGGCATGATATGTATGGCTTGCAAGTCTTGGTATGACAATACCAATTTAACGAATGCCTTACGATCGATAAATATCCCTTAAAAATGGTTTACTTGATGTTTTGAAAAGGTTAAAAGATGGGCTTAAGAGAATTAGATGGTTAATCGAGAAGGTATGAGTCAAACGGGGCTCATTACCCGGAACCTATGTTTTGCCACGTAGGGGATGGTTCACTCCTTAATTGGATGACCGTATGCTTCTCCTCTATGAGGTTGATTTATGTAGGCCTTTTTATGCTGTTATATACAGAAGGATCTCAATTCATGCTGCAAATGTGAATTGGAGCTCAGCCGGTTGAGCGTTGATCGGACCCATATAGCCCGTGGTGTATTATGTATGATGTGTCAGTTCAACCATCTAGTTCCTAAGTAATGTTAATGTATGATTTTAATGAAATGTTTTGAATACTTGCCACCTATTTTGTTTTCCATTATGATTTTATATCACGTTTCTTATGACTTGCTTTATAAACTGTTATGTCCCTTCCCCTGGGTTGCATGCCAGTACTCATCATACTGTCCGTCCTCGGATGCTATATCATTTCATGATGTAAGTTCAAAGACACTTCCTCATGGTACTGTGCATCATTAGAATCGTTCGGGATAATGTCAGCAAGTGGTGAGGCCTCCATTTTTTGAAAGGCAATTTATATCTTTATTATGACTCTGATTTTTAGTTTTATGGTATTGTCGGGGTCATGTTCCAATATAGATATTTTATTCTTATGTTAGAGGCTTCGTAGACCTATGTAGATGTTGTTTAAATATTTTATTCCCAACACTTGATTAATTTTTAACTATGTTTTCAATGATGTTCTCAAATGGGCCTTTCTTCCGCAAATGCTTTATTGAATATGCTTATGATGTTATGCTAAGGGGTCTTCTCGGGCCTTCATTGGTCTAGGTTGCCTGTTACGTCTGGGGCCTAGTCTCGAGGCGTGACAATTCATTATTCCAAAAGACATAACCACAAATTCATAGTGACCATATCGAGTTCTGAAGGTTGTCTTCAGAATGTCACATTCTCTGACTCTGAGCTGATGATAACCGGATTTGAGGTCTATTTTTGAGAAGCATCTGGCACCCTGAAGTTGGTTGAACAAGTCATGAATCTGGGGGAAAGGATATTTATTCTTGATTATGTCCTTGTTCAACTGACAATAGTCTATTCACGTCCTGAGAGAACTGTCTTTCGTACGCATGAACAAGACTAGAGAACCCCATGGAGATATGATGGGTCTGATGAAGCCCTTATCTAGAAGTTCTTTAAGTTGTTCCTTTAGTTCCTTAAGCTCAGCCGAAGCCATTCCGTAAGGAGGAATTGAGACAGGCTGTGTATCTAGAAGGAGATCTACTCCAAAGTGGATTTCCCTTTAGGGAAAAACTCCGAGAAGATCTTCTGAAAATACTTATGGAAATTCAATGACCATAGGGACTAACTGGAGAGTTGGGGTCTCGGAATTTGAATCTGTCATGACCCAGACCGTCGTGAGTAGCACCCACCCAACCCCCGTATTAGTGTAACAATAGAGTTCAACCCTTTATCTAGACTAACATCCTAAAACCAGCAACAGAAGTAAACTAGCAATTAAATAATGCAAAAACTAAAGCTTTAATATATATATCCTGCGGAAAATCCCTCCTAGGAACTGAAAGTCTTTGTACCAAACATCACTACCAGTATCTAGAATACGGGAATGCAACTCCGAAACAAGTGGATTGCAACTCTAAAGATAAGCCCAAGTTAGCTTGATCAACAACTCACCCTTGAAGTATGAAATCGTCGGCCCTAAAGATGAGGTCGCGTCTCAGCGGCTGGAAGATTTCCTGTACTCACCAAAAGAAAAGCAAGTGCAGTATCAGTACACCACCACTGTGTACTGGTAAGATCATCAGCCAGTTTCCAAATAAACAATGTATAAGCAGTACAACAATATCAAGTAGAAGGTATGGAAACATGCACAATAGCCACAGACACACCTAGACTACCAGTCTCCACTTAGCCTATTCCCGCATGAAATCCACCACCTAACTCTAAGCCACAACCATATACCGTTAACTATACCTTTCCATCTAGCCCAGACCCACCCTAGGATCCCCTCTAGACTACACACATGTACCTTGAATCAACTCGGCCTAAACCAAGACCAACACAAATGTCAATGAACAACCCGGCCTAAACCAAGACCAACACAACAGTTAACCAGAATTTCCCCGGCCTCTCAAGGACCACTAAACCAATAACATATTTCAATAAGCAGCCCGGTCCACTAATGGAAAATATAAATCAATGCAACACAATAATAACAATGCAATGATGCAACAAAAGTAAACCCATACCAGGCGTGGTACCCGTGCAAACCAATTGTTATACCCATACCAGCCGTGGTACCCTAGCCAATCATTTGTTATACCCATACCAGGTGTGGTACCCGAGCCAACTGAATGTCAATAATCCACAGTAAAATGTATGAACAAACAACTTGTAAACCAACAAGCAAATACCGTTCAAATCACAGGCTGTAAAGCAGGAACTTTAGACATTCTACACAACTTCCCTAAGCAATGTAGTTCATACAATCACTTAGATATGAGTACAAGAATATACAACATTCACAGAAATCGCAAGCCATCACCTACCTTGAAATGATCCAAGCTCTATTCAACATGAGCTTTCCCGTGTTCCGGATTTCTTTCTCGTTCTTGTTCTAAAACAACACACAAGTACATATAATTAACACACAAGGACTGCACAGTACCCGTATTACACCAAATCCCCAAACCCCAGGCCACCCATGATCATCCCACCTTTTTCCCTGGGCTTTCAACCGTTAATTCACCTACTTCTATTATTTTTTACGGATAAAAAGAGAATTAACCAACCTATTATCATAAAAATATACTTTTAACAATGCCTAAGAATATTAATGCATGGAATCCCCTTTCTTCCCCAGATTCTACCATTCCTAGGTTATTCCAACCTTTCCCCAAGTTCCCTCCTAGCAATTCTACCGCATAGAAAATGTAGTACAAAGATTGGGGAGTAGAAACCTTACCTTAGGGAAGAATTTCAAAGGAAAAAGAAGGAAAATCACCTGAAATTGCCCTAGTTCTTCTTCTAAATGAATTGTAGAAAACTGAATTGTTTTGGGGAAGTTTTTGCATTAAAAACCCATCGGCCTGCTATAGCGGTCCCCGCTCCGCTATAGCGGTCCCGTTATAGTGGACGACTTCTGCTATAGTGGTCTTAAGTGGGTGTTGACCGCCTTGACCACCGCTAGTCTAAAAATCTCCAAAATTTTACCATTTCACAACATGCTTGCTTCCCCCGACGATCCGAAACAACCCCTTCACGTCAAACGCGATTCTGAGAGTTCTACTTACCCAAATTCGATTCCAAAAAGTCCTTCGGACTCCTCTATGTCTTGGATACATGGAAAACTAGCTCAAAATAAGACACAAAGACCAATACTTACCCGGATTTCCCTAGACTCCACCTCGTTCCAAAACCGGCCAAGGCTAGCCTAGCCCCGAATTTCAAACTCCCAAACTCGGAGTTCTCTAACTCTAAAACTTGGCACGATTGGACTACCCATAACGACGGACCCGATCGTTACAAAAGATACCAATTTACCCATTGTTCATCCCTGAACGATCAAACCCAAAATTACGGAAATAAAAGGAGGGAAGTGTAGTACCTGAATCCTCAAACAGTTGAGGGTACTTATCTCGCATGTCATTCTCGGTTTTCCAAGTGGCTTCCTAAACCAGACGATGCTTCCACTGAACCTTCACCATATCAATCATCTTTTTCCTCAACCTCCGCACATCCCAACCAAGAATCCAAACTGGTTCCTCCTCATAATGAAGATCCTTATCAAAAAGTACCTCTCCCACTTGATGATGTAATCCCCATCCTCATGGTATCACTAAAGCATGGATACATAGAATACCGAATGGATTCTCGACAAATTAGGTGGCAGTGCTAGCTTATAATCCACTGGCCCCATAATGTCAAGAACTTCAAAAGGACCGATGAACCGAGGGCTAAGCTTGCCCTTATTACCAAACCGAATAACCCCTTTCATTGGTGATACTTTTAACAGTACCTATTCACCAACCTGAAAGTCCATGTCCCAGATCTTGCGATCTGTATATTCCTTCTGGCTACTTTGAGCAGCCAACAACTTTGTCTGAATACCCCTTACCTTTTCCTGTGCTTCCTTCACTAAGTCTACGCCCAGAGGATTTACATCGCCTTCCTCAAACCAACCAATTGGTGATCTGTAGTTCCTCCCATACATTGCCTCGAACGGTGCCATATCAATACTGGAGTGGTAGCTATTATTGTACGAGAATTTTCACAACGATAGACACTGGTCCCAATGACCCCCGAAGTCCATCACACATCCTCTCAGCATGTCCTCCAATACCTGGATCATCCTCTCCGACTGACTATCAGTCTGAGGATGGAAGGTTGTGCTAAAAGTGAGTTGCATACCCAACTCTTCATGTAACTTGCCCCAGAACTTAGAAGTAAACTGTGTACCACTACCTAAAATGATGGATAGTGGTACCCCATGCAGTCTCACAATCTCTTTCACGTAGATCTTAGCCAATTGCTGTGAATTGTAATCTACCCTAACAAGAATGAAATGAGCGAACTTGGTCAGCCTGTCAACAATGACCCAAATTGATTCATACTTGCCCAATGTCTTTGGAAGACCCACCACAAAATCCATGGCTATCCTTTCCCACTTCAACTCTGGAATTGGCATTCTCTGAAGTAGTCCTGCAGGTCTTTGTTGTTCGTACTTTACCTGCTGGCAGTTCTGGAATTTGGACACAAAATCAGCTATGTCCCTTTTCATCCTGGGCCACCAGTGACGCTGCCTCAAGTTCCTGTACATTTTGGTCACACCCGGATGAATTGAGTACCGCGAACCATGGGCTTCTGCCAAAATTCTTTGAATTATATCATCAACCCGAGGAACACAAATCCTCTCTCTGAAATGCAACACTCCACCAGAGTCTACCATGATGTCTTTGGACTCCCCCAATATTACCTTACCTCGCAACTTATCCAGTTTCAGATCCTAAAACTGTTTCGCCTTTATTTCTTCTATGAAGGTGGCCTTGACCTCAATGCTGGCCAACAACCCACCTTGATCTGAAATACCCAAGTGCATGAACTTGGTCTTCAAAGCCCGAATTTCCTTAGCTAGTGGTCATTTGGACACCCCCAAACAAGCCAAGCTACCCATGCTATTAGTTTTTTGGCTTAATGCGTCTGCCACCACATTAGCCTTACCCGGATGGTACTGAATGGTCATATCATAGTCCTTCAATAGCTCCATCTACCTTCTCTGCCTCAAATTCAAATCCTTTTGAGTGAATATGTGCTGCAGACTGCAATGATCTGTGAATACCTCACACTTGACACTATAAAGGTAGTGTCTCCAAATTTTCAATGCAAATAACACCGCTGCCAACTCTAAATCGTGAGTCGGGTAATTCCTTTCATGCACTTTCAATTGCCTGGATGCATAGGCTATCACATTCCTATCCTGCATCAACAAAGCACCCCAACCAGAATGTGAAGAATCACAGTAAATAACAAAGTCTTTACCTTCAACCGACAAGGACAAAATAGGGGCTGTGGTCAAAAGTGTCTTGAGCTTTTGGAAGCTCTCCTCGCACTTGTCGGACCACACGAATGGTACCTCCTTCTGTGTGAGCCTGGTCAAGTGAGTAGCAATAGAAGAAAAATTCTTAACAAACCTCCGGTAGTACCCCGTGAGCCTAACAAAACTCATCACCTCGGTCACAGAGCTAAGCCAAACCCAACTCTTGACTGCCTTATTTTTTTGGGGATCCACCATCACCCCCTTTTCTGATACTACATGCCCCAAGAATGCCACGGAAGTCAAACAAAACTCACACTTAGTGAATTTTGCATAAAGCTTTTGGTGCCTCAAGATATCCAGCACAATACGAAGGTGATTAGCATGCTCCTCCTTACTCTTAGAGCAAATAAAAATATCATCGATGAACATGATAACGAAGGAATCCAAGTAGGAGTTAAACACCCCATTCATCAAACTCATGAATGCTGCCGGCGCATTGGTCAAACCAAACGACATTACTAAAAACTCATAATGCCTATACCGAGTTCGAAAAACAGTTTTCGGAATGTCCTCAGGCATAATCTTTAACTGATGGTACCCCGACCTCAACTCGAGTTTTGAGAACACTGATGCACCCTGAAACTGGTCAAACTAATCATCTATACGGGGTAGAGGGTACTTATTCCGGATGGTCACCTTGTTCAACTGCCTATAATCTATGCACATCCGCATACTACCATCCTTCTTCTTCACAAATAAACCGGAGCACCCCAAGATGAAGCACTGGGACGTATAAATCCCTTATCTAAGAGTTCCAACAGCTGAGTCTTAAGTTCCCTTAACTCTGCCGGAGCCATACAATATGGAGGAATGGAAATGGGACGAGTGTCTGGCTCCAAATCAATACAAAAATCTATAACCTTGTCCGGAGGCATACCAGGCAAGTCAGCTGGAAACACCTCTAAAAATTTGGGAACCACTGGAACTGACTCAATAGGCGGGGACTCCACACTATCATCCTGGGGATGAGACAAGAAGGCTAGAAACCCCCTCTCCACTAGCTTTCTAGCTCAGACAAATGATATTATCTTAACTGGCTTAGTCCTGTACACACCTTCACACTCTAGTCTATCCTTACCCGGAATCTCTAGAGCCACCCTTTTGGTGTTACAGTTCAAAACAGCATGATAAGGAGATATCCAGGTCATACCCAAGATAATATCAAAATCAGCCATATCCAGAATTACCAAGTATACCCAAGTATGTAACCTCACAAACAAAACAGAATAGTCACGATATACATGAGTCACAATCACAGACTCTCCAACTGGGTAGAAACATGGATAGGGGAATCAAGGATATCACAAGTCAAACCCAGCCCCAAAGAAAAACTCACATACACATAAGAATATGTAGAACCTGGGTCAAATAATATCAAAGCCATTTTATCGCAGACAAGAATGGTACCTGAGATCACTGCACCTGAGGCTTCCACCTCGGTCCTCCCTGGAAAAGCATAGCAATGATCCCGATCATCAAACCGGGCAACTTTCTGGGTAAGCTGTGTCGCACCCCTACCTGCGCCGCCATTCCCTCGGTCTACCCGACCTACCTAAAAATTACCTCGCCCACCCTGTGGACAACCCCTAGCATTACCGTGTCTGCCTGCCAGAACCACTTCTCTAGTCTGATGCTAACCCTGATTACCTATCTGCTTATATGGACACTCCCTCTTAAAGTGACCCAGCTCACCACAATGGAAGCAACCACGGTCAAGAGTAGGTCTGCTAGCTGATGTATATGGTGCTCCTTGGCCTGTAGGAGCTGAAGACTGAGCTCCTTGATGACTACCCATAGTAGCTGGCAGAGCTTACTGAATAGGATGGGCCGGGTAAGCCTGCTGATGCTGGCCCCTGGAGTATGAACCACTATAGTTTCCCTCATTTTGGGGCATCTTGGTTAAAGCCTTAGCCTTCCCCGCTTGCCTAACTCCCTCTATCTTCTTCACATAATCCACCACATCATTAAAGCCCTTTCCTGAAGAAGTCATATACACTGACAGTACCAGCAGTTCACTATTCAAACCCTTGACAAACAACCGGACCTATTCCTTTTCGGACCCCAACATCTGTATAGCAAAATGAGACAACGCATGGAACTTGGCCTCATAAGCCGAGAACGACATACTACCCTGCTCCAAGTTTAGAAACTCATCTTTCATCCGGTCCCTCAAAGTACGGGGAACGTACTTCTCTAGAAATAATGCATGGAAATTCTCCTAAGTAAGTGGAGGTAGAACAGAAGACCAACACTCAACATGAGACCTCCACCACTGCTTGGCATCACCCTGCAGCTAAAAAGTGACTAACTCAACCCCATGCTAACTTACAATACCCAACTTGTGCAACCTCTTATGGTAATCCAGGATAAACTCATAGGCATCCTCCTTGTCTGTACCCTGAAACGTTAGAGGTTTCAGCTTAAGGAACTTAGTCAGCATCTCATGCTCATTTCCTGTCATCACTGGGCCTAGCATTTGCCCGAGGAGATCATTTGTACCCAAAGCTGCGTCTATCCTAGGTGGTAGTAACCGCTGGCTGAGTATACAAGGCGTAATTTGCATAAGCTACAGGTATGGATCCAGCACCAACCAACCCACTCAGAATATCCCATGCCTGTTTAAAAGCTTCTGGTGTCATAGTAGGAAGGTCTACACCTCCAACTGGTGCCGCCTCCGTTAGAGCCTCTCCATCCTCTACAATCACTTCTTCTATGTCCTCAACCACATGCTCATGAGGTGGGGCAGGGGTTACCTCGCGTGCAGCAGCAGCTCGAGCTCTACCCCTGGCGGGTGCGGCTCCATCTCGTCGCCTGCCCCCTTCCCTACCTCAGCCACGAACTGCCAGGCCCTCTGCGAGGACCGCTACTAGGACCGCTGGCCTTGCTCCATTATTCCTTGTAGTAACCATCTGCGGACAAAAGAGTGAATGAGGTTAGATACCAATTTGTATCACCAGATACCAATTGGAATCGAGTTATAGCACGAAGGAAAGAAGGAAGAGATAGTTTTTGTGAAATCCCTATATCCTCTAGAAGAAAAGTACAGACGTCTCTGCACTGTTCCGCAAGACTCTACTAGACCTATTATGTAGATGAGATCAACGAACCTAGGCTCTGATACCATCTTTGTCATGACCCAGACCATCGTGAGTGGAACCCACCCAACCCCCGGATGAGCAAACCAATAGAGTTCAACCCTTTGCCTAGACTAACAACCTAAAACCAGCAACATAAGTAAACTAGCAATTAAATAATGCAAAAACTAAAGCTTATATATATTTATCCTGCAGAAAATCCCTCCTAGGAACTGAAAGTCGCTGTACCAAACATCACTACCAATATCTAGAATACGGGTATGCAACCCCAAAAGAAAATACAAAATAGTTTCAAGTCCGAAACAAGTGGACTGCACCTCTAAAGATAAGCCCAAGGTAGCTTGATCAACATCTCACCCTTGAAGTCAGAAATCGTCGGTGCTAAAGATAAGGTCGCGTCTCAGCCGCTGGAAGATTTTCTGTACTCACCAAAAGAAAAGCAAGTGCAATATCAGTACACCACCACTGTGTACTAGTATGATCATCAACCAGTTTCCAAATAAACAATGTATAAGCAGTACAACAATATCAAGTAGAAGGTATGGAAACATGCACAATAGCCACAGACACACCTAGACTACGAGTCTCCACTTAGCATGTTACCGCATGAAATCCACAACTTAACTCTAAGCCATAACCATATACAGTTAACTATACCTTTCCATCTAGCGTGGACCCACCCTGGGATCCCCTCTAGACTACACACATGTACCTTGAATCAACTCGGCCTAAATCAAGACCAACACAAATGTCAATGAACAACCCGGCCTAAACCAAGACCAACACAACAGTTAACCAGAACTTCCCCGGCCTCTCAAGGACCACCAAACCAATAACACATTTCAATAAGCAGCCTGGTCCACTCACGGAACCAATATAAATCAATGCAACATAATAATAACAATGCAATGATGCAACAAAAGTAAACTTGTACCAGGCATGGTACCCATACCAACCAATTGTTATACCCATACCAGGCGTGGTACCCGTGACAACCATTTGTTATACACCTACTAGGCATGGTACCCGAGCTAATCAAATGTCAATAATCCACAGTCAAATGCATGAACAAACAACTTGTAAACCAACAAACAAATACTGTTCAAATCACAGACTGTAAAGCAGGAACCTTAGATATTCTACACGACTTCCCTAAGCAATGCAGTTCATACAATCACTTAGATATGAGTACAAGAATATACAACATTCACAGAAATCGTAAGCCATCACCTACCTCGAAATGATCTAAGCTATATTCAACCCGAGCTTTCTCGTGTTCCGGATTCCTTTCTCAAGGCCTGCACAGTACCCAGATTATACCAAATCCCCAAACCCCAGGCCACCCATGATCATCCCACCCTTTTACCCAGGCTTTCCACCATTAATTCACCTACTTCTATCATTTTTTACGGATATAATAGAGAATTAACCAACCTATGATCATAAAAATATATTTTTAACAATGCTTAAGAACATTCATGCTTTGAATCCCCTTTGTTCCCCGAATTCTACCATTCCTAGGTTATTTCAACCTTTCCCTAAGTTCCCTCCTAGTAATTCTACGACATAGGAAATGTAGTACAAAGATTTAGGAGTAGAAACCTTACCTTAGGGAAGAATTTCGAAGGAAAAAGGAGGAAAATTGCCTGAAATCGCCCTAGTTCTTCTCCCAAATGAATTGTAGAAAACTGAACTATTTTGTGGAAGTTTCTGCATTAAAAACCCATCGACCTGCTATAGCGGTCCCTTCTCCACTATAGCGGTCCCGCTATAGCGGACGACTTCCACTATAGCGGTCTTAAGTGGGTGTTGACTGGCTTGACCACCGTTATAGTGGTATTTTCCACCGCTATAGCGGAGGTCTCTATGATGGAGCCATTGTGCTTTTCACAGACAGAATGTCCAAAAATCTCCAAAATTTGCCCATTTCACAACACACTTGCTTCCCCCGATGATAAAAAATAACCCATTCACGTCAAACGCGATTCTGAGAGTTCTACTTACCCAAATTTGATTCCAAAAATTCCCCTGGACTCCTTTATGTCTTGACTACATATAAAACTAGCTCAAAACAAGACACAAAGACCAATCCTTACACGAATTACCCTAGACTCCACCTCGCTCGAGAATCGGCTGAGGCTAGCCTAGCCTAGAATTTCAAACTCCCAAACCCGGAGTTTTCTAACTCTAAAACTTGGCACGATTGGACTACCCATAACGATGGACCCGGTCATTACAACAGATATCAATTTACCCATCATTCATCCCCGAATGATCAAACCTGAAATTTCAGAAATAACAGAAGGGAAGTGTAGTACCTGAATCCTCAAACAGTTGAGGGTACTTGTCCCGCATATCCTTCTCGGTTTCCCAAGTGGCTTCCTCAACCGGATGATGCTTCCACTGAACCTTCACCATATCAATCACCTTTGTCCTCAACCTCCGGACATCCCGAGCAAGAATCAAAATTGGTTCCTTCTCATAACGAAGATCCTTATCAAAAAGTACCTCATCGCACTTGATGATGTAATCCCCATCCCCATGGTATCGCTTAAGCATGGATACATGGAATATCGGATGGACGCCCGACAAACTAGGTGGCAGTGCTAGCTTATAAGACACTGGCCCCACAATTTCAAGAACTTCAAATGGACCGATGAACCGAGGGCTAAGCTTGCCCTTCTTACCAAACCGTATAACCCCTTTCGTTGGTGACACTTTTAAAAATACCTGTTCACCAACTTGAAGGTCCATGTCCTGGACCTTGCGATCTGCATATTCCTTCTGCCTTCTTTGAGCAGCCAACAACTTGGTCTGAATGCCCCTTACCTTTTCCTGTGCTTCCTTCACTAAGTCTACGCCCAGAGGATTTACATCGCCTTCCTCAAACCACCCAACCGGTGATCTGCAGTTCCTCCCATATAGTGCCTCGAACCGTGCCATGTCAGTACTTGAGTGGTAGCTATTGTTGTACGAGAATTTGCACAACGATAGAAACTGGTCCCAATGACCCCCAAAGTTCATCACACATGCTCTCAGCATGTCCTTCAATACCTGGATCGTCCTCTACGACTGATCATCAGTCTGAGGATGGAAGGTTGTGCTAAATGTGTACCCAAATCTTCATTTAACTTGCCCCAAAACATAGAAGTAAACTGCGTACCCCTGCCTGAAATGATGGACAGTGGTACCCCATGAAGTCTCACAATCTCTTTCACGTAGATCTTAGCCAATTGCTGCGAATTGTAATCTAACCTGATCGGAATGAAATGAGCGCACTTGGTCAGCCTGTTAACAATGACCCAAATTGAGTCATACTTCCCCAATGTCTTGGGAAGACCCACCACGAAATACATGGCTATCCTTTCCCACTTCCACTCTGGAATTGACATTCTCTGAAGTAGTCCCGCAGGTCTATAATGTTCGTAATTTACATGCTGGCAGTTCTGGTTTTTGAACACAAAATCAGCTATGTCCCTTTTTATCCCAGGCCACCTGTAACGCTACCTCAAGTTCCTGTACATTTTGGTCACAGCCGGATTAATTGAGTATCACAAACCATGGGCTTCCGCCAAAATTATCTGAATTATATCATCAACTTGAGGAACACAAATCCTCTCTCTGAAATGCAACACTCTACCAGAGTCTAACATGACATCTCTGAACTCCCCGGATAATACCTTACCTTGCAACTTACCCAGTTTCGGATCCTGAAATTGTTTCAGCTTTTTTTCCTATATGAAGGTGGCCTTGACCTCAATGTTGGCCAACAATCCACCTTGATCTGAAACACCCAAGTGCATGATCTTGGCCTCCAAATCCCGAATTTTATTATCTAGTGGTCATTTGGACACCCCCAAACAAGCCAAGCTACCCATGCTAACAATTTTTCGGCTTAATGCGTCTGCCACCACATTAGCCTTACCCGGATGGTACTTAATGGTCACATCATAGTCCTTAAATAGCTCCACCCACCTTTTCTGCCTCAAATTCAAATCCTTTTGAGTGAATACGTGCTGCAGACTGCGATGATGTATGAATACCTCACACTTGACACCATAAAGGTAGTGTCTCAAAATTTTCAATGCAAAAAACACTACTGCCAACTCCAAATCGTGAGTCGGGTAATTCCTCTCATGCACTTTCAACTGCCTGGATACATAGGCTATCACATTCCTATCTTGCATCAACACAACACCCAAATGAGAATGTGAAGCATCACAATAAACAACAAAGTCTTTACCCTCAACCGGCAAGGACAAAATAAGGGCTGTGGTCAAAAGTGTCTTGAGCTTTTGGAAGCTCTCGTCGCACTTGTCAGACCACACGAACGGTACCTCATAGCCTAGTCAAATGAGTAGCAATAAAAGCAAAATTCTTAACAAACCTCCGGTAGTACCCCGCGAGCCCAACAAAACTCCTCACCTCGATCACAAAGCTAGGCCGAACCCAACTCTTGACTGCCTCAATATTCTGGGGATCCACCATCACCCCCTTTTTTGACACTACATGCCCCAAGAATTCCACATAAGTCAACCAAAACTCACACTTAGTGAATTTTTCATAAAGCTTTTGGTGCCTCAAGATATCCTGCACAATACGAAGGTGATTAGCATGCTCCTCCCTACTCTTAGAGTAGATCAAAATATCATTGATGAACACGATAACGAAGGAATCCAAGTAGGACTTAAATACCCCATTCATCAAACTCATGAATGCTGCCGGCGTATTGGTCAAACCAAGCGACATTATTAGAAACTCGTAATGCCCATACCGAGTCTGAAAAGCAGTTTTCAGAATGTCCTCAGGCCTAATCTTTAACTGATGATACCCCGACCTCAAGTCGATTTTTGAGAACACTGATGCACCCTGAAGTTGGTCAAACAAATCATCTATACGGGGTAGAGGGTACTTATTCCGGATGGTCACCTTATTCAACTGCCTATAATCTATGCACATCCGTATACTATCATCCTTCTTCTTAACAAATAAAACCAGAGCACCCCAAGATGAAGCACTGGGACGTATAAATCCCTTATCTAGGAGTTCCTTCAGCTGAGTCTTAAGTTCCCTTAACTCTGCCGGAGCCATATGATACGGAGGAATGGAAATGGGACGAGTGCCTGGCTCCAAATCAATATAAAAATCTATATCCCTGTCCGAAGGCATACCAGGAAAGTCTGCTAGAAACACCTCTAAAATTTTGGGAACCACTGGAACTGACTCAATAAGCAGGGACTCCACACTATCACACTGAATTACTTAGGGACTCAATGGGTAAAAGGATACCCATTTATAAAATCTCACATACCTGGAAGAAGATTCTACAGAGAAATCCTTGGGTTGAAGCTTGAAGAAACCCTCTGTTAGTTTTTGAGAAGAAGAACACTATTTTTTCTCCTATTTTTGCTAAGTGTTGATTTTTTTGGGGGGAATAGGAAAATAAAAGGCAAAAACCTCTTTAGTTACCCCCAAAACAATTAAGGATCGGAGTTAAAAGGGTAAGGAAAAAACCAAAATGCCCCTGGAATTAAATAAGAAAACTGCTGAAATTTTTGGAGCATCAAACCACGTGTTGGTCGATGGACCGTGGTTCTGAATGATGGACCATTGACCTAACCATGGTTCTGTCCTTAAGTTCTGGGGGTTCTCTGATCGTTTAATTCCACGAGTCACAGGACAGGCCTTGGTTCTGAATGACGGTCCATCATTTGACTCATGGTTCTGGGACCTTAGGTTGAAGGTTCTCTGATAGAAGGA
Source organism: Jaltomata sinuosa (assembly GCA_003996215.1). Lineage (NCBI taxonomy): Eukaryota > Viridiplantae > Streptophyta > Magnoliopsida > Solanales > Solanaceae > Jaltomata > Jaltomata sinuosa. The sequence continues at coordinate 66,672 of QJPP01000455.1, forward strand.
ACCACAGTTCTCTGTGCAGTAGTTGGTTCAGATCCAGGGGTGTTACAATCCTACTTGGAGAAGGATTGTCATATAGTATCCTACTTGGAGAAGGATTGTCATATAGTAGCCTACTTGGAGAAGGATTATCATATAGTGTCTATAAATAGGGCTCAGTGTAATAATGTAGATACAAAATTTCAATAATATTTTTCTTCTCGTATATTTCTCACACGGTATTAGAGCAATTGTGAGAAAAGTATCGTTGTGCATCCTTCCAGTGAAATTAGCGGCCACTATGTGAATTCTGGTGACTACTCACACCTATCTTTGTTTCTATTGGCATTGTGAAAAATTCAACACCACCACAAGGTTCAGCATGTCCCGGTGACCAAATCCCAACCAGATCCGCCATGAACCAACGTCTCACGCCCAGCTCAAAAAGTCGTCACCTCCGGCGAGATTTGCCCATGCGCCGGCGCATGAGCTCTGTTCTGTCCATGTTTCCAGCAATTTTCTTTCTCATATCTACTGGTTGCTTGATTCTGACCAGACTCCTGCAGTTTTCTCCAGATTCTGATCGCTGAAATTAGGGTTCCAGCAACTTCAGTACTATTCCCAGTGATTCTAGTCCTTTTCTGGCCACTTTTTTGGCAGATCCTTTTTCCAGTAAGGTCGCCTCTTCATTTTGAGGCTACCCATATAATTATTTTCTAATTCAGATTTTTTTGGCTATCAAATCTTTTTCAGCGACAACAAGACTTTTCAGATTCCGACAATTGTCCTTTCAAATTTTATATTACAGACCACCTTTTAAGTCAAACTTTGCTATGTATCTTGGATGTGGTATTTTTTAACTTCAAAAATATGAGAATTGAAAGTTTAAATCCTATTTTCAAGTCTGAACCTTTAATGAGGAGATCACGAGGGAGAGGTTATTTTAGAAATTGACCTAGGTGTTATTGTAATAAACTTGAACACACTCGTGAAGTATGTTATTATCGACCTACGTGTAGGTATTGTAATAGGCTTAGACACACTAATGAAGTATTCTATTCTTTGCATGTTCGACCACCTAAAAATGCTCATGTTGCTCAGACTAAACGAGTTTATCTTTGTAAAGAAGAATATAATGAGTATCTTCAGTAACAAGCAAGTAAGCAGGCATCTCTACCAGTAGCCTTAGCCGCCCAGTCTCCTACCTTTGGGTCATGGGTTATGGACTCTGGCGCTTATTGTATGGAAATGAAGGCAATGGATGAAGACATATGCTAAATTTACTGTTAACAAATAGCAATAGGTCTTGATTTCATTATTTTCTTTGGTTTGTTCCCTCTTCAATTTCTCTCATACGTAGACTAGTTATCTATGATTTTAGCTCGAGAGTAAACGGCCTCTCTTTCGTATTTTTGGTTTCAGTCAAACCTCTTTATAGCAGCGTCATTTATCTCGATATTTGTGGCAAATGATTGAGATAGAGATTATATTTTTGGACAAAGTTTATTTAAACTTAATTGTTTAACAATTATTTAAGCCAAAATTTTACCTCAAAATGTTTCCTTCGTTTGCAGCCGCAAACGACCTTTTGGAATTGCGAAAGTGGTTTGCGGCTGCAAACGGCCATTTGCGAACCGCAAACATGTCTCAAAATCCCTGAGAGAAACTGGCAATCTAATTGTATGAACTTGCGGTAGAGTTGCGGCCGCAAATGGCCATTTACGAACCACAAGCCTACCACAAATGCCCCGTTGCTTTCAAACTAGTGCAACTTTTCTGAATCTTTGCTTCTTTTCTGAAGTAGTGCTTGTTGGCTATAAATATATGATTCTTCCTCAGGTATTAAGTTCAAATTTTTCTGATCTTCTACATTTCTTCTTAATATATTCAAGTGTGATTTACTGCCGTTGAGTGATTCATTATTCAATAGAATTTGAGGTACTGCTATTTTGCTGAAGTAAGTCGTTCTATCATGGGAGGATATATTCCATCAACCTCGGGTGCTTGAGGGGAATAATTTCCTTAAGGACACACTGTGAAATCAGTGGACTCAATTTTCATCCCTTCTTTTTATTTTAGTATTTTTCTGAAATACTTTGAAGTTTGTTTGTTGTTCATATTTTGAATACAAATTTTACTACAAATAACAAAAAGTACCTCTGACATATCAGGTTTTAATTTTTAATGTATCGCCCACTTCCATGCGACATGGAGATACGTACTTGGAGTGGTATAAGCTTGTAGAAACTCAACTAATATATCTATCCACACCTTTGCTTGCAAATTTTAACCGGAGAAAATAAATTGAACAGAGGTGCCATAACTTGAAAAACGGTAGGTAACACTCTATTCTGAACTCTGGGTCCACATAACAGCTGTATCTACTTGCTTTTGTAAGCAACAATTACACATTTTGAAGGGAACATGTCAGTGCCAGGTTTGGTTTAGAGAAAAATTTTAAACTTACCAGTTCTTACCACAACTATGCGCATTTTTGGCATTCTTTGCACGAAGATGAATGAACGGAGCATTCTCCACTAACAATAAAATAGATGAAGAAGCATTGTCAGTACCACATTTTTGTTAACACTATGCTCTTACTCCAGCCTCCGGGTGAGAGAAATTTTCTTCTCCATTGTAATAGCCGGCTCGCAAATTGGTTCCACTATGGGCATGAAATAAGCAGTTCTCCATCTTCCAATTTGCTACTCTGCTCCATTTTTTGATGAACATGTTACATGAAGGCACTTTGTGATGCATTGACCAACTGAAGAGTAAACTGTTGGTTGAAATGAAAGTTCTTTGAAGAATGTTGTTTCTTCTTAACCTGACTCGCCTTAAAATCATATATTCTTTGAATTGCAATTTAAAAACTGAAATTTGTTGATCAATTAAGTTTCTTTCTCAATGTTTCGAATGTCTCGCTGGCAATGCTTGGTACTTTTGGGCTCAAAAAGGCAATGCTTCATAACGTTTATAAACATGACTCAGTATTACACATTAGGAAAACTTTCCATGTCAATATTTTCCGGCTATTACAGGGAGTAATTTTAATTCCTATAAAAGATATTACACTTGGTCGTCATACCAAATCAATGGATGCTGAATATGTTAATTTTATATACACATTGATTACAATTAACCGTGATTAAATCGTATATATATTCTCACTTTAATTGGTTTGGTTTGATCTCTCTGCTTGAGAAAACATAGGAAAGTCATGACCGAATCTCACTAGTTAAGGGAAGTGAAACATTGAAATAAAAATTGTACCTTTATTATTATAACAGAACTAGTAAAGCCTTAGAGAGTGTACTACATTGCCAACCATTTGTACAATTGTATAAGTCAAAGTTTCTAGCTCTTAAAATGGTTCCAAAAAAGCTTATTCTTTCAATTAGAACATGAAAGTGGTCGCTCAGGGACATGAATTTCAACAAAGAATACCGAAGGGAAGCCCTTTCCTCTTGAGTTAAGCTTATACAAACGCTCACTTATTTTTTTAATTCATGCTAACTAAATAAAGAAGAAGAGTGAATAGATCAAAGGAAACAATCAGAACAAGACATTTCGTTGTTTGTTTAACAGTAAAATTTAGCAATTTTTTATCCATTGCCCTTAATTACCTTATAATCGAGCAATTAAGGCAAAATGGCAAATCCCATAGTTGCAAAATGTATATCATATGTGGCCCATGTTTAGAGCTAAAGAGCAAAGCAAACCAGGAACGTTTCAAGAATTTCACTACAAGTATAACGGTATAAATCAAAGCTTGAGGTCTTAGTTGTAGACACATAGACACATGTAAACCATAAACTGAGTTTAGTAAGTTCAATTGAACCTACTATTTCAGGTTGAGCCATATATATAGATATATAAGGAAGTTTATATGCAATAGATCATATTTATTCTTGAACCTACTAATTAAAACTCAATTAAATGTTGGATTATTCGTCTCGACCATGAGCTAAGCTTGATGTTTTGATTTGAACGTGAAGGTAGTCACTTGGTCAATCAGAGACGTGGATTTCAACCAAAATACCAAATGGCCATTTCCTCCTCAGCTGTGTCTATAAAATTGATGACTTCTTTTAATTCACAATGACAGTAAAAACACTTGATATTGGATAAACAATCTTTACCAGAATTTTGCTTCTTCAGACACCCTTTTAACGCAGACAACACCTGTAATTCAAACAAACATAATATATAGAGAATACACTAAGGGTTGTTTGGTAGGGTGTATAAGAATAATGTTAGATATGGTGTATTTGTAATGCTAGTATTAGTAATGCTTTCTTATACACTATTTGGTATGTTGCATTAAAAATAATATGCATTGCATAATTTCTAAATAAATTATTTGTTTACAAAAATACCCTCCACAAAAACGGTAGCTAGAATGTGGAAAAGGTTTTGAGGGACAATTGAGTCTTTAACCATGTTGGATGCATTAAAAACCCTTGCATTGCTAATACCATAGTTTGCCATGTATTAGTTATGCATGGCATAATACCAAATAGAGTGTATAGCTACTGCTTACATTAGTTATACATAGGTTCAAAAAGTTTATCAAACAAGATATTAGTAATACATAAAGCTAATGCATGCATTATTTTTCTTAATGCATCCTACCAAATGACCCCTAATGATAATGAGATAAACAATGAACATAAAGCAAATTGCTATTACATGTTTACATTTTAGATTTAACTTGTATACACGGATATTGTGTTAACTTTTTGTAACAGGTTATCTACCTTATTTTTCAGGTTACTAATTCCACTTATTAAAAATGATTACCTAAAAGTTCTTATTCTGATAACCTGACATACAAACATTAAATTGTTTTATGTCGTGATGTCTGCAAGTACGAGAGCCAAATTTTGAAAGGATTTCCATGTAAAGAAAGATATTACCTGGAGTACTTTACGATTTGTACATGGAAGTATGGACTATGGACGTGATCTTGGGATGGTTGAGCATTAAATTGTCTATGATTGATTCATCACGCAACATAGGTTCAATGAATATGTCGACATCAAGACTTAGGGGAATAATAATTTCTCTTGGATCTTCATAAATAAGGATGTTTTTAGTCTGCAATAATTTTGTTAATGGCATGGCTTAAACGAATATTCAAGAAGTAATGCATAAATCAAGTAAAACAAACAACTGTATTTTATTTTATCGATGAAGCAAGTGAAGAAAAGAAAATTCTTAACTTGTTGCAAAAATATTACAAATATCAGACCATTAGAATAGTTAAACTTTTGAACAAAGTGATGAAGGTTTGTGTACCAACTGTTGTCCCCCACATCTTCAAAGTTTGATATTACTGTGCTTGGCAAGACGAAATTAAGTTGGGCTCTTTACGGGAAAGAATGATACATAGATAAGAAGGTCATTTTACGGTCATAATGTTGGGATCAAAATCAGTAGAGCGTCATGCTGAAGCTAATAACTGTAATTTTATAAATGATAAGTCAGATGACAAAGAAAAACATACTAAAAAACATAATATATTAATATGGTTTGGTCAAGTGACCTACATATTAAAAACTAAAATTAAAAACATAAGTCTTATTGGGAGAATAATCTCCCCCTAAACAAAACTCTCTAAACAACTACATTGTGGATGCTATTGTGTTATGGTATGAGAAGAAGGATCCTCAATTTATAGAGGTCCAAACTTTTCCTCCAAAAAAAGAATAACCAAATATGAAAGAGTTCTCTTCCGACAAGAAAATATTTTCCACCAAGAAAACCTTCTGTACCAAGAAAACTTTTTTGAATTAAAACACAATTATGGTAGAATCCAAATAAGGTAGAAAATTCAGGGAAAACCCTAACAAATCTCCCTTTGGCCTGAATTTTCTGGCAAAATAATCTTCATCTTCTTCTTCACATAATCTTCATCACTGCTTCTTGCCATGGTTAAAAATTGATATGGGTTCACTACTAAAAAAACTGTGAATACCGACCTCAAAATTACCGACCTCCTATGGAAGTCGGTAATTTCCGACTTCCGGAAGTCGGTATTGTTAAAAACAAAAAATTATTTTATTTTCTTAAGAAAACCGACTTCAAGATGTCGGTTTATTTGAAAAAAAAATGCGGAAAAACCAAATACCGACCTCCGATGGTCGGAAACTTTCCCAGAAAAAAATAAAATTAAGAAAAACCGACCTCTTGTAGTCGGTATCGAATTAGTAAATAAAAAATAAAATTTAAATTAATCTCAATTAAATATAAAAAAATGAAAAAAAGAAATATTTTTAATAACTTTTAAATAAACCGTCCTCCTGATGTCGGTAATAAACAAATTAATACCGACTTCCTGATGTCGGTAATATTAAATTTACATAATTGATTTTATTTACCTTAAATTATTCTTATAGTGACTTCACGAAGTCGGTATTTATTTTTTATTTTTTATTTAATTATTTTATTTATATTATAAAATAAAAATAATATTAATACCGACATTCAGAGGTCGGTATTATTTATTTAACATAATTATTTTTATTTTTATTAAAATTAAAGGTAATACCGACCTCCGGAGGTTGGTATTTTACTTTTATTTTCATTAAAATTAAAGGTAATACCGACCTCCGGAGGTCGGTATTTTACTTTTATTTAATTATTTTGAATAAAATCGACCTTCGGATGTCGGTATTACCTTTAAAATATTTGTAATAATCACTATTTTTCTATTGTTTATAACACTAAGGGGTCGTTTGGTAGCTAGTTAAAGTTATATAGGTATTAGTAATGTAGATATTAGTTATGAGGGAATCTATATATTATTTATACATGTATTAGTTATGTAGAGATTAGTTATTCATGTATTAATTATACAAGTATTACTTATAATTCCACCTTCTATATCCTGTATAAGATAATACATAGATTCCCTCATAACTTATACATCGTCTTGAATATACATATGTCTCGTCTAGTGATGTATATACGTATGTATATATATATATATAGTACGTATTCAAAAGCTAATTAACCGATCGATAATACATATCCAAATACGTAGTATGGATACGTCATCTATTACGTACATATGAGTTAATATACGATCATTGAGAAATGTAATTAACCAAGTCCTATATATTATATATAATAATGATCCATCGTCTTGAATATATGTCTCGTCTAGTGATGTACGTATCTACATAGTACGTATTCAAAAGCTAATTAACCAATCGATATATAATCCATAAACAAGTAGTATGGAATATGTTGTATATTACGTACATATGAGTTAATATACGATCATTGAATATAATTAACCAAGTTATTCTATGTACTATAATGATCCGTCGTCTTGAATATATGTTTTTTTGTTGCGATATTGTACGTATATATATAGTACGTATTCAAAAGCTAATTAACTAATCGATAATCCATCCAAGCAGTGGAATACCATTGTATTACGTACACACGAGGTAATATACGATTGTTGAGTAATGTAAATAAGCAAGTCCTATATATATAGTAATGATCTGTCGTCTTGAATATATGTTTTTTTGTGGCGATATTGTACGTATATATATAGTACGTATTCAAAAGCTAATTAACCAATCGATAATCCATCCAAGTAGTATGGAATACATTGTATTACGTACATATATGAGGTAATATACGATCATAGAGTAATATAATTAATCAAGTCCTGTATATTAAATGGTCCATCATCTTGAATATATATGTCTCGTCTTTAGTGATGTATGTTTATATATATAGTACATATTCAAAAGCTAATTAACTAATCGACAATTCATCCAAGTAGCTAGTGGAATACATTGTATTACGTACATATGAGGTACTATACGATGACGATCGTTGAGTAATATAATTAACCAAGTCCTATATATTACTGGTCTGTCGTCTTAAATATATGTCTCGTCTAGTCATGATGTACATATATAGTACGTATTCAAAAGCTAATTAATTAATCGATTGATAATCCATTCAAGTAGTATGAAATACATTGTATAGTAGCATAATCATTGAGTAATGTAACGAATCAATAATGTATCCGAGTTTATGAAATATGTTGATGATTAAATAATTTTTATTAATTACTTTTAGTTTTTTTAAAAAACCGACCTCAAGTGGTCGGTTTTATCAAAAATACTTTATTTTTTAAAAAAACCGACCTCAAGTGGTCGGTTTTATCAAAAAATACTTTATTTTTTAAAAATATCGACCTCAAGTGGTCGGTTTTTTTTTTTAATTTTATTACCTAAAATCCCTAACACCCTAACACTAACACTCACACTCACACCACCCTCATCTCCGGCGCCCCCTCCCTCCGAAAACATTCCCTCCGGCGTCCCCCCCCTCCTCCACCTTCCACCGCTGCCGCTGCTGCTGCTGAAGGTTGTTGGTGCCTTCCACCGCTGCCGCTGCTGCTGCTGAAGTTTGTTGGTGCCTTCCACCGCTGCCGCTGCTGCTGCACATTGCTGCCGCTGCTGCTGCTGAAGGTTGCTGCCGCTGCTGCTGCTGAAGGTTGTTGTCGCTGCCGCTGCCGCCTATCGCCGTCACTGTTGCTGCTCCGGTGGGGGTCCATCAAGGTAAGTAATTTTAATTTTCTTGTTAATTAATTATAGTTATTAAATTAGGGTTTATCTTTGTTAATTTTAGTTACTAAATTAGGATTTATCATTTAACTAGGGCATGTCATTGTTAATGTATTTGTTTAGCATAAGTGTCAACACTAGTTGATCCTATTTATGACAAAATTGATTTTCTTGGAAGATCAATTTATGTCCACCTAGTGTTGACACTTAGTCTTTAATTTAGTTATAATGTATTTGTTTAGCATAAGTGTCAACACTAGTTGATCATATTGATGACAAAATTGATTTTCTTGCAAGATCAATTTGTGTCCATCTAGTGTTGACACTTAGTCTTTATTTTGATTATAATGTGGTTGATTAGTAAGTGTCAAGACTAGGTGATCCTATTGATGACAAAATTGATTTTCTTGCAAGATCAATTTGTGTCCATCTAGTGTTGACACTTAATACTAATTAGCATTAAGTATTACCCTTGTGGCCCTGTGTGGCCTTGATTATGCCTCTGGACCATAGATGGTGGGTTATTTGGGAATATCCGTGAGTCTCGGACATCGATATCTCGATTATAGAGCTGGTTATGTATGCTGTAGAGCGATTGGAGCCTGTGCAGGGCCAATAGGTTTATTTGTGAGCCATCGGGCTACTGATTATGTTTGGCACATCATTATCATGCATATAAACTGAAAATATGACTTAAGATTGTGAAGTGTAGTAAGTTGAAATTTTGAACTAGTGACCTAAAATAGTGAAGTGTAGTAAGTTAAAATTTTGAACTAGTGACTTAAAATAAGTAAAGTGTAGTTAGTTGTTAGTTGGAATTGTGAACTAGTGACTTAAAATAATGAAGTTTATTAAGTTAAAATTTGAATTAGTGACCTAAAATAAGTAAAGTATAGTTTGTATTAAGTTAAAATTTTGAACTAGTGACTTAAAATAAGTAAAGGTAGTAGTTGTTAGTTGGAATTTGAACTAAGGACTTAAATAGTGAAGTGTAGTAGTTTAAAATTTGAACTAGTGACTTAAATAAGTAAGTTGTAGTAGTTGTAGTTGGAATTTTGACTAGTGACTTAAAATAGAAGTGTAGTAATTAAAATTTTAACTAGTGACTTAAAATAGTAAAGTGTATTAGTTGTTAGTTGATTTGACTAGTGACTAAAATATTGAAGTGTGTAACTAAATTTTAACTGTGACTTAAATAAGTAAAGTGTAGTTAGTTGTTAGTTGGAATTTTGAACTAGTGACTTAAAATAGTGAAGTGTAGTAAGTTAAAATTTTGAACTAGTGACTTAAAATAAGTAAAGTGTAGTTAGTTGCTAGTTGGAATTTTGAACTAGTGACTTAAAATAGTGAAGTGTAGTAACTTAAAATTTTGAACTAGTGACTTAAAATAAGTAAAGTGTAGTTAGTTGTTAGTTGGAATTTTGAACTAGTGACTTAAAATAGTGAAGTGTAGTAAGTTAAAATTTTGAACTAGTGACTTAAAATAAGTAAAGTGTAGTTAGTTGTTAGTTGAATTTTGAACTAGTGACTTAAAATAGTGAAGTGTAGTAAGTTAAAATTTTGAACTAGTGACTTAAAATAAGTAAAGTGTAGTTAGTTGTTAGTTGGAATTTTGAACTAGTGACTTAAAATAGTGAAGTGTGATTTAGTTATTGGAATTAGTTCAAATGTGATTTAATTAAGCTCTAGTTTGATTTATTCTTTGTGTAGATGGAACCTGATCGTAGTTGGATGTATAATAGAAACAATCCTGGTCGAGCGGGTATGATTTCGGAATTTGCAGAAGGTGTCACTCGTTTTATAAATCATGCAAAGACACTTGAGCCTTTTTTAACTTCAAAGTTGATTAGGTGTCCTTGTATTAACTGTAGCAACGTGAGATATCAAACAACAGAGAATGTTTCTATGCATCTTATGTTCAAGGGTTTTAAACCAGGATATACAGTTTGGACTAGTCATGGTGAAGTTGATAGTAACATTAATAGGTTTAGTAACTTTGTTGTTGGTGAAAGTAGTAGATCTGAGGAACATAATTATGTCCAAGATTCTAGAATGCCGGATATGATTCATGATGCTTTTGGGATGCATTCTGATTTTGAATTTGGGAAAAATGTAGAAGAACCTCCCAATGAAGAAGCACACAATTTTTATGAACAATTGCGTGATGCTAGTCGTCCTTTCTTTGAGGGGAGTCTGCACTCTCAATTGTCTGTTGCAGTTAGATTGTTAAGTATCAAATCTGATTGGAATGTTGCTCAAGGAGCAATGGACTCTATGATAGACCTTATGAATGAATTAGTTGACTCCAATATAAAGGTTCATGATTCTTACTATAAGGCAAAGAGATTGGTTTCAAAGTTAGGGCTCTCCTCGATCAGAATTGATTGTTGTGAAAATGGTTGCATGTTATACTTTAAGGAGGATGTCAATATAGAGTCATGTAAGTTCTGTGGACACCCTCGCTATAAGCGTGGTTCTATTTCAAAGAAAATTACTTTTAAGACGATGCATTATTTACCTCTTATACCAAGGTTGAAGAGGTTGTATGCATCAAATAGCTCCGCTCCTCATATGAGATGGCACCGTGAAAATAGAAGACCACCTGGTGTCATGTGTCATCCATCAGACGGAGAGGCCTGGAAGCATTTTGATAGAACTTATCTAGATTTTGCAGCTGAACCAAGGAATGTTAGGTTGGGTTTGTGTGCTGATGGTTTCACCCCTTTTTCAGTTGGGGCTGCACCATATTCATGTTGGCCTGTGTTTATTACACCGTATAATCTTCCACCTGAGATGTGTATGACAAGTCCATATATATTTCTGAATTGTGTTATTCCTGGCCCGCGTAATCCAAAAGGTCTGATCGATGTGTACTTACAACCTTTGATTGATGAGTTGAAACTGTTGTGGTCTGTGGGGGTTGAAACATGGGACATTTCTCGTAAACAAAATTTCAACTTGCGTGCTACCTTAATGTGGACTATTAATGATTTTCCTGCCTATGGAATGTTGTCTGGGTGGATGACTGCTGGAAAGTTAGCTTGTCCCTACTGCATGGAAGATACTAAATCATTCACATTAAAACATGGTCGGAAAACTTCATGGTTTGATTGTCACCGTCGGTTCTTGCCACCTAATCATGAGTTCAGGAGAATGAAATATGCATTTAGAAAGAATAAAACTGAACACAATGGTCCACCGCCAATATTAACGGGTCATGATATTTGGGAGAGGGTTCAAAATTTGCCAAAGATTACCGAGGAACCACCGTATAAATTCCATGGGTACGGTGTTGCGCATAATTGGACTAAACAGAGCATATTCTGGGAATTACCTTATTGGAAGGATAATCTACTCAGACATAATCTTGATGTTATGCATATTGAAAAAAAATATTTTGATAATTTGTTCAACACTGTAATGGATGTAACTGGCAACACAAAGGATAATATTAAGGCTAGACTTGACTTACCGGAACACTGTAGACGACCAGAGTTACATTTACAAGAGTCTACCAATGAGAAGTTGCTTAAGCCCAAGGCCAGTTATTCATTCACAATGGAACAAAAGCGAAAAATTTATGAGTGGGTGCAGAGTTTGAAGATGCCAGATGGATATGCCTCCAATTTGGGGAAGAGGGTTGACATGGACCATGGAATCTTACATGGGATGAAAAGTCATGACTGCCACGTTTTCATGGAACAATTACTTCCGATTGCTTTTAATGGATTGCCTGAAAATATATGGAAACCGATGGCAGAGATCAGTTTATTTTTCAAAGATTTGTGTTCCAGCACATTGAGAGTAGAAAATCTGATTAAGATGGCTGAAAATATTGTTGTTATCAGTAATAAGTTGGAGAAGATTCTTCCACCTGGGTTCTTCGATGTGATGGAACATCTTCCCATTCACCTTGTCCACGAAGCCCTAATGGGAGGTCCAGTTCAAAATAGGTGGATGTATCCTTATGAGCGGTAAGTAACTACAACACATTTATTCTTATTTCTTCAATTATATACATATCTAACGTAAAATTTTACAGCACCATTGGCAAGTCTAAAAGGAGTGTCAAAAACAAAAATAGGGTGGAAGGCTCTATAGTTGAAGCATATCTTGCTAGAGAAACAACCCACTTTTGTTCTTACTACTTTGATGATCAAGTGTCGTGCTTGAGAAACAGACCTAATCGACACGCTGATGCCGAGACTGATGCCGCAGTACAACCATTATCAATCTTCAATCAGCCGGGTAAGGGTTCAAAAAGGCGTAGATTGCGCATACTTACCGAAAAGGAGAAAAAATCTGCAGCGCTACATGTCTTGCTGAATTGCCCAGAAGTCCAGCCCTTTTAGAGTAAGGAAATTAAATACTTACACAACATATTCAAGTACAATTTCATTAAGAAAATTAACTATATTTTTAATGTGATACTACAGTTATTTTGTGGAGCTATATGACCATGATCAAGTGTGTTTGTCATTTACAACATGGTATACTGATTGGGTAAGTGTTATAATATATACATAATAACAACAACGTATAGTTCTCTTCCTTCTACTAACACTATTTTTAATTTACTAACCATATATAGGTCTACAATTCAGAAAATGCCGCCACATTTGATCAATTTTTCAAGGATATTTCTTGGGGACCGATTAAAGTTCATACAATGTCCCAATATAATGTAAATGGTTTTAAATTTGCCACGGAAGAATACTCAAAGAATAGAAAAACTAACAATAGTGGGGTTTGGGTTAAAGGTGGCGATGGAAACCAAAATGAGAACGTTGATTATTTTGGCGTGCTACAGGAGATTCTAGAGGTGGAGTATTCTGGTTGGCCAATCAAAAGAATTGTACTTTTTCAATGCAAGTGGTTTGATCCAAAACCAAACAGAGGTACAAGAGAACTTAAGCAACATAACATCATTGAAGTCAAACACACCAGGACTTATCATGCTTATGATCCTTTTATTATTGCACAGAATGCTAAGCAAGTGTACTATGCTCCTTATCCGTTGCGTAGGGACAAGTCTGATTGGTGGGTTGTAATCAAAACTAAGCCTATGGGGAGGGTGGAAGTTGAGAATGTGTTGGATGTTGCTTATCAAAACGAAATAGCAATTGTTCACCAAGAAGTGGACGTTGAGTTAGAAACCAACTTGGAGCATCCTGATCACATTTTAGAAGAAGTTAGTAGAGAAGAGTTAGAAACATTACCAAATGTCGAGGAGGATGAATCAACAGATGAAGAAGTTGAATGGGCAACTGAGGAGGAGACTTCTGAAGAGAATCAATGGATAGATGGGGACGAAACTTCCGAAGAGGATGAATAGCAATTAGCATGTTGTATTTATTATTTTTAATTATTGAATCCGAAGATGATATTTCTTTTAATATTTACAGCCTTCTTAGATTTGTAAAATGCAATCTTCAATTATAGTTCTTTAATCAAGAGTCATGTCTGAAGTTCTGAGTTATATATCTCAGCCCTTATTAGTGACCAAATATGTTTTGGTACTATAATTATATAATATGATAGCATGTGTAATTATTCATGTGTTATATGTATCTAAAATAAAATACATTGTCAATTAAAAGACTTCATAATCCATCAACATTAAAGAGAAACAAAAAAAGAAGACAAAAATAGAGAAGAATATTGTTCTAATGTGATACATGAGCTCTACTCAAAAGGTAAAACAACTTAAGGAACTGCTATAACAATAGGTTGGTACTGTCAATCTGTCATATATATATGAGGAATAAATGAATACTAATAATTTTTTCAATTTTGGTCATTGTGTTTGTTGTTAAGTTTATTGTTCAAAATATTAGTAACCTGAGCATTTCTCTGTTTTTGTTTTAACTTCACCTTCATTTTAATAGATGGTAGATAAGAACAAGGCTAACCAAAAGAAACCCGTCAATTCAAAAAAGAAAAAAAAACTCTATACTTCTGAAAGACCCATTGAGGTCGTGATAGCTGATGAGCCCCCGCGAGCTTATATCTCACCACGAGCCTCACTCTCAGCTTCTCACTCGGTACATCAGTTACATAATGCCTCTACTCGCGTGACTCCACTTTCTGGTCATTCTATATCTTTGCCCGTCATGGTACCCACTTCGGGTTACCAAACACTACAGGGTTATTCCCATCTTGGTCAGCAGTCTACCTTGCCATCAGCCAGCACTAGTCAGTCCAGTGCTGCTAGTGGATCAGTTGGACTTTCAGGTCTTCGTCTTGGTTTCGGTGGCTCGAGTTCTAATACTACCACGACCCAGCACTCAGATGCACATGGTCCACGGCTAGGTGGTTTACAGTCAGGCGATAGAGACCATACCCAGAGACTCATCATCGAGCCTATAGGATATAGGTATTATTCAACTATATTACATCTTTTTTTTATATGTTTATTTTTTAATTTTTTAATTTGCAAATTTATATTCCAAGTGTTTAATCTTGTATTGCAGGTTATTTCCGGATGAAGGAATGACAAAAATAATCCTTAATTGCATCGGATCATTTTATAATGATATGTACCCGACTTGGGGTTCGATACCACTTAATATCCAAGGACAGATCTTCATAGAATTTAGGGTAAAAATATTTTTCAATTAAATTCACATTATATACATTTAAATTCGCTACACATTTCTAGAATAAATATTTAACTATTTTTTATTGCAGAAATATTACGTATGGGCTCCCGAGCATGAGAATAAAGTTCAAAGTAACTTCAAATATAGAGCTGGGAAGGCGCTTAGTGGCCTATTTTCTGATTGTCGGGCAGAAAATAGAGTTCCATCTTTTGTGGTGCCAGATATGTGGGCCAAGTTATTGAATTTCTGGAAAAGTGATGAAAAATTTCTTAAGAGAAGGGAGATCGGGAAGAAGGCTAGAGCATCGGATAAGGGCGGCTCTTTGCACACTGATGGGGCCATTGGCCAGCTTACTAGAAAGAAGAGAATGATATATTTTCTTAATTTAGTTAAATAAAATTATCCTTTTTGATAAGTAGCTTTTGGAGATTAATAATCACATTATATGCATGTTGTTTGCAGGAAAAAGACTTGGGTAGGCCTGTAACACAGGAAGAGTTATTCAAAGTTTGTCACACAAAGACGCCAAAAAATTCCACAGATGAAAGTTGGTGTGAGACACGTGCTCAACAGACACATGTAAGAACTGCATTCAAACTATTTTTTTTATTCTTTTTTTTCTTTTATCTATTATATTCATATGCTAAGAGTTATTCATTTAAATATAGGAGTCGTTTGTGCAAAGAATTCAGGAGTACCGTAGTACTCAACCTCCTGAAAGTCAGGACACACCGCTTACAGATGAACAAGTAGAACAATTTTGGCGAGAGAGTGCGGGTGAACCAGTAAGAGGTTCAGTCTATGGTTACACACAAAAGGCTTTTGCGGAGAAGAAACCCTGGTTTTATTGTCCATCATCTTCAGGCTTCGATAATGTGGATAAAGCGGTCGTGTCTGTAATGAAGGAGAAGATATCTATGCTCACTGCCGAGCTTGCTGCATCAACCAAAAGGGAGAAGAAAAGAGACGAGCAGATTGCACAGCTTGCAGCATCAAAGGAGATAGAGAACAAGAGGTATGCGGAGCTTCAGTCCCAGTTAAAATCTCTTTTTGAGTCGGGAAAGATTATTCCTCATTGTGCTAGTGATAAACGTCGATGCCTAGTGGATGAGTCTGATATCGAGGGTGAGGAGGGTGAGGAGGGCGAAGAGGATGAGGATGAGGATGATGATGCTAATGATGAGTAGTTGTGTTGTACCTAACTACTAGACATTTTGAACTTAGTATATATAGTTTGTACACTTTTTAGATTGTTTGATCGTATTTTAAGTTTAATTTGAAGTAGTGAAACGTAAATATAGAAAAATATCGTCTTGACAGCTATTTGAGCTGGTTTTGGTTGAATATATGCATTATCAAATATGCAGGTGGACAATTCAAATTGCAGCAATTTACTGCCAATTTTATGGCAAAATATCGACAACAAACCGACCTCCTGAGGTCGGTATTTTTGGTAAATTTTCCAGAAAACCGACTTCCTGATGTCGGTATTTTTGGTAAATTTTCCAGAAAACCGACATCAGGAAGTCGGTATTTTTGGTAAATTTTCCAGAAAACCGACATCAGGAAGTCGGTTTTTTGAATAAAATTTTCCAAAAAACCGACCTCAATTAGTCGTAATCAAGTGAAATAGGAAAATGAAATTTAAATAATACCGACCTCAAGAGGTCGGAATATCAGAAAAATAATAAATTAAAATTTCATTAATACCGACTTCCGGAGGTCAGAAAATCAAAAAAATAATAAATTAAAAATTCAGTAATACCGACTTCCGGAGGTCGGAAAACCAAAAAAATAATAAATTAAAAATTCAGTAATACCGACTTCCGGAGGTCGGAACACCAAAAAGATAATAAATTAGAAATTAAACAATACCGAACTCCGGAGGTCAGTATATTATATTTTTAATAATATTTTTTTAAAATGAAACCGACTTCAGGAAGTCGGAAATAAAAGAAAATAAAATATATATTAAATTCTTAATTTTTGGATTTAAAATTAAAACCGACATCCGGAGGTTGGTATTTACCGACCTCACGATGTCGGTATACAAAACCAACCAAGCCTTTTCCGACTAGGTCTTGTGAGTCGGTATTTCAGGGAAAACAGACCTCCGGATGTCGGTTTTTTGAGGTCGAATTTCCCTGTTTTTCTAGTAGTGGTTTAAAATTGGAGTCATGTACGTTAAAAGTAAGAATGGGTTAAAAAT
Organism: Jaltomata sinuosa; assembly: GCA_003996215.1. Lineage (NCBI taxonomy): Eukaryota > Viridiplantae > Streptophyta > Magnoliopsida > Solanales > Solanaceae > Jaltomata > Jaltomata sinuosa. The sequence continues at coordinate 84,056 of QJPP01000455.1, forward strand.
TGAAGCCCTGTGCATTAGAAGTGAGCACAAGTTAAAAGTGAAGCTCATGCGTTAAAAATATGCATAAGTTAAAAGGAGCCCAAGCGATAAAAGTTAGCAGGGGTTGAAAGTTGGAGCCCATGAGTTAAAGTAAGCATGGGTTGAAAGTTAATTTTTATTTTCAAAGATGGAGAAACAGGATTATTGAAAATAGGGTTGAAATTTTATTTTCACATGTAGTATTTTGGACCTTTTTTGGACAAATAATACTTCATTATCTTCAAATTAGTTGCAACTTGATCTGAACCCACCTTAAATCTATTTTCAACCTCATTCACCCATTGGATCACTGTTGAGATCGAAATCGATAGGGCGTAATGCGGAAGCTAATAATTGTAATTTGTAATCATATCAATGATAACTCAAATGAAAAAGAAAAACATACTAAAAAGCATAATATATTAATATAGTTTGGTCAAGTGACCTACATATTAAAAACTAAAATTAAAAACATAAGTCTTATTGGGAGAATAATCTCCCCCTAAATAAAACTCTCTAAACAACTACATTGTAGATGGTATTGTGTTATGGTATGAGAAGAAGGAAAGGTCCAAACTTTTCCTCCAAGAAAAGAATAACCAAATATGGAAGAGTTCTCTTCCGACTAGAAAACTTTTTCCCCCAAGAAAACCTTCTGTACCAAGAAAACGTTTTTGAATTAAAACACAATTATGGTAGAATCCAAATAAGGTAGGAAATTCAGGGAAAACCCTAACAAATCTCCCTTTGGCCTGAATTTTCTGGCAAAATAATCTTCATCTTCTTCTTCACATAATCTTCATCACTGCTGCTTGCCATGGTTAAAAATTGATATGAGTTAAAAATTGGAGTCATGTGCGTTAAAAGTAAGCATGGGTTAAAAATTGAAACCCTGTGCATTAGAAGTGAGCACAGGTTAAAAGTGAAGCTCATGCGTTAAAAGTATGCATAAGTTGAAAGGAGCCCAAGCGATAAAAGGTAGCAGGGGTTGAAAGTTGGAGCCCATGCGTTAAAGTAAGCATGAGTTGAAAGTTAATTTTTATTTTCAAAGATGGAGCAACAGGATTATTGAAAATAGGGTTGAAATTTTGTCTTCACATGTAGTATTTTGGACCTTTTTTGGACAAATAATACTTCATTATCTTCAAATTAGTTGCAACTTGATCTGAACCCACCTTAAATCTATTTTCAACCTCATTCACCCATTGGATCATTGTTGAGATCGAAATCGATAGGGCGTAATGCGGAAGCTAATAATTGTAATTTGTAATCATATCAATGATAACTCAAATGAAAAAGAAAAACATACTAAAAAGCATAATATATTAATATAGTTTGGTCAAGTGACCTACATATTAAAAACTAAAATTAAAAACATAAGTCTTATTGGGAGAATAATCTCCCCCTAAACAAAACTCTCTAACCAACTACATTGTGGATGTTATTGTGTTATGGTATGAGAAGAAGGATCCTCAATTTATAGAGGTCCAAACTTTCCTCCAAGAAAAGAATAACCAAATATGGAAGAGTTCTTTTCCGACAAAGAAACCTTTTAGACAATGAAAACCTTTTGTACCAAGAATTTTTTTTTGAATTAAAACACAATTATGGTAGAATCCAAATAAGGTAGGAAATTCAGTGCAAACCCTAACACTTAAAAATCAAATTCTAAAACATTTGGAGCTTGAATGTCGACTTCTTTTGGATCCTGAAATAAGGTGAATTTTTTCAAATTTGGAACCTGGACTATCACATTATCGAGCTGGCAAAATTCAACAAACAAATTCTCCAGATGTACTAGGTCGAATACATGCAATTTCCTTATAAGCTGGCGATGAGATAGCCTTAGATTCCTGATTAATGGGCATCTATGGATAACTCCTTGCAATTGGTCTTTGGAAATACGGACATCATACAAACAAAGATCCTTAAGACAACAGAGTCTTATGTCAGTGGTGTTGATATCAAATTCAAACTTGCACCTGCTTAGCTTCAATTTTGTCAGCTTTTTAGCAGCATAAATAACATCAGGTAAACTATAGTAGGACAAACTGGAGCACAAATCCTAAATTTTCAGCACTTTGATATTAAGTTTAACCACAAAAAAATCCATCTATCGATATGAGAAACCAATTTTGGACCATGGGTAAGTTTTTCAAAGCTGAATTTTTCAAGATGTAAGTTCTGTTCGACATGGAATCGTAGGGATTGATCAACCAACTTGACAAACTTTTCCTGGGTTGTATAGGATTGATATACCAGATCAGGTCTCGAAGTTCAACAATAGTATCATCTCTTGGACAAGATACAAGTTCGGGCTTTCTCTTTCACGTAAAGACTAGTGCAGCATAAGATGTGATGTATGATATGGACAGGCAATTCTGATATTCGATCAACTCTTTCTACCTCTCCATTAGGCATAGTACTACCTTTAATGTCCTGTTTGGTGGTGTCGTGTACCCTCAAGGCTTTACTAGTGTTCTGGTTTGCTAAGAAGTTAAATAAGGAACAACTTTATTTTCTTTCTCAAATAGAGACGTATCAAACCAAACAAATTGAATAGAGTTATAGCATCACCCTTTATAATAACATTTTATTATAACTATTAAACTTTTTCAAATCGACTTCTATGTTATATTTATCCCTCTATAATAACTTTTTTACTTATAACTGGAGGTGTCAATGGATTTTAAAAACCAACATAACCAATTGAACCTTACCCAGGGAGTATAAGGTTTCTTTTAATAAAAATGTAGGTTTCTATATAAATTTATAATTGTACTAAATATCTAGGTAGGTTTTTAATTTTATAAGGATAAACCAACAAATATCAAACTGTACCGAATAAATTTATGTGTAAAATATATTTTATATATTAACTTTAGAAACAATGAAACATTAAGATTTTCGCCTTTGGTCATGGGTTGGTGAAAACAACTACAAGTCAGTAGGTAATTTAACACACAAACCCCCAACACCAGAACTATTTATGCTATTCCGACGATCTTGAATAACAAGCTACAAGGTATTATTTGACAAGAGGAGATTGTTCATATCGTAAGCACTCTCCACCTCCAACTTTAAGGTTGTGGGTTCGATTCACCAAGGGAACAAAAAAGTGGGAGATCCTAGGGAGGGATAAAAAAAAAAGCTACAAGGTTTTAGATATCTCTCCTCTCATAGATTTAAATTTCTCTTATTGGATACTTAATATTAGTAGACTCAATTCTTGAGTGTGATCTTGATTAATTTCTTTTTGCTCGCATGATATAATTTTTTTGTTTTTTGCTTAACTTTGTTTACATTACTGTAAAATAGTGGAATAGATCTCTATTCTTATCCAAAGTCTTACAAAAGTATGCATGGTATCGTGTTCTAACTTCTACTTATGACTCTTACATGATGTTTTTTAAAAAATACCAAAAATTAACCTAATTATACGGATACCGAAGAGAAATCGAAATGATGAGACGATTTTGAAAACTCTAATTTTTGCTGTACAAAATAAAATAATTAAAAAATTAATATGATATAAATTTTATAAAATAATCGCATAAACCATACCATCCACATTCCTACTTATAACAATAACTAGTGTCTGTCCATGTGTATCCCAAGCAAATTATTTTCAAAAATGCCAAAATTAAACGTCACTTTATAAAAGTCTTATTGTTTATAAACTGTGAAAAAATTAACAATTCAATTGAACAAAATGATACTTCATAAATATACTGTAACCGATTAGGCCATTTTAATGTTTCTGTAATCTTAATTTCTTTATTAGAGCTGACAACAAAATTTCAAAACAGTGAACCCTCAAAGTCCAAGCTGTATGCGATACTCTTGTGGCGCCGCATGCCTCATTTGCGGTCGCATTTAGGCTCAAAATCTCACATCTCAAGTGAGATCTTCTCCTTACTCCTAACTATTCTTCTAGGCAGAGTCTTGTACTTCCACTTGAGTAAAAAACTGAAGTAAAGAGAATATTTTGCTGGGAACCATCATTATATTTTGAGTTTATTATTTTGGGTTTTCAATGAACTAATTGTGGAGAGAGTCTTGGATTCGAAATCAAGAGGGCGTCATGCGAAAGCTTATAATTGCAAACCTTAAACGATAAATCAGACGACAAAGAAAAATATACAAAAAACGCATAATACTTTGATATGATTTGGCCAATTGCGCTACATATAAAAAACTAATATAAAAAAAAAATATAAAACTATCGAGAGAAAATCTCTCCTAAACAAGACTCTTTTGATGACTACATTATTGATGCTAATTGTTTTATTTGACAAGAACATGTCTTCTATTTATAGAATTACAAGACTTCTCTTCCATGAAAATGATAGATATTGTAGAGTTCTTTTTTACCAAGAAAATCTTCTTGAATCAGAACACAATTGTGTAGAATCCAAATAAGGTAGAAAATTAGGATAAACCCTAACAAATCTCCCCTTGGCCTGAATTTTCAGGTAAAATAATCTTGATCTTCCTTCTTCACACAATCTTCATATATCTGCTGCTTACCATGATTAAAAATTGATATGGGTTAAAAATTGAAGTCTTGTGTGTTAAAGTAAGCACGGATTAATAACATTGGAACCTTGTCTTAAAAGTGAGCAGAGTTGAAAATTAAAGCCTTGTGCATTAAAAGTAAGCATAGGCTAAAAGTAGAGCTCATGCATTAAAAGTAGGAAAAAAAACATATATTCGCAATGTAAGATTCTTTATTACAAGTCATATCATAGTTTGTTAGTTTTCAATTCATACCAATAGTTTTTAATAAATTATACCAAAATAGTAAAAATGATTAAAGTATTTCAATAAAAGTGGAAACTACAATGAATTTAATAGGTAGATCCATATTTTCATAAATTAGAACTAATTTTAGCAACTATCCCTAAAAAATAGTTGGTTGTTAACTAAGGATATCAATCATTCTCATATCTCTCCAACACAGTTATTTCTTTTTTTACTCTTTCAGATTTCAAACAGATTCTCTCCCAAAGTTACCCAGCTAAATAAAATTCATTGTCAATTAGCAGATTCTTCTTCATTATTCCGTTGATACCAAATTTAATATCATATTCAAACATAAAATATTTTAATAGAAAATATACATAGACTATAATTTCACGACCCAATTTCTCAGTCATGATGACACCTACAACCTCCCAGTAGGTGAACCAATCCCCGTAACCCGGAACAGTTAGTAATTGGCTACTATCAATCGATTAAACGAGACAACAGTATAAATATGTGGAAGCAAGGGAAAATAAGTAAAGAAAAGGGATAACAATAATTTATTTATACATTAGGGAAGATAAACCAAACCCCAAAACCTGGTATCATAGTATAGAGCCAGAACTACATACAAGGAGTACAAACGATCCAAAATAATATATACAGATGCCTCCGAATGGTAATAGAGTACATAATGCAAAAGATAAACTAAAGCTAAGCTCCGATCGCCAAGAGCTGACCCTCAGTCTGAAGTAGTCCCCAAAAGATCTTCGAGCACTAATCACTGATCTAGCGACGATGGCCCACGCTAGGATCTGCACCAAAAGATGCAGGGGGTAGGGTGAGCACCAAATGCGAAGCATAAGGTACCCAGTAGGTATCATAGGCCGACTGGGCACATATAAGATAAAAGCATAGTAACAGACAGAATAGAAACAAGTAGTCACAGAAATCAATGAAAAGTACACAGGAACTAGCGCAGAGGGAAGTCAACAGAACTACATACAAGGCTAGCAAGTAGGATATATACATAGAGGCACATGTGAAAGTAAGAAATAACGCACCTGGGATCCTTGCAACAATAATATATACATAACAAGTTCTAGAAATGGACGGTATACCGGTAACCTCAAGTATAAGGAAAAGGGGGCGAAGAGTAGAGATAGACATGCTCGGGAAAATAGAAATCAAAGATCAACTAATCATATCAATCTCAAATCCAGAAACCAACAACCTAGCCGTAGCAGGGAATAATTCTGTAAATAACTAACAAGAGTCTACCTACAGTCCCCCGGCCGCCCATACAACCGAGGAACACAAACAAATGAAAACAAACCCTCCGGCATCCCATACTACCGGAGCGTACAATCAACGAACAACAAACAAGGGTGGAGCCTCAAAAAAGAATGATATGATGCATGAAGATCTCAAGTGAAATGGTATCTCTGTATGTACCCCCTCCGGTGCCGATCGGGCCCAGCAGGTAGATTTCATGGAAGGACACTGCCCGTATACCTCTACTCTGTCGTATACCTTCCCTCCGGCACACGCATCCCAAAGCCCTAGGCCCAGAGCGGCAAAGTCCATGGAGGTCCCGGACCCCATACTAAAACTCAGTATCAAAATCTGCCATCCGGAAGCAAGTCCGGGTTCAAGATAGAGACCCAATCTCGAATATGCATGCCCAGACCCTGTCTAGGACTAAAAGAGTAGAAAATGCCTCAAAAACCCCTCCAAGAGTGCCCGAGCATAACCGGGTCTAAACAGTAGAAAATCATCTCAGGTGCTCGGTCCGACCAAGGCTAAAATCATCTCAAGTAGTAAGAAAACTCAACTAGCACCCCGTCCCTGCTGAGTCTAGCATTAATAGTAAAACTGGTGATAGAAATCAAAATTTAATTTTCTTTACCCCAAGAAGATCCACCAGTTAAATCAAACTATTTCCCAATTCATTTCCATAGAAAATGGGCCCCCGGGGCCATGCAGGGTTTAAAACACAATTCCAGTAGGCCCGAAGCCAAAACCGTAGTAAAACATGAATAAATCCCTTTTTTACATGCATGGAAATGAATGATCAACAGAAATAGCCGCCCAACAGCTCACAATCAACCTATCGGCCCTGCACAGGCTCCAAAGATACTCAGCAAGCATAACCAACCTAGAAGGATATTTCTATGTCCGGGAATCATGGACATTTCCAATAACCCACCTTCTATGTTTCAGAGTCAACAAGGCCTCACAGGGCCACAAGGGTAAATAGAGCGTATAAAACAAATACTACAAACATCAGAAGAAGAAAAATAATCGGACATGAATAAAGCGATCAAGGTCTGTGGTACCAAGCTAATAAACCCAACCCAAGGATGCCCATTAATATAATTTTATCCTATATATGAGGAGTCTAGGTAAAATAAACCGTAACCTACTTGTCATCCGATGAACTAGCTGCGGGAACGGTGGCGTCCAGGCTCGAATTGCTCCGGGAAGCTCCGAATCACAAAATACTTTCCAACGAACGTCTGAATGCCCGTAGTTTCTTCACAGAAATTGTTCCTTACGTCCTAAGATTCACAAGCACTATATATACATAGAATATACTCACCTATAAATAGTTCATAATTAAGCTTAAATCGGCAGATTTCCCAAAAGGATCATAACTTGACGAAACGTCCGTAGAACTTCATTAAAAAGATCATAAAAGAGCCCCGAGATAGTTACGTTAGTAAAACAAGTGTAAAGCTTGAAGAAACATCAAGAAATACCAAGTCCTATCTTCTGAAACCAGCTCCAAACGTCGTTTATCGAAGGGGAAAATGATTGCCACGCGTAGAGATCACGTTTCTAAGCACGGAGGCAAACTTTAGCGATAGAAATCACCAAAAATGCACCTTGATCACTCAAGAACTCTCTTGGAACCCTCCCTTATGTTTTATCTATGTTTTAGAATTGTTTTTGAGTTTTAAAACGTGAATTTGAGGCTTTAAATTGATTTTGACCCGACCCGGTTCGCGACCCGGTTTCTGCCAGATAGTCCACGATGAAACAGTCATAACTTTTTACTCCGAGATCGGTTGGACGTGAGGTTTTATGCGTTGGAAACTAGACTCGTAGAACTTAGATTTGGTAGGTTAGGGGACTTCTAAATCTTTATATATTGAGATAAAATCTCTAAGACATTAGACCTAAATTTCAAAAAATATATTAAAGAAACTTACGATAACTTTTGCCGACTTGCTTGACTTCAAAAACTTATCATACGATCATAAAGACCAAACAAATGGCCCGGGCACCAAACTACTGATCCCGACAAGCCTTAAAGGAGTTGGGGCTACTACAACCAAGCTCTAACGGTACAAGAAAGGCAAAAACACGTAAATGACTGGAAGGGTCATTACATCATCCACTACTAAAAATACTTTCGTCCTCGAAAGTCAAGAACAAGGAAGTACCTGAAGGCTCAAACAACTGCAGATACTGAGACCGCATATCTCTCTCGGTCTCTCAGGTAACATCCTCAACTGCACGGTGCCTCCACTGAACCTTGACAACTGGGATCTCCCGAGACCTCAATCTCCTGACATCTCTGGCCAAAATAGCTACCGGCTCCTCAACAAAGGCTAAACTCTTATCAAACTGAACTGAATCCCACTGCAACACATGGGACTCATCTGGAACATACCGTCACAACATCAATACATGAAAAAATGGGTGCATAGCTGAAAACATCGGAGGCAAAGCTAACTAATAGGCAACACTACCAACCCTCTGGAGAATCTCGAACGACCCAATGTACCTGGGGCTAAGCTTGCCCCAGCTACCAAATCTCATCAAACCCTTCATGGGCAATATACGGAGAAATACCAAATCACCAACACTGAACTCTAAGGCACGAAGTCTACGATCAGCGTAGATCTTCTTCCTACTCTGGGCTACCCGAAGTCTATCCTGAATCACTCTGACTTGGTCTAAGGAATCCCGAAGTAAATCTGTGCTCTATGGCCTAGACTCGAAACCATCAACCCAACCAATCGGCGATCTGCAACGCCTACCATACAAGGCCTCGAAAGGTGCCATGACGATGCTCGAATGGAAACTATTATTATAAGCAAACTCAGCCAAAGGCACAAACTGATCCCACGAACCTCCAAAGTCAAGAACACAGGCCCGAAGCATGTCCTCTAGGACCTGAATGGTCCTCTCGGACTGGCCATCTGTCTGAGGGTGGAAAGCAGTACTAAGCTGAACCTCTATACCCAACTCGCGGAATAGCCCTCCAGAACTAAGATATGAACTGAGTGTCGCGATCTGAAATGATAGAAGCTGGGACCTTGTGCAACCGAACAATCTCACGAATGTAGACCTGAGCTAGCTTTTCTGCCCCGTAAGAAGTCTGAACCGGTAAGAGGTGTGCTGACTTAGTCAGCCTATCAACGATCACCCAAATGGAATCAAACCCATGAGAAGTATGAGGTAAAACAATAACGAAGTCCATAGTAATACCTTCCCACTTCCACTCAGGAATGGGAAGTCGCTATATCAAACCACCCGATCTCATGAGCTCAAACTTAACCTACTGACAGTTCAAGCACCGAGCCTCTTCCACATCCAACTTCATACCACTCCACCAGTAAAGCTGCCTCAAATCTCTATACATCTTCATGGCACCCGGATGAATGGAATATCTGAGCAATGGGCCTCGCGAAGTATCAACTGAATTAAATCGCCAACTCTCGGAACACAAAGGCAGCTATCAAACCTCAGAACCTCATCTGAATCTAGAGTAGCCTGATTGGCCTCACCCCGAACAACCTGATCACGAAGGTTACACAACCGCTGATCCTCAAACTGACGACTCTGAATCTGATCAATCAAAGTAGAATGAACCTCGACACTCGCGAGAACTCTACTAGGATCTGAAAAGTCAAGCCTAACCAAGCGGTTAGCCAAGGACTGGATGTCCAAGGCCAAGGGTCGCTCTGAAACTGAAAGAGAAGCTAGGCTACCCATACTCACCGCCTTCCGGCTCAAGAAATCCGCTACCACGTTTGCCTGCCCGGATGATACAAAATAGTGAAGTCATAGTCCTTCAGTAGCTTGACCCATCTCCTCTGCCTCGAGTTCAGCTCTCGCTGACTCGTGATATACTGAAGACTACGGTGATCAGTGAATATCTCACAGTGAACTCCATATAGGTAATGCCTCCAGATCTTGAGCTCGAAAACTACCGCCGCCAACTCTAAGTCATGAGTGGGGTAGTTGCGCTCATGAACCTTTAGCTGCCCCAATGCATATTCTATCACTCGACCCTGCTGCATCAACACGCAACCAAGACCAACCCTGGAAGCATCACAATACATGGAGAAGCTCTGACCCTCAACCGATAAAGTCAAAACTGGAGCTGAAGTCACTAAGGCCTTAAGCCTCTGAAAGCTATCTTTGCACTGATCCGACCACTAAAATGGGACATCCTTCCTAGTCAGCATAGTCAAGGGCGCTGCTATGAAAGAAAATCCCTGAACGAACCGTCTGTAGGAACCTGCTAACCCATCAAAGCTGCGGACCTCAGTAGCAGTAGTAGGTCTAGGCCAATCACAAACCGCTGAAATCTTCCCCGAATCAACCCTAATCCTATCCTTAGACACCACATGCCCTAGGAATGCAACTGACTCAAGACAAAACTTGCACTTTGAGAACTTGGCATAAAGCCGATGATCTCTCAAAGTCTGGAGTATAATTCTCAAGTGTTGCTCATGCTCATCTCTACTACGCGAGTATACCAAGATGTCTTCTATAAAAACTATCACAAATGAGTCCAAATACGGGCCAAGCACCCTGTGCATCAAGTTCATAAAGGCTGCGGGGGCATTAGTCAACCCAAAAGACATCACCAGGAACTCATAATGGCCATAACGTGTTATGAATGCTATCTTAGGGATGTCCTCCGCCCTAATCCTCAACTGATGGTAGCCGGACCTCAAATCAATCTTCAAAAACATGATTGAACCCTGAAGCTGATCAAACAAGTCATCAATCCTCGGCATCGGATACTTATTCTTCACTATCACCCCATTCAGCTACCGGTAATCAATACACATCCGCATCGACCCATCTTTCTTCTTCACAAACAGAACAGAAGCACCCCAAGGCGACACACTCGCCCTAATAAACCCCTTAGCTAACAGATCCTGGAGCTGCTCCTTAAGCTCCCTCAACTCAGCAGGAGCCATACGATAAGGTGAAATAGAAATGGGCCTGGTGCCCGGCTCTAACTCAATAGCGAAATCAATATCTCTCTCAGGTGGAAGGCCTGGCAGGTCAGTAGGAAACACATCTAGGAAGTCCCTAACCACAGGAACAGACTCAGCAGACGAAGGGTCAGCACTAGCATCTCGGACATATGCTAGATAAGCTAAACACCCATGGGAAATCAACTTCCTAGCTCAAAGATAAGAGATGATCCCAGATGCTGTGCGGCCAACAGAACCCTGCCACACAACCGGGGATACACCAGGCACGGCTATGGTAACGGTCTTGGAATAACAATCCAAAACCACATGGTGAGGGGATAACCAGTCCATACCCAGTATCACATCAAAATCTAACATATCGAGTATCATTAATCACCCCAAGTCTCCAAATCACCAACAAATATCACACAAGATCTCACAATCTGATCCACTACTAAAGAATCTCCTACTGAGGTTGAAACAAAAACAATAATAGATAATGCCTCACTAGCCAACCCCAAACAAGGCAAAAAGTAGGCAGACACATATGAACAAGTGGATCCAGGATCAAATAAAGTCATGGCAGATTGATGGCATATAGAAATCATACCTGTGATCACAGCATCCGAGGCCTCTGCCTCCGGTCTCTCCGGGACCGTATAGAACTGATGATGACCCCCACCTGCCCGATTTCCATCCCTACCACCTCTACCCTGATGACCACCCCTCTAGTCGGAGGTTGAACTTCTCCTTAAGGCTCGGCCGGCTGAATTTTACCCTGCTAGGGGAAATCTCTAGCAAAATGACCAATCATACCACAAGTAAAACAAGCCCCTGGCGGCCTACTCGGTAAGGATGAACCAGCAGGTCCCGTATAGCTAGCACGGCCTGATGCCCCAGAAGTTGTACCCCTCGAAGACTGACCACTATAGCCCTGATGGTTGCTCTGACCCTCTCGAACTGGGTACTACCGGAAGTCTGAAGGGAAGCTTGAACCATTTGGCTGGACTGACCCTAGTACTGTTGTGGCTGATAACCCCGGCCCCACTGGCCTCTCTACAACTATACCTGGAACCACTGTAGCCACCCTGATATCAAGGCCTCTTCTCTTTGGCCCCCTGATCATGTCACTGTAAGTCCTCCACCGTACGGGCATGGTCTGCAATAGCCTGAAATGACCGACCACCGACAGCCAATAACTCAAATGGTTGCCTGATCTCTGGTCTCAAACCCTATAAAAATTTGCGAATCCTGTCTGCCTCGGTAGGAATGATCATAGCTCCAAACAGTGCTAGCTGAGGAAAACGGGTCTCATACTCCGAGACAGACGTAGAATCCTGCATAAGGTGAGTAAACTGCTCCCGGGGACATGCACGATCACTCTGAGGCAAGAAATTAGCCATAAAAGCCTCATAAAACTTAGACCAAGTCAAGGGAGGTAATGATGCTGGTCTGCAAGCAACCTAGGCCCTCCACCATAACTTCGCTGGGCCCTCCAGCTGATAGGTAGTATAACCTACCCCGTGAGTTTCCAACAAACCCAAATGATGCAACATCTCCTCACAGGTAGTAATAAAGTCATGTGGATCCTACCCAGAAGTACCAGCAAACCTCGAAGATTCTAATCTCAAAAACCTACCCAACGCCTTCTACTCTGACTCTGTTATAGCTGGGTGAGGAGCAAGAGGTTGTGCAACTGATGGAACCGAAATTACCTCCACATGGGGAGCCGCAGTAGCCGCTGCTGAACTCTGTGCACCCAGGGCTGCCCCCTGAGTGGATTTATGTGCTACCTCAGAAGGTTGTTCTCCAATCATACCCAAAAGTTGTAATAGTAAACCCCGAATATCTGAAGACTGAGCCGGGGCTGAAGCTGGCACATAAGTGGGTGCTGGGGCTGGTACTGGAGCTAGTGGTACTGGGATGCCCCATGATCCACATGCTTCTCGGGCTCTATCTCAAATGTAGAAGCTCTAGCAGGTGCCGCTGCTTGAGGGTGTCCCCGACCCCTAGCTGGAGCCGAAGGCTCACCTTCGCCTGACGTCGACGCTCTCATATGGACCATCTACGGAAGAATAAAGTAGAATAAATGAGATTTCAAGAAATTTCAAGGGTACTATGCATGATACAGAAGAAATGAAGGAGTCATATTTCCTAAGATATCACTGTAGCCTCCCGAAGATTGAGTACGGACGTCTCCGCCCCAATCCGCAAGACTCTACTAGACATTGGCTCCTATACCGATGACACCGGTGAACCTAAGGCTCTGATATCAAGCTGTCACAACCCGATTTCTTGGTCATGATGGCACCTACAACCCCAGTAGGCAAACCAATCCCCGTAGCCCAGAACAGTTAGTAATGGGCTACTATCAACTGATTAAGCGAGACAACAATATAAATATGAGGAAGCAAGGGAAAATAAGTAAATAAAACGGATAACAAGAATTTATATATACATTTATGGAAGCTAAACCAAACTCCAAAACCTGGTATCATAGTATAGAGCCAGAACTACATATAAGGAGTACAAACGATCCAAAATAATATATACAGATGCCTCCGAATGTTAATAGAGTACATAATGCAAAAGATAAACTAAAGCAAAGCTCCGAACGCCAAGAGCTCACCCCCAGTCTAAAGTAGTCCCAAAAAGATCTCCGAGCATAAATCACAATGATCTAGCAGCGATGGCCCATGCTAAAATCTGCCCCAAAAGATGCAGAGGGTAGGGTGAGCACTAAATACGAAGCATAAGGTACCCAGTAGGTATCATAGGCCGACTAGGCACATATAAGATAAAAGCGTAGTAATAGACAGAATAAAAGCAAGTAGTCACAAAAATCAACGAAAAGTACACAGGAACTAGCCCAGAGAAAAGTCAACAGAACTGCATACAAGGCTAGCAAATAGGATATATACACACAAGCATATGTGAAAGTAAGAAATGACGCACTTGGGATCCTTGCAACAATAGTATATACATAACAACTTCTAAAAATAGATGGTATACTGGTAACCTCAAGTATAAAGAAAAGGGGGAGAAGAGTAGAGATATACATGCTCGAGAAAATAGAAATCAAAGAACAACTAATCATATCAATCTCAAATCCAAAAACCAACAAATTCCGTAAATAACTAACAAGAGTCTACCTACAGTCCCCTGGTCGCCCATATAATCGAGGAACATAAACAAATGAAAACAAACCCTCCATCATCCCATACAACCGCATTGTACAATCAACAAATAGTAAACAAGGGTGGAGCCTAAAAAATGAATGATATGATGCATGAAGATCTCAAGTGAAATAGTATCTTTGTATGAACCCCCTCCGGTGCCGATCGGGCCCAGCAGGTAGGTTCTATGGAAGAACACTGCCCGTATACCTCTACTCCACTGTATACTCTCCCTCCAGCATATGTAGCCCGAAGCGGCAAGGTCCATGGAGGTCCCAGACCCCATACTAAAACTTAGTATCAAAATCTGCCATCTGGAAGCAAGTTCGGGTTCAAGATAGAGACCCAGTCTTGAATATGCATGCTCAGACCCTGTCTAGGACTAAAGTAGTAGAAAATGCCTCAAAAATCCCTCCAAGGGTGCCCGGGCATAACCAGGTCTAAACAGTACAAAATCATCTCAGGTGCTCGGTCTGACCGAGGCTAAAAACATCTCATGTAGTAAGAAAACTCAACTAGCGCCCCGGCTCTGCCGAGTCTAGCATTAATAGTAAAACTGGTGATAGAAATCAAAATTTAACTTTCTTTACCCCAAGAAGATCCACCAGTTAAATCAAACCATTTCCCAAAAATGGGCCGCCGAGGCCATGCAGGGTTTAGAAAATAATTCCAGTAGGCCCGAAGCCAAAACCATAGTAAAACATGAATAAAGACCTTTTTTTATATGCATGGAAATGAATGATCAACACAAATAGCCGCCCAGCAGCTCACAATCAACCTATCGGCCCTGCACAGGCTCCAAAGCTACTCAACAAGCATAACAAGCCTAGAAGGATATTTCTATGTCTGGGACTCACGGACATTCCTAATAACCCACCTTCTATGTTACAGAGTCATAGAGCGTATAAAACAAATACTACAAACATCAAAGGAAGAAAAATAATCGTACATGAATAAAGCGGTCAAGGTCTGTGGTACCAAGCTAATAAACCAAACCCAAGGATGCCATTAATATAATTTTATCCTATATATGTGGAGTCTATGGAAAATAAACCGTAACCTACTTGTCATCCGATGAACTAGCTGTGGGAACGACGTCGTCCAGGGTCGAATTGCTCTGGGAAGCTCCGAATCACAAAGTACCTTCCAACGAACGTCCGAATGCCCGTAGTTCCTTCACAAAAATTGTTCCTTAAGTCCTAAGCTTCGCAAACACTATATATATGCAGCTTATACTCACCTATAAACAGTTCATAATTAAGCTTAAATCGGCAGATTTCCCAAAAGGATCATAACTTGACGAAACATCCGTTGAACTTCTTAAAAACGATCATAAAAGAGACCCGAGATGGTTAACTTAGCAAACCAAGTGTAAATCTTGAAGAACCATCAAGAAATACCAAGTCCTATCTTCTGAAACCAACTCCAAACGTGGTTTATCGAAGGAGAAAATGATTGCCACGCGTAGAGATTGCGTTTCTAGGCACGGAGGCAAACTTTAGCGATAGAAATCACCAAAAACGCACCTTGATCACTCAAGAACTCTCTTGGAACCCTCCCTTATGTTTTCTCTCTATTTCAGAGTTTTAAAACGTGAATTTGAGGCTATAAATCGATTTTGACCCGACCTGGTTTGCGACCCAATTTCTGCCAGACAGTCTGCGGTAAAACAGTCATAACTGTTTACTCCGAGATTGGTTGGATGTGAGGTTTTGTGCGTTGGAAACTAGACTCGTAGACCTTCGATTTGGTAGGTCGGGGGACTTCTAAATCTTTATATATTGAGATAAAAGCTCTGAGATATTTGACCTAAAGTTCAGAAAATTTATTAAAGAAACTTACGATAACTTTTGCCAACTTGCTTGACTTCAAAAACTTATCATACGACCATAAAGACCAAACAAATGGCCCGGGCACCGAACTACCGGTATTGACAAGCCTTAAATAACTTGGGCCGCTACAGGCAAGCTCTAACGGTATAACAAAGGCAAAAATGCGTAAATGATCGGAAGGGTTATTACATATAATTTAGTGTATGGCAAGGATATAAAACTGATTTCAACAGAGTATATATACATTAATATTTCATTCATACCAGATTTAATACCAAATTCACACAGAAACAATTATTAATATGAAATGTACTTGAACTATCATTTATTGTATGAAAAATATATAAAAATCAATAGAAATAGAATACAAATCAATATTTGTTGATACCAAATTTGGAACCATATTCCTTGGCGGCAATAATCAAAGTAGGACAATTAAGAGAGAGAAAAATAAGGAATTTTTTCCATTTAAAACTATTCAATGTTACTGAAAATGTGTAAAAACAATTGGTTTTTTTCTCTCATTAAAAATAATAAAAAATAATACAGTAAAAATATAACTTTTTACCTAAACTGGTATGGCTTTTAATTAAAAGCTTGATTTTGTAAATAGGAAAAAGTACATGTATAACTTGTAATTTAAAGTCTTAAAATGATATGTGGTGTCATTTTTCCTTAAAAGTATGAATGAGTTGAAAGGAGCCCAAGTGTTAAAAGTTAACAGGGGTTGAAAGTTGAAGCTAATGCGTTAAAGTAAGTATAAATTGAAAATTGATTTTGTTTTAAAGAAGGAGCAGCGGGATTGTTAAAAATCTGATTGAAATTTTGTCTCCACATGTAATATTTCAGACTCTTTTTTTTTTTTGACAAAAAACTCTTCATTATCTTCAAATTAGTTGCAACTTAATCTGAACTCTCCTTAACCTGTCTTCAACCTCGTTCAATTGTTGGACTGGATCACTGGACCATTGGATCGTTGGCTCTTATACCACTTGTTGGGTTCGAAATCGAGAGAGCATCATGTGGAAGCTTATAATTGCAAACCTTGAACGATTAATCAAACGACAAAGAAAAATATACTAAAGACGCATAATACTTTGATATGATTTGACCAATTTCCCTACATATGAAAAACTAATATAAAAAAAAATATAATAATATCGAGAGAAAATCTCCCCCTAAACAAGACTCTTTTGATGACTACATTTTTTATGCTATTAAATATTCTATTTGAGAAGAACATGTCTTCTATTTATAGAATTACAAGACTTCTCTTCCAAGAAAAGAATAGGTATTGTAGAGTTTTTTTTTCCAAGAAAACCTTTTTCGTGAAGAAAATCTTTTTGAATCAGAACACAATTGTGTAGAATCCAAAGAAGGTAGAAAATTCAGGGCAAAACCTAATAAATCTCCCCTTGGCTTGAATTTTCTAGTAAAATAATCTTGATCTTCCCTCTTCACACAATCTTCACATATCACTGCTGTTTATCATGATTAAAAATTAATATGGGTTAAAAATTGAAGTCATGTACATTAAAGTAAGTATGAGTTAATAATATTGGAGCCTTGTCTTAAAAGTGAACAAGTGTTAAAAATAAAGCCTTGTGCATTAAAAGTAAGCATAGGCTAAAAGTGAAGCTCATGCGTTAAAAATATGCATGAGTTGAAAGGATCCCAAGCGTTAAAAGTTAGCAGGGGTTGAAAGTTGAAGATCATGCATTAAAGTAAGCATGAGTTTAAAATTGATTTTGTTTTAAAGATGGAGCAGCAAAATTGTTGAAAATCTGATTGATATTTTATCTCCACATGTAGTATTTCAGACACTTTTTTTTTTCAAAAAACTTTTCATTATCTTCAAATTGATTGCAACTTAATCTGAACCCACCTTAAATATGTCTTCAATCTCATTCAATTGTTAGACCGTTGGATCACTGGACCATTGAATCGTTGGTTCTGATATCACTTGTTGGGTTCGAAATCGAGAGGGCGTCATGCGAAAGCTTATAATTGTAAATCTTGAACAATAAATCAGATGATAAAGAAAAATATATTAAAGACGCATAATACTATGATATGATTTATCCAATTACCCTACATATGGAACACTAATATAAATAAAAATATAAAACTATCGAGAGAAAATCTCCCCCTAAACAAAACTCTTTTGATGACTACATTGTTGATGCTATTAACTTTTTTATTTGAGAAGAACATGTCTTCTATTTATAGAATTACAAAACTTCTCTTCCAAGAAAAGGATAGATATTGTAGAGTTCTTTTATTACTAAGAAAATCTTTTTCGTCAAGAAAATCTTTTTGAATTAGAACACAATTGTGTAGAATCCAAATAAGGTAGAAAATTCAGGGTAAACCCTAACAGAGAGTTCATAGGATTTTATATTGTACGTAGCTTATCATTATAAAGACCAGAGGAAAATGTTTTTCTTATTATTATAAAAACCAGAGGAAAATGTTTTTTCTCCCAGTATTGAATATTCAGTTGCTCTCTCTCTCTTTCTCTATGTTCATATTTTGTCAGAGAAAATATTGTCAATACACAAATCAAATTGGAGTTATTCTGTTTTTATCTTCTTTTTTTGTTATCCAGGTGTTACACATCTATATTTTTTTTGAAGTAAATAGAACTATCATACACAAAATAATTAATTCTCTCAAAAAAGAAAACAGTCTTAAAAAGAAGTAGAGAATCATTTTTTTTTGTCTTTTTCTTAAAAAAATATTATTTTATTTTAAAAAAATAATTGTAAGTTGTGTTGCTTTCTTATTTATCGTCATCACAAAATCTCAGAGTTAATCTCACCAATGGTCACTACTAATTTTTTTTTTATAACACTAAAGTCACAAAATCATTTTTGTAACAACGTTAAAGTCACTAGAAAATACAAATCACCGAAAATAGGGCGGAGCTAGAGATGAAGGTTCCACGTTCAGCCAAAATCCCACTAATCTTAGTCCAAACATTATATTTTTCTTAAGAACTTAATATAAATTATTAATTTAGAACTCAATAACTTAAAAGGATTAAAATCCCTAACTTATAGGCTCCAAATCATGCTCCACCTCTGGCTAGAAAGTCAAACTTTTGTTGGCGCCAGAGAATGACATGGCATCTTCACATCAATCAACGAGAATCATAAAAAACACAAACAATAATTATATAAACAGATATAGATACTAATTAAGTGAACACCCCAACTTTTTTGGGCTAAGAATTAGAACCATTCTAAGCATGTAGTGGTGTCCCAACCCAATGAATCCTATTATTCCTCGATGTTAATATCAATTCGTGCATGTGAGAAGTACAATGGATGTGAATTAAGGTCTTAAGGAACCTCTAGCACAAGTTAAGTTGGAAGCTTCTCTACCGACTAAGTTTTCGTATAACTTTCTAATAGGGTCAACTTCAAACGATCATTTCTCCCATTATATAAAGAGTTATGTGACCCATGAACCACTCAAATTAAAGATGTTTGAGTCTTCTTTCCAACGCCACCAACCGCGCATCGATCCGACTCCTAAGTAAAGAGTTATGCTCATTTTACTAGACAGACCATTGGAGGTCCGCAATGAGACCGTGTCACGGAGCCTAGCCTCCGCGATAAGCAGTGTGGCATGGAGGCCAGTCTCCGTGATAAGAAGCGTGTCAAGCAGCTGGACTCCGGTGGTTTCCTTTTTGATTTCTTACGCATTTTAAGGGTCTTTTGGTCCTTTCCTTACCCAAAACCGTCCCCCAACTATTCTAAAACTTTCCTAAGTCCCTAGAACGTCCCATTCATCAAAATCATATGTTACTTTTCTCTCCTCTCATCCTCTCATAGTCAAGAAGCAAGAACACTTAGGGTTCAAGGTTCCTATGGTCATACTCAAGCATTTTCTGAATTTCTCTCCGTCAAAAGGTATGTTGAACAATCCTCTTTCAACTAAGTCTACTAGTAAATGATTTCCTAACTATGAAAGTGATTTTTGTACAAGTTTGAATGTGGATTTGGTTGAATAATTTTTGGAAGAAGAACTTAATTGAAGTTACGAACTCTTCTTACGAAATTCTTCCTTTGTTATTGAATATACTTGAGAATGGAGGATTATTATTTGAAATACGAAATCCTACTTATTTGAAAAACTATGTTGGGGCTGATTCAAAGTTATTTATTCATGAATCTTGTGAAATTCATTTTACCATTTAGATCTTGTTTTTTCGATTAAAGATTAAAGGATTTCTACATCCCTCGATTTTGAAAGTATTATTTGTTAATTATGAAATTGTCAATCTTTGAGGGATATGTTAAATGTGTTTATACCTCTAAAATGATGGAACAAATGATGTATGAATGATGATGGCATAATATGATAGGTACGACTTGCAAGTCTTGGTATGACGATACCAATTTAATGGATGCCTTATGAACGATAAATGTCCCTAAAGAATGGTTTACTTGATGTTTTAAAAAGGTTAAAAGATGGGCTTAAGAGAATTAGATGGTTAACTGAGAAGGTATGAGTCGAACGAGGCTCATTACCCGAAATCTATGTTTTGCCACGTAGGGGATGGTTCGCTCCTTAATTGGACGATCATATGCATCTCCTCTATGAGGATTATTTGTGTAGGCCTTTTTATGTTGTTATATACAGAAGGATCTCAATTCATGCGACAAACGTGAATTGGGGCTAAGCCGGTCGAGCGTTGATCGGATCCACATAGCCCATGGTGTATTATGTATGATGTGTTGGTTAAACCATCTAGTTCCGAAGTAATGTTAATGTATGGTTTTCATTAAATGTTTTGAATACTTGCCCCATGTTTTGTTTTCTATTATGATTTATGTCACGTTTCTTACTACTTGCTTTTATGAACTGTATTGTCCCTTTCCCTGGGTTGCATGCAAGTACTCATCGTATTGACCATCCTCGGATGCTATATCATTTCATGATGTAGGTTCCAAGACATTTTTTCATGATACTGTGCAGCATTAGGATCATTCGGGACAACGTCAACAAGTGGTGAATCCTCCATCTTTTGGAAGGCAATTTACGTATTTACGTTGACTCTAATTATTAGTTGTATGGTATTATCGGGGTCATGTCCCGGCATAAATATTTTATTCTTATGTTAGAGGCTTCGTAGACCTATGTAGATATTGTTTAAATGTTTTATTCCCAATACTTGGTTAATTTTTAACTATGTTTTAAATGATGTTCTCAAATGGGTCTTTCTTTCGCAAATGCTTTATTGAATATGCTTATGATGCTATGCTAAGGGGTCTTCTCAGGCCTTCATTGGTCTGGGTTGCCCGTTACATCCAGGGCCTAGTCTCGGGGTGTGACAAACTTGGTAGAGCACGGTTCATGGTCCTAGGGTATCTACGAAGCCGTGTCCAGTAGAGTCTTGCTTATGGGTGTGTTGTGCACCACATTTATAATCAGGAGGCTATAGGGCATTTAAGAAATGTTTCCCATTCTTTCATACTCCAGATCGTGCGAAAGTGTGGTCCATAAGAAATTTATCCAGATTTTGTACTCTACCTTAACTCTGCTGACTACGCCTTATCTTCAAGGTGATCCAGGTACAAAGCTCAGACTCATTACGATGTAATCCTATCTGATTGAGTCATTCAAAAGGTTACAAAACTGCACAAGGACTTGAGAGGAGTCCATTAGTGCATCAGAGTCTAATAATTCCAAGAGTAAACCCCTAACATCATAAATTATGCATTTGACCTAAGGTAAGATGTGTTCTCAGACCCTTTCAAAAACTTTATAGCAGCTATCATGCTCAAAGGGAAAGGTATGTATGCGAGTGTTGGGATAGTATTCCACCCGAGAGAGTATAAACTAGGGTGTTATGAGATGAGTAGTGAGATGATCCCAAAGCTAGAGATATATGGAGTCATGAGTTTAGAAGCCGAAGAGTGCAGGTAGTGAATGATCGAAAAAGGCAGCTAGAGTCTTGTACCCACTAAGTGAGTTATAGAGGTGGTATACCCGTATGGTATGAGTTCTAGTATGGCAAGATTAGCAAATTTTATGGAGATTGGTAGATGAAGAGTGATTAGTTAAGATGTTGTTGAATTATTTAAAACAGGGAAGGAACTAATGGTGGCTGACTAGTGCAGTATAGACCAATTATAGGTTGTGAGCGTAAGGATAGGGTGGTTACAAAGTTATAAATTTAGACTGCAATTTGGAAAAATTAGAGATGGAGACTTAGAGATGTTTATAGAACTATGAAAGTAGTTTAAATGTATGTATGGGTAAGTAGATGTGGTGTGAGAAAGAATAGCATGCTAATAATTTGTAATGGTTTATATTGTAAGATTAGGATCGACTATTCTTATCATGTGATTTTAGTATACCTAGAGTTTCTTGCATTTTATCTTGTAGTTGTAAGCCAATATAGTATGTGAGAAGATGTTTCATGAATGTTAAGGCGTAGTAGTAATATTGTGAAGAAGATTTTGCTTGTAAGCCGTAGTATATTGAAGAAGGAGTTAAGATCGACCACTATGTCAAAGTTTTGGTAGATTAGTGTTTTTTGATTTTTATCTGGTAGCTGTAGGCCGGAATAGCATGCTAAGTTATGTTGTTAACCTTACTTAGTGCTAGACACTAAGTTTGAGTTATGGGTGGTCACCGAGGTAGGAAGAGCGATAGTTGAGGCTTATAATATTACTTTTGTGAAACTGATCTAGTAGGCTTGACATGGTGCGTGAGAGGGCTAAGGTTGATAGCTTAGGGAAGATTTGAATGTGTAAGCATGATATATTTATGAGAACTAGTGTTGAAGCAGTGAATTGTCGCTAAGTTATTAGACGAATAAGAGCCCTAAACTCATAAGAATAAGTTTTACCAAAGTAATATATTGTTAAATGAGGTTGTAAGTTGTTAAGTGCTATGGGTACCTAGTTAGTATTATTTAATTGCTTTATATTAAGGGGGCTAGGTAGTAACTATTTGGTGTCATTTGGGATGGAATTGAGAGAATTATATATTTAAATGGATGTTGTTGAGCCTCTTGGTATATTTTAAGATTCGTTGAATTGGGCGGATATCAGGTTAGACAAATGCTAGTGAACCATTGAATGGAAAATATTATTTTTTGTGTTAGAAAACGTGAATGTGTGTGCCCACGAGAGTTAAGTTTTAATATTTCGACTATAATGATTGGAGTATGTTAGGAATAGTGTCTCTGAAGGGAATGTCCTAGAAAAGAGTTGGTATTTTCTAAATATAATATCTGGGTGAGATTAGCCTTCATGTGTATAGTGATCCCCCACAGTGCCGAGTGTTTTACTCATAGATCTTTTTACAACATAGGTCTGCAGGCCTAAGATAGTGATCTTTGCGCTAAGGGGGAGATAATGAGGTGTTGAACTAAAGAAAGTCTTGAGTTTTTAGTGGTGATGTGTTTCAGGAGAGAGTTATGATGGATGAGTGTCATAGCGACCCGTTCTTATTCTAGCATATTCCTTATACTTCAGCTTAAGAGGACACTCTACTCATGTCTTATGCTTTTGAATCATGCCTATGTCTGAGGGTCAAATTTTCTATGTAGTTTTTTGTCAATGCTCTGTCATTAAAAATAAAAGCAATAGTGTCTCCCAACGGTGTAAATATTTCTCTATGGTTCCAGGGATCCAAAGTCTATGTTACGATGCTCATGATCCATGAACCCATATCTCACGCTATGCTTAGTCCTATAAACTCAAGCTTCATGATATGTCCAAAATGGATGTTGAAATCATGCTACATCATGTACACACTCAGATCAGACTTCTTGAAAGATTTGTGCTTTTGATTTCCTTTCTCTAAGCCTTGTGTACATCCACCTCTTGATGGTTGTGGCATATCCATGCTCAGAACAACCCTCAATTTTTGTCCTATATGTTCAGAATATAAAGTACCCATGCCTATCGCACCGGGTTCCCCAGATCTTATCTTGAGCGATGAGGTCAAGCTAAGTATAGGTCAATATTGAACAACCTCTATGTATCTCAAATGCTCATGCTCTTGTTAAAGATGTTCATTTCATACTCCATGTTTATGGTCAAGAGTTAGGCCTCTATTTACAGTTCATGCTCTCAATATAGTCCTTCAATAACGTTCATCTTATGTCATGGCAACTATCAGTAAAGGGAGATAATTAATGGTCTAGATGGAAGGTAGTAGATGTATCCTTTTTAGTTGGTTACGGTTTGATTGTTTCACCTAAGTTGTTAAGTGTGGAATGAGATGCGAGATTAGGATTAATTATGTGTAATAGTTAGATGAGAATATATGGTGTGTCTCCTTGTAGAAGTCCAATTTTTTTTTATTGTGGGGATGCTTGAGAGGATTCTTTGATAGTCTTAGCTACATATGAGCCGGGAAGAGAATATAGTAATAGGTTTGAATGTGATGTTGTATACTTGTGGGCAATTGCTTCATGTAACAAGTGACTTCTTGTTAAAGCTTGAGCTTGATTGGTTAAGGTGATAAGGAGGAGTAGTGCTCTTGAAGGATAAATCTATATGTAATAAAAAGAGACTTTGACGAGTTTAGAATAAACCTAAAGGCTGATCACGTTTGGGTAAAAAGGTTCCTAAAGGAGTATATCACATAGAATCTCGAAATTGAGACTAGTAGGATCACCTTAGATATAGCACTTTATGCCTTCAAGTTAGGCTTGAACATGGTGAGGGCAAGATGTTGGATGCAGACTTTAGCAGCTATATGCGCCAATGTGAAAATTTCAAGTCGTAAGTGGTGATGTGTCGCATTCAGAGGAGGTTATATAGTTGAAAGGTGTTGCTAAGTCTAAAGTCTATTATCCACATCATTTAAGGTGGGGATACTTCTATTCATACGTCCAGCAAAAATCTTATTACATGTTATGTGTCAATCTTAATTCATGCTTATGATTTCCAAAATTTCATGCCTTACATTAGTATAATCATGTTCCACAAAACTTATATCCTAGATCATGTGTATGTCGAGTCTCATATGTCTCGCGATTCCTACTCACACAATTTGCTTGATGTTGTCATAGATCGCCTCATGATGTCTCTCTGTTTTTGTTTAAAAGAGAATTCTTGATGTGAATTTATAGCCTTTACTTCCTTACTTGATGGCTTCAATAAGTCCCTACCCATCATTCGAGGACGAATGATCCCAAGGGGGATATATTGTAACACCCCAACTTTTTCGGGCTAAGAATTAGAACCGTTCTAAGCATGTAGTGGTGTCCGAACCCAATGAATCCTATTATTCCTCGATATTAATATCAATTCGTGCATGTGAGAAGTACAATGGATGTGAATTAAGGTCTTAAGGACCCTCTAGCACAAGTTAAGTTGGAAGCTTCTCTATCGACTAAGTTTTTGTATAACTTTCTAATAGGGTCAACTTCAAACAATCATTTCTCCCATTATATAAAGAGTTATATGACCCATAACCCATCAAAATTAAAGAATTTTGAGTCTTCTTTCCAATGTCACCGACCCTGCATCAATCTGACTCCTGAGTAAAAAGTTATGCTCATTTTACTAGATGGACCAGTGGAGGTCCGCGATGAGACCGTGTCATGGAACCTGGCCTCCGCGATAAGCAGCAAGGCACGGAGGTCAGTCTCCGTGATAAGCAGCGTGTCACAGAGCTGGCCTTCGGTGGTTCCCTTTTTGATTTCTTACGCATTTTTTAAGGGTCTTTTGGTCCTTTTCTTACCCAAAACTATCCCCCAACTATTCTAAAACATTCCTAAGTCCCTAGAATGTCCCATTCATCAAAATCATACACTACTTTTCTCTTCTCTCATACTCTCCAAGTCAAGAAGAAAGAACACCTAGGTTTCAAGGTTCCTATGGTCATACTCAAGCTTTTTGCAAATTTCTCTCCGTCAAAAGGTATGTTGAACAATCCTCTTTCAACTAAGTCTACTAGTAAATGATTTAATAACTACGAAAGTGATTTTTGTACAAGCATGAATGTGGATTTGGTTGAATAATTTTTGGAAGAAGAACTTAATTGAAGTTACGAACTCTTCTTACGAAATTCTTCCTTTGTTAAGAATATACTTGAGAATGGAGGATTATTATTTGAAATACGAAATCCTACTTATTTGAAAAACTATGTTGGGGCGGATTCAAAGTTATTTATTCATGAATCTTGTGAAATTCGTTTTACCATTTAGATCTTGGTTTTTCGATTAAAGATTAAAGGATTTATGCATCCCTCGGTTTTGAAAGTATTATTTGTTAATTATGAAATTGTCAATCTTTGAGGGATACGTTAAATGTGTTTAAACCTTTAAAATGATGGAACAAATGATGTATGAATGATGCTGGAATAATATGATAGGTACGACTTGCAAGTCTTGGTATGACGATACCAATTTAACGGATGCCTTACGAACCATAAATGTCCCTTAAGAATAGTTTACTTGATGTTTTAAAAAGGTTAAAAGATGGGCTTAAGAGAATTAGATGGTTAACCGAGAAGGTATGAGTCGAACGGGGCTCATTACCCGAAACCTATGTTTTACCACGTAGGGGATGGTTCGCTCCTTAATTGGACGATCATATGCTTCTCCTCTATGAGGATTATTTATGTAGGCCTTTTTATGCTGTTATATACAGAAGGATCTCAATTCATGCGGCAAACGTGAATTGGGGCTAAGCCGGTCGAGCGTTGATCGGATCCACATAGCCTATGGTGTATTATGTATGATCTATTGATTAAACCATCTAGTTACGAAGTAATGTTAATGTATGGTTTTCATTAAATATTTTGAATACTTGCCCCATGTTTCATTTTCTATTATGATTTATGTCATATTTCTTATGACTTGCTTTTATGAACTGTGTTGTCCCTTTTCCTGGGTTGCATGCCAGTACTCATCGTACTGACCGTCCTCGGGCGCTACATCATTTTATGATGTAGGTTCCAAGATACTTTCTCATGGTACTGTGCAGTATTAGGATTGTTCGGGACAATGTCAGCAAGTGGTGAGCCCTCCATCTTTTGAAAGGCAGTTTACGTATTTACGTTGACTCGGATTTTTAGTTTTATGGTATTGTCGGGGTCATGTCCCGGCATAAATATTTCACTCTTATGTTAGAGGTTTCGTAGACCTATGTAGATGTTGTTTAAACGTTTTATTCCCAACACTTGGTTAATTTTTAACTATATTTTAAATGATGTTCTCAAATGGGCCTTTCTTCCGCAAATGCTTTATTGAATATGCTTATGATGTTATGCTAAGGAGTCTTCTCGGGCCTTCATTGATCTGGGTTGCTCGTTACGTCCAGGACCTGGTCTCGAGGCGTGACATTAAGTGTTTGTGATAATTAAGAAGGAATACGTACCTTTACAGATCTTTAATTTTGTAATCGACAACTGGAAAATAATCCTAATATAAAGTTTCATATTATTTTATACTATGTTTGTTTTATGGTATCATTAATACATTTATAATATTCTACGACAATTTCCATATTGTTTTATTACTAATACATGTGTAATTTGTATACAGACATTTTGATATGTTTTATCACTAATACATGTGTAATCTTTTTTTTTTCAATCTGTATGCACCAGTTGGCAAATAAAAGTAACAATCATTTCGTACATGTCCACTTTAATAAAACGAAAAAGAATTACATAATTTTCTACTTCTCAATCTATATGCACCACCTGGCAAATAAAAGTAGTGCTCCTTCAAGCATCTGCAACTTCTAATTTGTTTATTGGGTAAATTTCATGAATGATACCTAAACGAATATTAGTTTCACATCAGTATCCACATCGATTCAAACTAAATTGGATTATAAAAATTTCAAAAAAAACTCTATTTTTGATATATTATTTTAAGAACCCAACCCAATTGAGAGAGAACCGAACCATTTATTAATACGGAGTCAGTATATTAAAAAAACCAACAACGAATTATTCTGGTTGTTGAAACCATCATCGATTATTTTGATGTTTAATGATCAAAAGTAACTTGAAAATGACATATACTGAACAAAATTTCACCATCAATATCAAAAGACAAAATTATGTTGGTATTGATACACGAAAACACACTCTAACCAATAAGGTAAAGCAAAGACAAATTACATTATATATGAGAATAACAATATAACACAACTACTAATTGTAACAAATAATAATAACATGAAAATTATGGTAAAACAAAAGATGACCACCTGAAACTTGCGATGAAAGAAAATTAAAATTCATCTACTTAGAGGCTAGCAACACGATAGTTGTACCACTAAATCAGTATCATTAAGAGGGTGTTTGATTGACTTTTTTAAAGTAGCTTATAAGTTAAAAGCTAAACGCCATATTGGTATGACTTGTAATATAATATCTAGTAAAGTATAGATAGGTTTTTTTTCCCTCACTATAAATAGGGAAAATTAAGCAAAATGGCCACTCGACCATAATTTTTGCCAAAAAATAGCAGTTTTCTAATTTATACAAGAAATGGCCACTTCTTCTTCTTCTTCTTCTTCTTCTTCTTCTTCTTCTTCAAACGTGAATAGTTTTGAAAAAAATATATACCAAAAGACTTGAAACATCGAGGGGAGCTCATATCTGAAATTTGGGACGGTTTAGAAAAGATTTTGAGTTGGTCGGGATTGAAAGAACTTGTTTGGGAGTAGAATTGAGTCATTTCATGTCAGAGAGAAGGCTGTTTCTAAGAGTGACTCCGCTGAAAAGAAACTTTAATGGCTGCGTTCTCAGATTGTTGGTGAAAATGTTGATTTTGAGACGCCATTTGGATAACGTAGGCTTAGTTATGCTGATCACACGGCCTCCGGAAGATGCCTTCACTATATTGAAAATTATATCATCAATAATGTCCTTCCTTTATGTGGTATGTCTCTTTCTTTGATTATACCATCCGTTCCATTTTATATGTCGCTATTTGATACAACAGTAGGACATTTTAAGGTTTCGATAGTAGTTAGTCGAAATTTGAAAAAAGAGAAATATTTTAAAGTTCAAGTTGAAAAAGGATATTTGAACTGGAAAGAAAAGATCGATACACGTGTATACACTATTTATACAATATCGATACATGTTTATACACTATTTATATAATATCGATACATGTTTGTGCACTATTTATACAATATCGATACACGTTTGTACATCATTTATACAATTTTGATACATTACATAACTTTTATACAATATCGACACACGTTTATACACTGTTTATATAATTTTGATACATTACATAACTTTTTCACACTATCGATACATTACATATACATTACATATACATGCGGCTATTTTTTTGTAATTGTTTTTTTTGGCTAGTTCATTTTTTGGCTATTTTTTTGTAAAGAAAACTTTGCTATATTTATTATAAACTAATTACTTTATTGTACATATTTGAAATTATCCCCTACAAATATATGCGCCAATAGTAATCAATAATCATGAGGTTTTATGGTGTTCAAAGTATAAATAAGTTGTCTATTCGCGTGCTTCAATAACAATTGATTTTTCCTATTTACAGCTGGATTTTCCTTTGGTCTGTAATAATAAATATTATATTCTACTTTCTTTTAGCTTGAATAATTGAAATTTTCAGATTAGATTCATGCTAGATCAAGAATTAGTCGTATAGCTAAGTGTAGTTTCTCTAAATTTAATAACGTAAATATGATATTGGTATTTCATTACTTATGTTGTGCTGATGTGATTTATCAACAAGTTGGAGATAAATTTTACCAAAAGATGATTAAAAATATTCAGGGTTGTATTATTTTTACGAGTAACAAGTCATAAATAAAATTTTCAGATTTTTTGTCAATCAAAGATGTTGGTATTAGTGTTTGTCGTCGATTTGGGACAGTTAGATTTGTTTGTGGGTCAAGAGTACATTTTACGATCTTAGCTTCGTTGTTAGGTACATAAGTTTGTAAAAGACAAATTAATAACATAAAAGGAAATATAAAGTAAATCAGCAAGACAACGAATAAGAACAAATCTGTCACGATAGTATAGTGCTAGGTCCTTCCAGCTATAGGCAGGTTATGGACGTGAGCGTATTATGACGATCATAATGACTAAAAAATTGTAAGAACACTAGAGTAAAAATAGAGAAAACTTAAGAACCAAGGTAGAGATATTTTATTGCTTTTAGGGTAAGAGCCAGCAAAAATTAAATCTTTTACGATGGGGGAGGGGGTACCCATTTATAGGGTATAAAGGGTTTTTTATAGCCAATGGGATAGTGCCATTTTGTTAAGCCCATAGTATTGTGACCAATGGTCGACAACACCACTTGTCCTTGAGCTGATGGAGGATGCTAGCCCAGTACACCGCATCTGAAGCGGCTCTGCCGATGATTGCCCACACACCTAAATATTCTGACACACTGTCCTTTTATCTATTCTTCGCATGCAGTCTCCATCATTGGTCCTCTCAGGCTACAATGTTTTTGCCCAAAAGGTTATTTCTTTGTGTCGGGCTTGCCCTCGAGATGATTCCCTCGTGGGTCGGCCTTCGCTACTTCGACCCGAATTGGCCCATTCTTACCAGAGCAATTTTTCTCCCATACAAATAATCCCTCCGTCTTTTGGTCGTGCATACTTGATACGGGCGCAAAACGGAATTAATTTCTAAAATGTCTCTCATACTAATCTTTCGTTATGTTCCCTTTTTCCTGAAGCTTCACATCATTTGAACACGTAACGCCACCGCCTATCAAATCCTACCCCCTTTTTGACAGGTGTTCTTTCGAGTGAAGGCAACACTTTTTCTTAATTAGGAGTTGTATTATTGTTTTGTATCCTCGAGATAATCCATTTCCCTATACTGGCCTATACATTAAACTTCTCTATCGAAAATCTTTCCCTTACTTCTGGTTTCTTCTTTCGACAATCTTGTTTTTTCAAAAAGAAAAACATCCAAAGGATTCCTCTAATTGCAACATACGCTCTATCAGACTGCATTCATGTCTCATTCTTCATATTCTCGTCTTCTTTCAACAAGCTCGGGCAATTCGTCTAGTAGCCAAGAAGGGGGTGAGTTTACTTCTGGATCCTCTGTGAAACACTTAGTGCCAGTAGCGTTTAATACCAACGATGAATTTGGGGCCTCTTCAAGAAGGGGAAGAGATGACTGACCCATCGAGGAGATATCTTTCGATGTTTGTTAATCACATATCCACTCCGTCCACTCAGCTTGCTGGTCCCCTGACTTCCGTGCGAACGTTCCTCTTTCTACTGATAGGATTACTACCCATAAGCCTGATTTGTTTTTCTGTACACCTTGCCGTTTGTCTTGGGCTTGGGTGACCCAATCGATGATGTTATTGTTTCATTCTTCCACACTTTCCAGTAAGCCTAGGAAGCTTGATCTCGACCTGTGTAAAGTCATGGCCTATCTCAGGATTCTGGCAAATTTAGCTGGCGTGGAGTTCATAGTGACACATCTTCTTTTGCTATTCTCTTCGAGACTAGCCCAAGGGGGCATAGTTGAACTGGAGCCCCGCGAGCCTCACTATATTTTTGATGACTTAAATGATTCCCTCGATCTTGACTGGTCTTTGCTTTTTGTGGTCGTTTCCATCGAGGATTTAGTCGGAGTTACACTCTTTTTTCCTTAAAATGCTTGTCGTAAGTTTCTCACCTCTCGTCTTCCTATAATTCTATGAGCGGTTGCCTTACCCACTTTTGTCTTGCAGCTTGTCAGTGGCATCCACCATGAGCATTCTCTCTACTCTCACCGAACCCTTTAGAGAATGGATCTCTAGAATCTTGTCATTGGCTAGGGCCAGAACTTAGGCCTCCCTCGAGATCTTTCTTGCTCCCTTGGTATGTTTCGTCATCTTTGAGTTCTCTTTCCTTCTATTCCATATTTTTCTTGCCCTTTTTATTATCTTTACCTTTTTTTTTTGCAAGTTCTTCGCCAAAAGGAGGTATGTCTGTCTTCTTGAATATTTCCCTTATCCTTCTGCACTTGAGGGACCCCCGAGCACCATCAGTGCCTCAACCTGTTGGAGTGAGCCCAGTCGCTCAGGCCACTACCCAGTGCAGTGAGGCAGACTTAAGGCCCAGTCGTGGTCCTTGTTCTTCAAATGGGAAAAGATCAGCCATGAAGGTGGTGATTGTTATACCCCATTTTAACCGGGTCAAAGCGAAGTACAACATATTGGTGATTCTTCAATTATTAACTTAAAGAGTCGCTACCTAATTATTTTTTAAAGGTAAATTAGGACACCTAATTATTAACTAAAGTTATGCTAAATTAACTCTAATTAATGGTCTACTTTGACTTATGTGATTCTAGGTAAGGGTTCTAGTTATCCTAAAGGGGAGGAGTTAAGCATCCTTTAAGATCCGGTAAATGCGGTTAACCGGCCAAACTTAGGTTAATAAAAAAAGAGACTGAATTACAATTTAAGAGTTTTTAAAAAAATATACATATCTATTATAACTAGGTGCAAGTTTAGCTATTTAGAAAGTTTAATAAAAAATTTGAACAATCAATTAGAACTTAAGATTTAAAACATAATGGCTTTACGTTTGAAAATTTGAACATCATAAAATGACGTTCTTTCCAAATCTTTTTAAGAATGGACCAAGTTTAATTAAACGAATAAGCTTCATTCTCAATGAATTTTCAAAGGAATGGAGGCAGCAAAACAAAAGCTCCTTTTAAAGAGTGTGGCTTGAAAAGTTAAAATATGAGGTGGGCGGATAAAAGTGTCCCCAAATATTTCTCCAACCCTTGGTATTTATAGAGGTGAATTAGGGTTAGGATTTGAGTTTCTGGGCAGAATTTCTGTATGAGCTAGCCGTTTGAATTTTAAATCCTTTCTTGCGATTCTTGCTCAGAAACTTCAGAGGTCTTTTTGGATTCTTGTTGACCAAATTAAAGATGAGAGATGTGAATAAGAGAAAGGGGAGAGGAGCGTCTGTCATTTTTCAGAAGAAAGAGGTGAGAATTGCACAAAAATGGAGTTGAAAACTTCTGCCATGGCTGAAGCTTCATTGGAGCTTTCCTAAAAATGAAGGAGAAGAAGAAACAGAGCGTGCGGTTGTTGAGCTTTGAGAAATAAAATTAGGTTTAAGAGAAGAAGTGATATTTTGGGTTATTGTTTGGGCTAAAGGGTATTTGTTGGGCCGTGCTTGGACTGATTCAGATTAGAATTGGATTCAAATTTGTACTAAATTGGAGAGAGGCTCATTTTAGAGGAAGTTTTTGGGCTGAATTCGTTTGGCTACTTCCCTTCTTCGTTATAAATTATTTTGGGCTTCTAACGTAATAACTAATACAATATACAATATATATTATATGACGATAGTTAATGAATGCTAAAAATAGGGATACAAAATATCGACTTATAACTAATTTAATAAGTACGCAACTTGAAATAAAGTAACGATAATAAATAATTTAAGAAAAAGAGGTGTAAAATGATAGTGATGATTTCGATAATAAAATATGTAATTTTAAGAACTAATTTATAAAAACATGATAACAATGATAACAATAGTAGTAGTAATAATAATGATAATGATAATAATAATAATAATAATAGTTGTTTAAATGAAAATAATATTATTAATTTAGAAGCTCGAGAAAATAAAAAGGGCAAAAGGAGGGTCAAAATTGGGTGTCAAAAGCTTGTCCCTCTTTGACCGGAGACGATGTAAGAGTGTTTGGGCAAAGAAGTTGACGTAGTAGCCAATTTTTTCCGGACCAACTAATACTCCCTTGAAAGGGTTTAAGATGATATAAGCTGGACAAGTTGCGAGGTAGAGGGTTTTGAAAAGATCAAGAGATTGATATGAAATGTTTTGAAGATTATTACCGAACTTTGGTTTCTAAGTAGCCTACATATCCCGGGTTTCATAAAAATCAAGCCAAATGTAGTTCAAAAGTTATGATGAGATAAGATGGAGTGAATTTAGAACATCATGTTTCATGGAAGTGTCCTATTGGTAAATGATGAAAATGACATGGAGACGGCTAAGTATGAGATCAAGCTTGAATGAATGAGGATGGACTGAAGTATGAAATGGAATTTTAAGAGGATAAGGATCGAAAATATAAAGGGAATTAAAGCTTAAGGTGAATCAAAGAGTGGAGAGATTTGGAAGGAATAAAGTAAAGCATGGACAAAGATTGATATATATTTTCTAAAAACTGTCCTAGTATCGAGTTACGATGAGACTGGATCTCAAGATTTGTAAAAAGAACTAAGGGAATGGGCTGAAAAAGTTATAAAAGCGATAAGGAATTTAAAATTTAAACTTGATGCAAAATTTTCTACATATCCCGAGTTGTGGGATGTAGGTTGAGTAGAGTTCAAGTGCAGATCCTTGACCTTTGTTGGGAGTCCGATCGACATTTCCAACAAATTATCCCAGTTCACTGCATAGATAAAGTTTCACATTGTGCTATGTCTCTTGTTGCTGCATGTGGGTTGTACTTTCTGCAAAGTCTTAATAAAATTGTTAGCAAATAAAGCGTGAAATACAATACATGTCTTACGACAAAGATCAGAAGAAAGATGCATCCATTCTGTGCAGTATTTTTTTTAATATTAAATAATTACTTTAGATTATGCACCTGCAAAATCTAAGTAGAAACGTTAGCAAAGCAAACAGATGTACAAAATCGTGATTTTCAAGAAATTTAAAAGATAGCATGTGGTGCTTAATAAGTAAATAAATAATGGATTACGAGATGTGCAATTATAAGAGGGAGAGCATAAATATTTAATTGAAAATGTCCTATTTGAGGGTGAACAAATCCATCATATCCTATTTTAGGGTGGATGAACCCATTGCGTCCTATTTTAGGTTGGATGAACCCGATGTGTCCTATTAGAAGGTGGACGACCCAATATATCCTACTTTAGGGTGGACAAACCCGTTGTTGTGTCCTATTTTAGGGTGGACGAACCGGTTGAGTTCTATTTGAGGGTGGACAAACCCAATGTGTCCTATTTGAGGGTGGACGAACCCAATGTGTCCTATTTTGGGGTGGACGAACCCGTTGTTTCCTATTTGAGGGTGGACGAACCCAATGTGTCCTATTTGAGGGTGGACGAACCCAATGTATCCTATTTTAGGGTGGACGAACCCAATGTATCTTATTTTAGGATGGACGAACCCAACGTGTCCTATTTTAGGCTGGACAAACCCAACGTGTCCTGTTTGAGGGTGGACTAACCCAATATATCCTATTTTAGGGTGGACAAACCTAATTTTTCCTATTTTAGGGTGGACGAAACCAATGTGTCCTATTTGAGGGTGGACTAACCCAATATATCCTATTTTAGGGTGGACGAACTCAATATGTCCTATTTTAGGGTGGACAAACCCAATATATGATGCAAACTTACAAATATAAACATTGGTGCGTTGCAGAAAGCTTGATACGATGCTTAATTTATAGCAGCTAATATTCATGTTGTAATGCCAGAAGCTTGGTGCGGTGCCTTTGCAGCAATGGACATCATGATGCGGTGCAGGGGGCTTGGTGCAGCGCCTTTAAAACAATAAATATGCAAAGTGTGGTGCAACAAATTTGATATGGTACCTTTATGGTAGTAAACATCTACGCTGAAATACATAAAGCTTGAGGTTATGCCTTTGCAGTAGCCATTATTCAAAGTATGAGGCCGAAATAAAAAATTACTGCTAATCAAAATTCTGCACTCAAAGAAAATTTGTGAAATACAAAATTCTTATTTGCGTCATCCATTGCATGCGTTATCATTCAAAAATCGACCTCTGGATTATTCAAAGAAAATTTGTTAGTATAAGATAAAATGGTTCCCTTGCATTGAACTTTGAAGCTTTGCTTTGAATCTGTACTTCTTGTTGCTAAGGCGCTGCAATAATTTGATGATGCGAATATGACTAGTGATCTCGACTTCTGCTTTGTTGAATAAAAAATAGACCATTTGCAAAGTTGCCCCAGTTTTGACTATTGGGAATAAATTTTTTTATTATAATGAGATCGAACTCAGAATGAGCACCTACATAACCCGCCACTAACAGGAATCAGATCAAACGTAGTTCATATAAAAGTCTAGGAAAGGATTGCAAAATAGTAGCTACTCAAAAAGGAGGGAAAATGGAAAATAATATTCTCAAGTTGCAAATGATGCGCTTTTCAGTCCTCTTGACATGTTGCACGCTTTCTCTTTAAATGCCTTGATGCCAACTTTGATGGATCACCTTTAAAAAAAGATTGTGCTAGTGTTTGCGATATTTCCATTATTGATTGGAGGCTCTTGGTGCAGCTTTATCTTTCCACTTTTAATCATGCTTTCAATCTTAAATCTTAGTGCCAGACAATCTTCAGTGTCATGTCCCTGATTATTTGAATGATAAGCACAATTTTTGAATAAATCAAAGTCTGAAGATGGATACTTAGCCATGAATCCCTTTTTTGACTGTAGAACTCCTTTAGCTCTTAATCTCCCAAGTATATTTTCTAATGGCTCATCTAGAGGGGTGAAGGAGAAAGATTTCATCCTCTTCTATCGTTGTGAGCTAGACTATGCTTGGTGAAACTTTAGTTGGCGATTATTCGAAAGTAGTGTGAGATTGCAAAAATTGATGACTTTGATGGCATTTCGATTGGTGCATGAAAGCTGAGTTATTTTCACTTTGCAAATTCATTGGTATCTCTGGTTGAATGATTTGGTGAATAATTGTTGCTGCTGAGTTGTCTATAATCCGCCCTTCCTGAATTCCACTTTCCAGCTCTTTGCCTAAATGAAGCAAATCAGAGAAGTTGCGCGCACAAGTCCCAAGCAACTTATTATAATATAGGCCATCTTGAATTTGAATGAAGGCTGAGATCAATTCCTCTTCAGGCAATGGAGGATGCATTTTCGAAGCTTCTAACCTCCATCGTATGGCATATTCTTGAAAAGATTCATGCTTTATTTTCTTTACTTTGAGCAAATCGGCTATATGAAGATCATCCTCGCAGTTTAACTTGTATTGCTTTACAAAGTCGCGAGCCATATATTCTCATGTATACCATTTGCTAAAGTCTTGCTTAGTGTACCAAGAGAGTGCCATTTATGATAAACTTTGAATGAATAGTCTTATTCGTATGGCTTCGTCATTTCCAATTCTAATTAATCTGCTACAGTAATCCTTCAAATGAGCGACAGGATCTCCTTTCCCGTTGAAAGTATTAAACTTTGGTAGCTTGTACCTCAACGGAAGCTCGACAGTTGGGTGCACACACAAATCTTCATTTGTTAAACTCTGATAATTTCTTGAGTGCAACTCTTCATCAAATGCTTTTCTCAGATTGTGGAGTTCTTTTTCCAAATTTTCATGAAAAATTGACAGAATCTCTTTTCCACGTCTAGCATATTGACAAGCTGCTAGTTGGTCATACTTATTTTTTTTGGAAGGAAGCACAATTGTGGAAGGATGAATATTTGGCATCATGGTAAATTAAAAACTTCTGAATTTAGCTTATACTGATGGCATTTGCAGAGAGAGTTGGATGAAGTGAAATGGTTAAGCATATTCTTTGGGTTGAACTAGAAGTTGGGGTAGTGATAGGAAGAAGGCTAAAGGTATTTGGTAGATTAACCAACACATTTTTTTGAACCATATTCTTCTCACTATCATCATTCTGTGCTTGCACCAATTTCATACCAGTGTTGAATGTTTCCAATTGGTTTGCCATTGTAATTTGTCCTTGATGCAGATTCACAGCCAAAACAATGTTCAATACTAGGCAACCTCTAAAGAAAAGATAAAACTGCTTAAAAATAAAAATGTTACAGCGTGAGAATAGGAAGTAAATACACAACATAATAAAATATTTGATAAAATAGATAAGTTTGTAATTTGCTTAAGTAGAAACTCTAAGATAAAAAGATGACTTAAGTCACAGAATGAGTGAATGGAAACCACTTATTAGGCTCTAACGCTCGAGTTTTTAACAAAAGAGAAGCAAACAAATTTGGAATAGAATGCACAATTTGAAGAAGGCTGACTTATGTCGAACAACAAAGCTTTTTTGACTTGATCCTCATCCCTTCCGAACTCTGGCAAATCCAAAATTTGCCCCAGTCTCAAAGACATTTTTGATGATGACGCCATGATTGTACGCTAAAAATTCTGGCACAATATCAATCTCCTCTAGAAAAAACTAAAATTTTATAATAAAGAGACCGAGCCTTATATAGGCTGCCTATGTATCCTGTGTCCGACAGAAAATTAGGTCAAGCGTAGGTCTAATTACATGCAAAAGAAATATTAAAAATTCTACCCCAATATGATCGAGTCCCTATGCGGGCTGCCTATGTATCCACCAAGGAAATCAGGTCAAGCGTAATTCTCCTTACATAAAAAGGATTTTTCTTTCTTTTTTTTAATAACAAAAACATACAAAAAGATCGATCATTTAAGCTTACAAAAGTACATAATTGATCCCAAAAGTGCTACCTACAAATTAACTATCCTATTACATGCTTCCTAAAGGCCATGTTATTTAAAAAAAGTTCCATCATACGCT
Organism: Jaltomata sinuosa; assembly: GCA_003996215.1. Lineage (NCBI taxonomy): Eukaryota > Viridiplantae > Streptophyta > Magnoliopsida > Solanales > Solanaceae > Jaltomata > Jaltomata sinuosa. Next base: position 122,585 of record QJPP01000455.1, read on the forward strand.
AATAATCTTCTTCAATAAAGCCATTGTTGTTTGTCTGTCCAGCCATATCATAAGTGTAATACCCCAACTTGTTTCGGGTTAGGATTGGGAACCATTCTAAGCATGTAGTGGTGTCCGAACCCAATGAATCCTACTTGTCACGACCCAACCTACTAGTCCATGCGGGTGCCTACTCTAACCACCTATATTGACGAACCCTTACCACCCGTCTCACAGGTAACTTGCGGAAATTAAAGTAACCCATTAAATTAATCCAGTTATACATGAGGAAAAACCCTTTTTACAAAACATGTTCAAAAGGTAGACTAGTAAGAACTTGCGGAAAACCTTTACAACACTTTTAAAAACACCCTCCCTAGGATCTTCTCTAAACAAGTACAAGAGCTACTACAAGATGACACAAGAGAGAAAAGACACAACTCCCGCCATGGAAATCGAAGATAGAAGCTGCTGGAGATCCTTATCGCCGTGAACCTATGAAACATTACCAACTTGCAACCAGACTATACCAAAAAGGTATATGAAGAGTAGAGTCAGTACAAACACACGTACTGGTAGGCATCATCAATCGACCCTAATCCACTCCTACCATCATATAAAAAAACAGGAAAACATGAATGTAATTAACATAGATTTATTCTCATCCTCCAACATTCTTCCGCTGCCAACTCCCTCATTCTCAAGACTTCCTTGTCACATTAACCTTAGACTTCCCCGAGTCACCGTACCCTGAGCTTCCCAAGCCTCAATATCCTAGACTTCCCAAGTCCTCTGCTTTAATTATCCTTCAGACTTAGCCCCGCTAATTGCCCAACCCAACCACTTATACTCGTAACATTACAATCAAGGGTCCAACCCTCCACGATTCTCTAGTAAACCTTCTAATATGTTCGCAACAACTACAACCACAACCCCAGACTCTCAGTCTTTCTCCCAGTCTAACCATCACGTGAATACACCTACCAACCTTTGCTACATTAAATGACAACACTAGAGTTACATCTAATCCCCCTTACAACATATGACCTGGACCCTCTAAGGATCTCCTTAACCACCCTCAGTGTTAACGAGCTACCCCGGTCTATACCGAGACTGGCCCTTAGTCATTAATCACAATTAATCCCTGACCATCTAGGCACACTCAAGACGATAATATATATAAATATATGTAATTAACCGTCCTCTTTTACATAGCCTGAACCCACCCCGAGATCCCTTCTAACAACACCTAAGTGTCAATGCTCAACCCGGCCTAATCCCAAGACCAACACAATAGTTATATAGAAATTCCCAGCCACTCAAGGACCTCCCATTGACATCATAATTCCACAATAGCCCAATTCAGTCAAGGAACCAATAACAATTATAAAATTTCAATAAGCAACCCGATCCACTCACGGAACCAATATCAATCCATGAAACACAACAATAACAATGCAATATGCAATAAAGTATACCCGAACTAGGCGTGGTACCCGTGCCAACCAATTATTAAACCCGTACCAAGCGTGGTACTCGTGCCAACCATTTGTTACATCCATACCAGGCATGGTACCCGAGCCAAGCGAATATCAATAATCCACAGTCAAATGCATGAACACACAAATTATAAATCAACAAGCAAATACCGTTCAAATCACAGACTGTAAAGCAGGAACCTTAGAAATTCTACATAACTTCCCTAAGCAATATAATTCATACAATCAGTTAGATATGAGTAGAAGAACATACAACATTCACAAAAATCGTAAGCCATCACCTACCCCATCCCCGGTGCAAACACGATCCATCAATTCCCGCCCGAAGACTAACCACGGTTCACCCTTTTATTTAATCACGTGTAACTAGCGTTTTCCCTTCTTACATAATCATATAAGCAGCTACACAACTTCCTTTTTCTAACCTTAGCAAGATCTCCGCTATGTCTCAAGCCATAAACATTCCTGAAACCCTACCTAGGAGTTTCCTATTCCCGTTTCTCATAACTCCCAAGCACTTCCCCCGTTCCCTGAACTTTTTCGACATACTAGTCCCTTAATCTATCAAGTTATCACACCAATATGTATAATGTAAACACATAACCAATCCCGAATCTGCCAGACTCCATGCCCGGAAGCCTTAAACATGGATTATTCGTTTCAATTATACAACAAGTACGGAAAGTAAACAGGTCTAACTAATTATGAAAACCTAGCCTACCTGGATGCCAAGCAACTGCAATGGTGCATTTCTGGCTCTGTGAATGCGTTCCTGGCTGAATGATGGTCTTGGAATCCGCTGTTTCGCGTCCCTTCATCCATGACCCCTCCTCCTCAAGATTCCCCAGCCTTGGAGCAGCATGTGAGGTTTTTTGGAAGAACCCTCGTATGTTTTCCAACTGAGGAGAAGAGACTCTTTAATAAAATTTTATCACAGGATACTGCCTACCATAGCTCCACTATAGCGATCTACTCCTCCGCTACAACTATTTTGCTATAGCAGAATAATTACCTCTATAGCGGTGTGACGTCAGCCCAGATTATTTCCGAAAACCAGAAATGTTTTCCATGACGTCACCCTACTTACCCCGAATGAATTTTTAATCAATTTTTCCCTAAATTTATGAAATTGGGAAAAATTAACATAACAACGGACCTGTAAATTACAACAGATACCAATTTACCCATCGTTCATCCCCGAACGATCCCGAATAAAACCAGGGAGAGAAACTAACCCCAGACTCTCATTGTCCCCAGTGACTGCAAAATTAACGAACCTACGCAAGTTGTCCAACCTTTCCACTAAAATCCTAACCGTCCTGAGAAAAATCTATTATTACCTCATCCCGACGAAGAATTTGCGAGCCTCACAAGGACAATTACACGTGTTCCCATTCCGAGCACCCAAGAATTTTGGGGCCTCGTGTCATGTTGGGATGGATGAATTTGAAAAGACCCGGGAAAACTTTTCCCTTACCGATAACTGACTGAACTGTCCGCTGTGGTGGACATTACACCGCTATAGCGGTCCCACTATAGTGGACAGTCGACCGCTATAGCGGTTTATAACAGAATGAAATGGGGAGAAAACGGATTTCACCCCCCATTCTCCCCATATTACCTTCAAAAACTCTACATTCTCTCCCAATCATCCCACTCGCAACGTCAAAATTTCTAGGTAATAATCAAAATCTCTCCTCTCCTTACTCTCTTGCACAATTTTGTACTTGAATGTGGTAGCAAACTGGGACCTTGTATCCTATTTGAAGTGGGTTTTGGACTTTAAACTTTTGGTTGGATTCTTGTCGGATTCCCAAAGCATGGACGCTTCCCTTACGTTTACCATGCCTCCAAGGCGTTCTAAGCTTAAGGATTATGCTATTGTTGGCCAAAAATAGGTGGGCAGGTGAAGGGTTGTTCTTGAACAAAAGTAGTGATTAGGACAATTTATAGGGGTTATAATGCCCAAATTTCTGTAGAAAATAGCAATGGGGTACTTTGGGTAGGTAGATCTGGACTTGGAATGACAAAAATGGAGTTTTTGGACCAAAGGGCGCCATTGATACACCCCTTGAAGGTTTGGGAAGATGAAGACCGCTATAGCAGTTGAGCTCTGCTATGGCAGTCCCATTATAGTGGATAATTCACCACGGTAGGGGTTCTGCTACAGCGTATGCATCATCTGCTATAGCGAAAGGCCACAAAACTGTGGCCTTCTCAAGCCAACACTTAGAAAAAATTTTACTCCCTTTTGTGTTCTATTACTCTTCTAATCCCGTCTCCTTCTTACCCTTGCAGGATAAAACACATGGCTGAACAACAAGAGCATGATTATGACTATGAGCGATTCCCCGACGAAGCTAGTCAGGAGAGGTTTAGAGATTACCGAAGATTTAACTTCTTCTATGAGAGGGGCTACCGAATGACTGGGGTAGATGGAAAAGCGACTGATTTCCACCGCCGGGTCCGAGAGTTCTGTTGGGAAACTTTGATAGTGGCTCCTCCTCCCACACTAATCAGCTTGGTGCGGGAGTCCTATGCCATCCTCCCTACGATACGCTGGAATGAGCTGAATCCTACAATCCAGCTACGAGGGGTGGACGTCCCCATGGATGCCCGGACGATTAATGAGGTGTTAGGGGTTCCCCACGTCTCCAATGAGGAATATATGGCTAAGGCTCGGCTATGGGACATGACTTGGCTAAGGGATACTCTGGTGGACCCTTCTTTCAGGGACAAGGTGTATTGAGCTAGCCTTGAGGGCATCACAAGTTTCTACTTCTCCTTCGAGGCTAGGAGGTGGCTGAATTTGGTATGTCGGAGGATCTGTCCGTTGGGAAATCAAACCGACGTGACCTATGCTCGAGCTTTGGTGATCGTTTATTCCATGCAGGGGATTATCATGAATGTGGGGGAGCAAATCATCTCAGAGTTGAAGGAATTCTATGGTGGTCATATGAAGGGCCCTTATCTACCTGGGCTGGTCTCGGAGCTGTGTAGGCAAGATGGTGTGCCTCAGGACCACACGTACTCAGAGGTGACCATGGAAGAGCCCTTTGACCATGTCCGGGTGAAGGAAATCTCCAAGAAAAATAGGAAGGTGGGTGAGGCAGGGAGCAGTCATCCAGTGGAGGAGGCCGACGATGATGATGAGGATGATGACACTCCTGCCCCTTCCCAATACCAGTCCCAGCCCCTGATCTCTAGAGCCCAGCTGGAGGAAAATCTGGCAGTTGTCCGGAGGTTCATGGAGGATCCTAATGATGGAGGCGCAGCCCCTCACCTATCAGCTCAGGAACTTGTAGCACTCCTAAGGGAGTTAGAAGAAGAGAAGAGAAAGATACGCTCTCGGGACCGCATGTTTGCCTGGATGTGGAAGACCATCAAGGTCATGTTCTTTTGTGCTTCCCTAGGTCAGGAGCTCCCCACCCTCAAGCCCGAGGACGTGCAGGGGTTCTCCTTCCTGAGCGAGGATGAGGCCTAGGACTCCCCTCCTCTTATTACTGACTTACTACAATTTGGGTTGCCCCCATTTGGTTCTTGTTTAAGACAATCTTTCCCTTTTTCTCCTTTTTATTTTGGCACGTGGATGCCCGTGTTAGACACTATTTCCTTTCCTGCATATATTATATACATAGAACTGCTTTTCCTAGGTTTACACAGTGGTTTTGATAAATTATGCTTGTCCTTATCTTGTCCCCGGAAGGGACCAAAAACAGGGGAAAATAGAGCAGCTTACTGCCTCGCTGCTCTCCGTTATAGCGATTGGTTATTCCGCGGTAGCGGTTCCGCTATAGCGGTCCCGACGGTAATTGTACAGAAAATTTGATTTCCAGCTAATTGCACTCATCCCCCCTTCTTGGTTACCACTTCCCCAACTTGTAAGTCCCGCCATGGTCTTAAACCACCCTCAAGACCATTCCTGGCACCGAACACATTAAAATCAGGCATACATATCACAAGACACACCAAAATTTACAAGGAATTTATAACAATTTAATTGTTTCTGGCAATAATTTCCCGTCATTGCATTCTAATGACTCCCTTGTTCCCATGATTCCCAACCAAAATTTCTGATTGTCCTGAAGCCGAAGCTTCCCTACAGTCACAGTTCCCAATCCCTCATCATCTTAACCGATGACAAGCCCTTTTTAACACGTAGTACCACCCTTTAGATCTAGACATTTAATGGACTACCACAGTCTAAAGCACACAAAATTTTCTAGTCAATAACTCTCCGTAGACTCTCTATGCACATTATTTAAAAGTCCCCACACATTCCAAATAAGTCACACAAGGTTGTACGCACAACAATTCAATTTCAAGTCACAACACAATCAAATCACCACCAGTCAATTCACAGGTTTCACCCCTCATTCGTACCATTAATGACCATTAGCCAGTTATCCCTGCTTGCCACAACCTCTCAGGTCAGATACCAATTAGAACCTTCCTGGTTCCAATTCCTCTTGCTTGTCCTGTCGTAACTGAGGTAAGAAGACCTCCTTTACCTTGCGGAGATATCAATTGGAATCGAGAGATACCAATTGGACACAGCCTATACAAGCAAGTACGAACCGCGCAAAAGAATGAAAGAAGGGTGACAATTCCTAGAGTGCCTTATAGTTCCCCAAAAATTAGATGTGGATTTCAACACACCAATCCGTAGGTCCCTATTAAGAAATTTTCTCTTGTACTGGGAGACCGGTAACCTAGGCTCTGATACCATCTGTCGCGACCCAACCTACTGGGCTATGTGAGCGCCTACTCTAACCACCTAGATAGACGAACCCTTACCACCCGTCTCACAGGTAACTTGCGGAAATTAAAGTAACCCATTAAATTAATCAAGTTACACATGAGGAAAAGCCCTTTTTACAAAACATGTTCAAAAGGTAGACAAGTAAGAACTTGCGGAAAACCTTTACAACACTTTTAAAAACACCCTCCCGATCTAGTCTAAACAGGTACAAGAGCTACTACAAGATGACATAAGAGAGAAAAGACACAACTCCCGCCATGGAAATCAAAGACAGAAGCTGTTGGAGATCCTTATCTCCGTGAACCTATAAAACATTACCAACCTGCAACCAGACTATACCAAAAAGGTATAGGAAGAGTAGAGTCAGTACAAACACACGTACTGGTAGGCATCATCGGTCGACCAGAATCCACTCCTACCATCATATAAGAAAACAGGAAAACATGAATGTAATTAACATAACTTGATTCTCATCCTTCAACATTCTTCCGCTGCCAACTCCCTCATTCTCAAGACTTCCTAGTCACATTAACCTTAGACTTCCCCAAGTCACTGTACCCTGAGCTTCCCAAGCCTGAATATCCTAGACTTCCCAAGTCCCCTGCTTTAACTGTCCTTCAGACTTAGCCTGGCTAATTTCCCAACCCAACCACTTATACTCGTAATATTACTCGCCAGGGTCCAACCCTCCATGATTCTCTAGTAAACCTTCTAATATGTTCGCAACGACTAGAACCATAACCTAGACTCTTAGTCTTCCTCCCAATTTAACCACCACGTGAATACACCTACCAACCTTCGCTATATTAAATGACAACACTAGATTTACATCTAATCCCCCTTACAGCACATGACCCAGACCCTTCAAGGATCCCGTTAACTACCCTCAATGTTAACGAGCTACCCCGGTCTATACCGAGACTGGCCCTTAGTTGTTAATCATAATTAATCCTTGACCATCTAGGCACACTCAAGACGATAATATATATAAATATATGTAATTAACCGTCCTCTTTTACATAGCCCAGACCTACCCTGGGATCCCTTCTAACAATACCTAAGTGTCAATGCTCAACCCGGCCTAATCCCAATACCAACACAACAGTTATATAGAAATTCTCGGCCACTCAAGGACCTCCCATTGACATCATAATTCCATAACAGCCCAGTTCACTAAAGGAACTAATAACAATTATGACATTTTAATAAGCAACCCGGTGCACTCACTGAACCAATATCAATCCATGCAACACAACAATAACAATGCAATATGCAATAAAGTAAACCCGTACCAGGCGTGATACCTATGCTAACTAGTTGTTATACCCATACCAGGCGTGGTAACCATGCCAACCATTTGTTATACTTATACCAGGTGTGGTACCCGAGCCAACCGAATGTCAATAATCCACAATCAAATGCATGAACACACAACTTGTAAACTAACAAGCAAATACCGTTCAAATTATAGACTGTAAAGCAGGAACCTTAGACATTCTACACAACTTCCCTAATCAATGTAATTCATACAATTACTTAGATATGAGTACAAGAATATACAATATTTGCAGAAATCATAAGCCATCACCTATAACTTGTATGACTTGCAAGTCTTAGTATGACGATACCAACTTACGAATGACTTAAGGAAGTTAAGAGTCCCAAATGAATGATTTGTTAAATGTTTAAAATGTTAAAATATGGGCTTAAGAGGATTAGATGGTTAACCGAGAAGGTATGAGTTGAACGGGGCTTCACACCTGAAACCGTGTTTTGCCGATATGGGTATGAGTCGAACGGGGCTCTTCCCTTTGAGTTGAATGGGGCTCCTTAGTGCACACTTGATTTGTTCAGCTGTATGCAGTTATAAGGTGATTATAATATGATGCTCCGATCCTTGCGGCAAATATGGATTGGAGGCTCTATCGATCGAGTTATGATCAGACCCACATCGTCCGTAGTAAACAAATATCAATGATACCATCTAGTCCAGAAGTAATATATACATGTAAATCTCATAATTATGATTTGAAATAGCCCCATATTCTATGTTTATGATCTATATTATATTTCGACTTGCTTTATAAACTGTGATGTCCCTTTCCCTGGGTTGCATGCCAGTACTCATCGTACTGACCATCCTCGGATGCTACATCATTTCATGATGTAAGTTCCAAGGCACTTTTTCCTGGTACTTTGCAGCATTAGGATCTTTCGGGACAATGTCAGCAAGTGGTGAGCCCTACATCTTTTGGAAGGCGACTTACATATTTATGTTGACTCTGATTTTCAATTTTATGGTATTATCGGGGTCATGTCCTGGCATAAATATTTTATTCTTATTTTAGAGGCTTTGTGGACCCATGTAGATGTTGTTTAAATGTTTTATTCCCAACATTTGGTTAATTTTTAAATATATTTTAAATGATGTTCTCAAATGGGTCTGTATTCCGCAAATGCTTTATTGAATACGCTTATGATGTTATGCTAAGGGGTCTTCTCAGGCCTTCATTGGTCTGGGTTTCCCTTCACGTCCAGGGCCTGGTCTCAGAGCATGACAATAAGTGCTTGCAAAAGTTGCATGAGAAGAAAAATTTGGTGAAATAAACCTTGGTCCAACAATTTCTTTTCCTTTTGAACCCTTAAGAGATTCTGTAGATTTTCTTTTAGTTGACCAAATTCCCCTAGAAGCTTTTTCGGAGACCAATATTGCTCAACAAAATCTTTGACTAGATCGTCCCAAGAAGACCATTTTCATGTATCTGTCTTTGCATACCATATCAATGTTGGCCCTGTAAGCGTTCTAACAAAAAGCCTCATCTTGAGTTCATTGCCTTGCCCAATACTTGTCAACCAATCAAGATATTCTTTCAAGTGGTTTAGGGGATTGCCTACCCCATCATACATTGAAATATCCTCGAGACCATGAGGGTTCTCAAAATTTGTCTGAAATTGTGAAGCAATCTCATTTGTGAAAGAAACTTGATTATTCTCAACATTAAAATATCTTCCACCATTTTTACTATTCTTACTTGTCTCTGTCAAGTTGTTGAATGTCTCATTTGGAAAGGATGGGTGCATATTAGAGAAAAATTGGGCATTAGAATCAACAGTGGGAGGCGAATTAGCGCGAGTGGGTGGGTATCCCTTTGACTCATCAGTGAATGAGTTCTTAAGATCAATTATCACTTCATTCATGCTACCAATTTCTTGTTCCATTTATGAAACTTTTGTCTCAAGCTTAGCAACTTTGTCGTGGTATGACTCTGGTTCTCCGCAGTCGAACTCATCTTTAACTAGGTCAATCACAGTAATTTGATATGTCATATCGTTCTTGAATCTTTGATGTTCAACTTAAGTCAACCTTTGGAAGGAAATTAAAACCCTTGGTAAGCGCAGAATAGGTATGAAAAAGACTAAGAGTAGAACTTTTGAAAATGTGTTGCCTAAGAAGAAATCAACTAATCGAGTCTTGTAAGGGATATAAAAGGTGAATTTGATGAAAAGCACGAGGTTAAGATAATTTTATAAGAAAATTGAGTGCACGAGGATTGAATTTGATAAATCAAAGGGTTGTGAAGGATGTTGAATTTTTTAGTATTGACGGATTGTAAAATTGTCGAGAGTGAAAAATAATAACAAAAATTTGGAGATTTATAAAATTTCCCTCGACTTGCGTGTCAAAACTTAAGAATAATAAATGCAAAAGATCAATCTTGATAACTCAAAAAATAAGAATAACACAAACATTTTGAAAGAGTAAAAAACTCTAAAGAAGTATCAATTTTGGATAATCGCTCTTAAGAAAACTATAAGGAGAAGATCGGATAAATATCGACGAGTGTTATTCGTTAGATTGCGTAAATCTATTTGGACATTTACCAATTTGAAAAGTCACAAACAACATGAAAGTTAATGAAAAGCTGGAAGAATTTGAGAGCATAAGTAGAAGCTCCATAAAATAGATCGAGCGCAAAATAGATTCTACGAAACATGAAACTAATGGGACAAATATTCTCTCATTAGAAACAGAAGATTACACGCGTAAAGGAGAGACTTGGAAAAGTTTGAGAAAGTAAAATCTACAAACTTTAAATTTTGACAAAAGTCTTAAAAAACATAGACGACCGAAATAAGAGAGTAGGAATTTTTAAAATAACTAAGGCAGATCTTTTTTATAGAAGATTATACCCAAAAAGGGGAGGAAAATTTAATTGGGAACTCTAAAAGCTTGAGCGAGCCTAGGATAGTGATTCTAAACGGTGTTCTAGAATCGTTAAAGTGCGCTAAGCGCGGAAAGATTATAATCAATAATAATAATAATAATAATAATAATAATAATAATAAATAATAATAATAATAATAATTGTGAACATGTAAAAAATGCAATAAGCAATTAAATAAAGAGACAAATAAATGCAAATCACTATTCTTTAAATAAAGAAAAACAAAGATAATGTTAGTAAATATCAAGTGAAATCATGTAGCAAATAAATTCATATAAGGCACGTAACAAGTAAGCGAGCAAACAATTCGCGGTGCCTCTTTATGCCAGAGGTAGGCCTAATGCGTATTTAAAATATAAATGTGCCACAATATATCATTCCTTTGCTCTTTTAATTAATTAAATAAATCTTATCCTCAAAATAAATAATAAAAAAAAAATAGCTTTAAGCTTTATTATATGCCAAAAATACAATAATTAATTTAGAGCAAACGGTCCATATTTAGGCACAATCATTTTTCAAATAATGCACATATAAATGATAAGCGTCACTCGGGGTTGTGAACCCACTCGGACATTTGGGCGAGGTTGAATAATGAACTTAATTAACCAAGTATATTAAGCCTCCTAAGTTTTCATGATGCATGTACCTAAAGGAAGTATTTCACTAATGAAATGAACAGGTTTGGCAATATTTCACTACTGCTACTGGGCACAATATTCATTTCTCTCTTAAACAGAATATCAGGAAATGGAGGAATTGGTCTGGCAATCAGAGACTAAAGGAAGTATATAAGGTGACCCCCACTTTCATCCTTTGGTATTTGTGGAAGAGAAGAAACACTACTCTGCATGGAGGTACTTACTCCACCAGGAAGATTATTTGGAAGGTAACAGAAAGCATAAGGAAATTCATCAAGCTTAGATTTAATGTTAATGGAGAAAGGTTTAAGTGGACAGAGATGGTGCTCATGCTTGATAACTATAGGCCTTCTTACAATGTCAAAGTGGTGAGGTGGATGCCACCTCTCAGGCACTGGTTTAAATGTAACACAGATGGAGCTTCAAAGGGAAACCCTGGACCTAGTTCTTCAGCTTTTTGTATTAGAGATCATGAAGGCAATTTTGTATGTGCAAAGGGCTTCAAAATCCCCAACACCACTATTTTGGTTGCTGAAACTAGAGATATCATAGAGGGATTACTGTATTGCAGAGACAATAATTTGGGACAAGTGACTGTTGAGACTGATTCTATGGCTTTAGTTCAGATTTTGGAGGGGCACTGGGACATCCCATGGAACATAGCAATGGAGGTGAACATTATCAAGGATTTGAGTGCCCAATTAGATGCAAGAGTACAACACTCTCTCAGAGAGGGAAATACTCTTGCGGATTTTTTTGCTAACTTGGTTTTCTGTTTTGCAGGTGATTTTATCATTAACCAAATGCAGGAAATACCAACCAAAGGAAGAACAATTCTTAATCTGGATGGTGTCCCTCACATCAGGAGAACTACAATCTCTAACAATATAGACTAAACAACAATGCAGGATGCACGAAGGTTAAGTAAACATTAAGAACAGTATGTCAACAACAAAGCTTAAAAGTGGTATCTCTGTATGTACCCCCTCCGGTGCCGATCGGGTCCAGCAGGTAGGTTCCATGGAAAAAAACTGCCCGTATACCTCTACTCCGCCATATACCCTCCCTCCGGCACACGCAGCCCTAGGCCCAGGTCCGGAACGACAAGGTCCATGGAGGTCCCATACCCCATACTAAAACTCAGTATCAAAACATGTCATCCGGAAGCAAGTCCGGGTTTAAGCTAGAGACCCAGTCTCGAATATGCATGCCCAGACCCTATCCAGGACTAAAGTAATGGGAATAATATCTCAAAAGCCCCTCCAAGGGTGCCCGGGCATAGCTGGATCTAAAACAGTAGAAAGTCAACTCAGATGCTCGGTCCGACTGAGGCTAAAGTTATCTAAAATCAGTAAGAAAACTCAACTACTACCCCAGCCCTGCCGAGTCTAGCATTAATAGTTAAACTGGTGATAGAAATCATAATTTAACTTTCATTTACCCCAAGATGATCCACACGTTAAGTTAAACCATTTCTAATTCATTTTCGTAAAAAATGGGCCTCCGGGGCTATGCAAAGTTTAGAAAATAATTCCAGTTGGCCCGAAACCAAAACTGTAGTAAAACGTAGATAAATCCTCTTTATATGCATGGAAATGATATGATCAAACACAAATAGCCGCCCAGCAGCTCACAATCGACCTATCGGCCCTGTACAGGCCCACAGCTACTCAGCAAGCATAACTAGCCTAAAAGAATATTTCTATGTCCCGGACTCGGGGACTTTCCCAATAACCCACCTTCTATGTTCCAGAGTCAACAAGGCCTCACCGGACCACAAGGGTGAATAAAACGTATCAATCAAGTACTACAAACATTGGAGGAAGAAAAGTAGGCGGACATGAATAAAGTTGTCAAGGTCTGTGGTACCAACCTAATAACCCAACCCAAGGATGCCAGCTAGTATAATTTTATTCCATATATGCTAAGTCTAGGGAGTTTAGACCGTAACCTACCTGTCGTCCGATGACAAGCTGCCCGAACAACAACGTCCAAGACCGAATTGCTCCGAGAGATCCCAAATGATAATCAAGCTATCACAAACATAAATAATACGTCAAAATGAGTCTAACGATATCCATAATGCTATAATTGTAAATGGATCAAAATCTGGGTCAAAAGTAGGAATGCGAGGCCCACAACCCAAAACCAAAATCGGAAAGAAGAACGATGACCACAGCGATGCCAAGAAGACATGCTCCAAAAATGAGCAATTTTGGCCAAGGGAAAAGGCCCCAAATAGCCCGCTCAATAGAGAGCTTAAAAGCTAGAATTTAACAATGATAATTGTGAATTAGGCAAGAATTACTTACCAAATTAATGGAATTTAAGCCAAGACGGAGAATCCTTCACACCCACGATCATGCAAGAGCTAGGAGGCAACCACTACAATAATTTTCCAAGATTTTGGGATTAGCAAAAATGGTGGAATTTAGAGGAAGACAAAAGAAAGCAAGTTGGGGAAGAAGCTTACCAAGAATAAAAAAACCACAGATAATTGAAGAGAAAAAAGATTTCCCAAGTCTAGTATTGATATAGGAGCAATTTGGGAGAGTGTTTAGGAGATTAGAGTTGGGAAAGATTGAGCTAAAATGCTGAACAATTGAAAACAAGGAAATAAATAGCAGCTGGAAAATGGCCAGCGCCATTGGTATTGGAAATCAATATTTAAAAACCAATAATGCTAATATAGTGGAAACGATGTTTTGGACTCAACAGAATCGACGAAACTTACATACGAGGTCGTTTCGGAGAAATGTTGACCCAAGTAAACACTAACGAATAAGAACCCAAAGGCTCGAAATGAGCAAAGCTCACCCGGAACCCGAACCAACCACCTACCTAACCAAAACTCAACATTCCGGAGCTGATGGAATCATAGTGATAACGCTCAAACTACACCTCAATTTACGAAGCGTAAGCGATCGTTGTCAAATATATAACCCAACAAGGTTGGGGTCGAATCCCACAGAGAATATGGTGATGATTAAGACTTTAGTGAAGTAGATGACTAGTCGTCAATAGTTTCCGGTAAATAGGGGGGGTTTTGTGATCAACGTGAACAAAAGCAACAATTATGTAAGAGAAATAATCAGTAGGAGAGAATGAACTAGGGAAGTGTTCACCATGGCGTTGTAACAATGTCGATTCTAGGCTTAACCGGGTTCTTTCTATATGCTTGTCACGATGTGATTGCGTCAATTGTATCGTCTAAACGTCTCTCGACCAAATAAACAAATTTCCTTTTATCTTCTTTCGATCTCAAAAAGATGTGCTTTTTTAGCTCTCAATCCTAACATCAAGTAGACTAATCCAGTTACGGCATTAATCTTTAAGACGAGAGTTGGTAGTCTCGAATCCTTGTCGTTAATCAAGTTTTCCCGGTTTTAACTTCTTTACTCAAGCAAATTAAACCTAGGCATGTTCTAATGTTTGCAACCACTAGAAAACGTGACATAAAGTATGATTAACAACGTGACAATACATATATCAAACCCAACGCTACCCGGAATCTATATTGCTACGTTTGCCATGGCTCCCACAACCCTAGTTGCGGGAGTTTTAGTTACTCATGCTCGAAGAAGAAAAGAAGTAATTCATTATAAAGGAAAGAAGATTCTTACAATATGATGAAAATACTCTTCAATAATCCAAGAACAAGAACAACCAAGAACTCAAGAACACGAATTCACGAATCCGAAAACGTGTTGTTGCTCTCAAAAAACGACTAAAAACTATTCTAAAACTATTGGGTGAATTCTAATTACATAAACCTATCATAGGGTATTTATAGGAGTCAAAGAAACCAAATCCAAAACGGGCTAGGAATCCCCAAAACGCGGGTCGCCGACGTAAGCTACTGCCTTAGCGTGACGGTCAGGCTGACGGACCGTCACTGCCTTGATGGACCGTCGCCTGGACCGTCAGCCTTAGGCAGTAGCACTGTCCCTTTGCTGCCTTGGAGTGACGGTCCCAGTGACGGACCGTCACATGTGTGACGGGCCGTCACTCAGGCCGTCACACTTAGGCAGATTGCTCTTTTTCGCGTATTTCCGTCCGTTTCCGTGTTTGTTTCCATTTCCTACAAATACAACATAAAAACATCAAAAACAACAATGGTTGCTTGAAAACGTACGATTGTTCTTAGTAAAAAGGAGTCGAAAGTGACGTAAATTAGCGTCACATCAACACCCTCAACTTAAAACGTTCGCTTGTCCTCAAGCAACATAACATAAAACAATCAAACGACTCAACTAAGAACACAAACTCATGTCTATAGCACTTCATGGTCATTCAAAACTTATTCAATTAAATCATGCTCCCTTGTAACACACGAATGTATGAAACACTAACTTGCAAGGATCCAAACATGTCATTCCGATATGATAAAACATTATGCATACACACGCGTAGCTATCCTAACAATCAATAGACAATATAGACATCTTGGTGCCCTCACCACAAAGAAATCCCACACACAAGATTTGGGACTAGGTAAGCGCTCACACTCACAAACGATTTCAAACAATGCACATGCGATACCATAGGCTTGCCCTTACTATTCTATTTCGGTTCTTCAGAAAGCTACTCAGGATCACTACAGGACTTGTTTAGGCTTGTAATGAGGCTTCGGGTGCAGGTATGATACATTTAGGGGTTAGTGACTAAGCCCTCCTTGGAACCATTTACATCTTATCACCACATAACTTCACTTTATCCATCCTCATTCACCTTTTTATTTCCTTGATTCTAGATACAGGTGCGGCCTCCTTTTTGACAATTCTTTTTGTTTCTTTTTCGATCTTTTTCATCATTCTTTATTTTTTTCTTTTCTTTTCTTAGGCGCACACCCGGATTTTCATTCTATTCAACAACAATCATCTCCATCCTCTTTTTCTTCTCCTTTACCACTGTAGTAGCCACCCTCAACTTAGGCTGATTGCCTACGTCAAGGTGCACAATGTCCATTGGTAGGACCAGGGCCAAAACAGGGTTTACCTCTATAGTAGCCACCCTCAACTTAGGTTGTTTTGCTTACGTTGAGGTGCACGATGTCCAAGGAAGGACCAGGGCCAAGATAGGGATTCAAAGTTAAACAGGAATGGTGACAGGTTATTGAAAGAATAAGGTCAATTTCGGCTCAAACAGGGATCAAAGGGATTATTTGCATTTGGACGGTCTTATAGGTTAAGTGGACTGCACACAAAAAGGGCCTGTGATCCTTTCCTAAGCAACCAAACTTCAAACTTAACAAAATAGACCGGGCAAGTTCTAGATGCATGCACAGAGTAAGAATTTATGACAATAATCTCACACACTCTTAGCACCAAGAAACTATATCGCTACCAACTATCAAACAACCACTCGGCTTAAGCATACTCATTCTAATCATATTCACACAATGACATTCAAGGATCCAGACAGTCAATTGTTTCAACATAAGCTCAAAACCAGAAAATTTTTCAAAGGGCCTCATTTTTAGATAAGAACAACGCATGCTTGCTATAGACACTAAAAAAAAATTTAAACTAACAACCTAAACATGCCGGTTCTACTAGATAGCACACCGGAGGGAAAAGAAATCGGCAATAAAAACCCTCGGTGGTGACTCACAGGTTTCCCAACACCCTCAACTTAGACTCATGCATTGTCCCCAATGCATACATATGAAAACTAAAAGCTGTGAGAATAAAGGAATACCTGTGAAGTCGATATGACTCAGATTCTGGAATGATGTTGGAGACCGCCTGGGTCTCCAAAACAAGAGAACTCGATGGAGTACTTGTGTGCGCCAACCTCATGTTGCGCTCTAACTTCTTCTTTTATTTGCTCCGCCGCTAGTCGTAACCGCTTCTTCGCTCTTTCTTTGTAGATTCTCTTGCGGTGTTTTTGTTTCCTTGAGCTATTTACACCGCTTTCCGCAACATGCTTCTCTTTTCGCGGCATCCTTCTCACAACAGCTAGCGTCTCGACCAAACACTTCTCCTCAAGGTGCACATCCGCAGGAGCTTCCTCAACAGCATTGATGACCGCGACCACCCTCATGTCACTTGGTTGCTTCATCAATTTAGACACATCGAACTTGACCATTTCATTGTTCAATCGGAAGGTCAGTTCGTTTTTCTCCATGTCAACCAAAACTCTCGCCGTAGCTAACAATGGTCATCCCAAGATTATGGGAACTTCGAAGTCCACTTCGCAATCCAAAATTACAAAGTCAGCTGGGAAGATAAGCTTACCGATCTTTATTAGCACATCAGACAAGATCCCTACGGGTCGCTTTACCGAACGGTCAGCCATCCTCACTCTCATGGACGTTGGTTTAGGAGCTCCCAAACCCAATTTGTTATACACTGCTAGCGGCATCAAATTGATACTAGCACCAAGATCACACATAGCTCTTCCGAAGTTGAGCTTTCCGATAGTACATGGAACAGTGAACGCACCTGGATCTCCTTTCTTTTCCACTAATGAGCTAGAGGAAATAGCGCTGCAGTGATGGAGGTTGTCTTCCGGCTCAAAACTTACCGTCCTCTTCTTTGTGATCAAGTCCTTCATGAACTTGGCATAACCGGGCATTTGTTCCAGAGCTTCCACCAATGGTATGTTTATTGAAATCTGTTTTAACATGGTCATGAAGTTCAGGAACTTACTATCGTCAGCTTTCTTCTTCAACCTCTGGGGGAAAGGGGGTGGGTGTCGAAACATCATAGTTGGAAGCTTTTCAGCTTCCTTGCGTTTCTCTGCGGGCTTTGGCGTTTCCTCCTCTACCGCCTCTTTATCATCCGCACTATCATCTTGAGCATGAATTACCGGATGTGATTCCGGTAATACTTTTCCGCTTCTTGTGGTGATCGCCATACAGCTTGCATCATTCTGCGGATGAGTGGTGTCGCTCGGCAAAGTACCTATTTTCCTTGGGTTTAGAGATGCCGAGATGTGACCCACTTGCTGCTCTAGTTGCTTGATCGCGGTTGAGTGTGACTCCACTACCAGACTCAATGTTGATAACTCATTCCGTATTGCCTTTACCCCAGAGTCGGTCGATTCCACCTTAAGCAGCATCTTCGCCATCATGTTCTCAAGTTTGGACGTCTCAGCCTCGCTGCCAGCTTTATCCCGATTACCAGGTGGTATATACAACCCACCTCTATCGGTGTTGTTCCTCCAGTTTCCTTGGTCGCGATTTTTGTAGCCACCATTCTCATAGTGGTTGTCTCTTGGATAGTTCCGACCTTGGTTTCCCTGGCCATTGGCCTGGAAACCCCCCAAGTAATTTGCTTCCTCAGTCTCTATACCTTGGGAACCCACAGCTTGTACCTTCTCTATACTTCCTGACGTCAAGTGCCTTGTCAAGAGATCCAACTGTGTTTTAAGATGCGCCATGTCTTGGTCGCGCTCCTCCTCTTTCCTTCTCTGCTCTGCTGACATGCCAACTGTATAGGTGCTAGCTGCAACCTCTGAATCTCGTGTGTGCCAGGCCCTGTTGGTCTTGGTGAGCCTGTCTAGAATAGCTGTGGCGTCGGCAAAAGTGCGACCCATAAACGCTCCACCTGCTGCGTTATCCAATGTCGGCTTGGTAGCCGAATTTAGTGCCCGGTAGAATGTCTGCATCAAGAATTCGTTGTTCAGCTGATGGTTGGGGCACTGTGTCAGCTTCTTCTTAAATCGCAACCAGGTCTCGTGCAGTGCTTCGTGCGGTTGCTGCCTGAAGTTGCTGATTTCGTCCCTCAACTGTATCATCCGAGAGGGAGGAAAGAACCTTTCTAGGAAAGCTCCTCTCAACTCTCCCCACGTTGCGATAGAGTCGGGGGTCAATTCTGTCAACCACAACGCTGCCTCATCAGACAGAGACAACGGAAACAACCTAAGCCTGATCGCAGTCTGACTCACTCCTGGCAGTTCGAACGACTTGCAGATGCCCACGAAATTCATTAAGTGCTGGTTTGGATCGTCACCAGCAACACCGCGGAACACTCCTCTCAAGTTCAACAGTTGGATCATCGTGCTAGTGATGTTGAACTTGGCTCCGGGCGGTAGCGGTGGAACAATAATGGCGCCAGTAGCGCCAGCTCCATCTAATTCGAGATCCTCATCCTGCAGACCACCAGCATTCAGATTTTGTTGGGCCTGCAGTTCTGCAGCGAGCCTTGCTGCCTCTAGTTCTGTGGCCATATTCCGCCTCAAAGTTCTAGCAAGCTCGGGATCGTAAGGTAGTATTAATTCACCCGAGCTCCGGGTACTTGGCATGCACAGACTATGTACCCTGTCAACGACAAAAACAACAAACAAAAATAAAAGCAGGAAACTATGACTAAGAGTCAGATAAACACACTAGACTTAATCAAAAACCGTATTCCCCGGCAACGGCGCCATTTTTGATAACGCTCAAACTACACCTCAATTTACGAAGCGTAAGCGATCGTTGTCAAATATATAACCCAACAAGGTTGGGGTCGAATCCCACAGAGAATATGGTGATGATTAAGACTTTAGTGAAGTAGATGACTAGTCGTCAATAGTTTCCGGTAAATAGGGGGGGTTTTGTGATCAACGTGAACAAAAGCAACAATTATGTAAGAGAAATAATCAGTAGGAGAGAATGAACTAGGGAAGTGTTCACCATGGCGTTGTAACAATGTCGATTCTAGGCTTAACCGGGTTCTTTCTATATGCTTGTCACGATGTGATTGCGTCAATTGTATCGTCTAAACGTCTCTCGACCAAATAAACAAATTTCCTTTTATCTTCTTTCGATCTCAAAAAGATGTGCTTTTTAGCTCTCAATCCTAACATCAAGTAGACTAATCCAGTTACGGCATTAATCTTTAAGACGAGAGTTGGTAGTCTCGAATCCTTGTCGTTAATCAAGTTTTCCCGGTTTTAACTTCTTTACTCAAGCAAATTAAACCTAGGCATGTTCTAATGTTTGCAACCACTAGAAAACGTGACATAAAGTATGATTAACAACGTGACAATACATAAATCGAACCCAACGCTACCTGGAATCTATATTGCTACGTTTGCCATGGCTCCCACAACCCTAGTTGCGGGAGTTTTAGTTACTCATGCTCGAAGAAGAAAAGAAGTAATTCATTATAAAGGAAAGAAGATTCTTACAATATGATGAAAATACTCTTCAATAATCCAAGAACAAGAACAACCAAGAACTCAAGAACACGAATTCACGAATCCGAAAACGTGTTGTTGCTCTCAAAAAACGACTAAAACTATTCTAAAACTATTGGGTGTATTCTAATTACATAAACCTATCATAGGGTATTTATAGGAGTCAAAGAAACCAAATCCAAAACGGGCTAGGAATCCCCAAAACGCGGGTCGCCGACGTAAGCCACTGCCTTAGCGTGACGGTCAGGCTGACGGACCGTCACTGCCTTGACGGACCGTCGCCTGGACCGTCAGCCTTAGGCAGTAGCACTGTCCCTTTGCTGCCTTGGAGTGACGGTCCCAGTGACGGACCGTCACATGTGTGACGGGCCGTCACTCAGGCCGTCACACTTAGGCAGATTGCTCTTTTTCGCGTATTTCCGTCCGTTTCCGTGTTTGTTTCCATTTCCTACAAATACAACATAAAAACATCAAAAACAACAACGGTTGCTTGAAAACGTACGATTGTTCTTAGTAAAAAGGAGTCGAAAGTGACGTAAATTAGCGTCACATCACATAGGATTTCAAATCTGATGCTCCAATCATAGAAAGTCACCCAAAGTTATACTTTTCACTTCAAATGGTCTAAAAACAGGGAAAACAACACAAAACCCACACCGGAAGATCTCAGGCCTCTACTGAAGGTGCAACTAGACCAAACTCAACTCTACGGAGCTAATGAAATTGTCAGAATTCAATTCCGAGCACGTTAGATAAGAATGTTGACTAAAGTCATCGATGTTCTAAGTTAAAGCTCTAAAATAGGCAAACGGCCAAAACGCCTAAACAAACGACCAAGGTACCAAACTACATGTCCCAGCAAGCCATAAATGACTTGGGGCCGCTAGAGGCAAGCTCAAACAGTACAATAAATACGCAAATGCGAAGATCACCGAAAGGGTCATCACAATATCCACTACTAAAAAGACTTTCATCCTCGAAAGTCAAGAAGGAAGGAGTAACTGAAGGTTCAAATAGCTGTCGATAATGAGCACACAACTCACTCTCGGTCTCCTAAGTAGCCTTCTCGACCGGACGATGCCTCCACTAAACTTTCACAATCGAAATCTCTCTAGATCTCAATCTCCTGATATCTCTGTCCAGAATAGCTATCGGCTCCTCAACAAATGATAAACTCTCATCTAACTGAACTAAATCCCAATGCAACACATGAGACTCATCTGGCACATACCGGGAAACATAGTGACATGAAAAACTGGGTGAACAGCTGAAAAAATCGAAGGCAAAACTAACATGTAGGCAACACTACCAATCCTCTGTAGAATCTCAAACAGCCCAATAAACCTGGGGCTAAGCTTGCCCCGCCGACCAAATCTCATCACGCCCTTCACGGGCGATACTCGAAAGAAAACCAAGTCACCAACACTGAACTCCAAGGCACGAAGTCTACAATCAGCGTAGCTCTTCTGCCTACTCTGGGCTGCTCTAAGTCTGTCCTGAATCAAACAGACTCAGTCCAAGGAATCTCAAAGCAAATTTGTACTCTATGGTCTGCACTCTAACCCATCAAACCAACCAATCAGTGATCTACAATGCCTACCATACAAAGCCTCTAAAGGTTCCATGCCAATGCTCAAATGAAAACTATTATTATAAGCAAACTCGACCAATGGCACAAACTGATCCCATGAACCCCTAAAGTCAAGACAAAAGCCCAAAGCATGTCCTCCAGGACCTGGATAGTCCTCTCAGACTGGCCATCTGTATGAGGGTGGAAAGAAGTATTAAGCTGAACCTCTGTACACAAATCTCGCTGAATATCCCTCCAGAACTGAGATGTGAACTAAGTGTCGCGGTCTAAAATGATCGAACTTGGGACCCCATGCAACTAAACAACCTCACGAATGTTGTCACGACCCAGACCATCGTGAGTGGCACCCACCCAACCCCCAGATGAGCGAACCAATATAGTTCAACCCTTTGCCTAGACTAACAGCCTAAAACCAGCAACAAAAGTAAATTAGCAATTAAATAATGCAAAAACTAAAGCTTTAATATATATATCCTGCGGAAAATCCCTCCTAGGAACTGAAAGTCGTTGTACCAAACATCACTACTAATATCTAGAATGTAGGGATGCAACCCCAAAGGAAAATACGGAAATAGTTTCAAGTCCGAGACAAGCGGACTGCAACTCTAAAGAAAAGCCCAAGGTAGCTTGATCAAACAGCTCACTCTTGAAGTCAGAAATCATCGGTGCTAAAGATGAGGTCGCGTCTCAGCCGCTGGAAGATTTCCTGCACTCACCAAAAGAAAAGCAAGTGCAGTATCAGTACACCACCACTGTGTACTGGTAAGATCATCAGCCAGTTTTCAGATAAACAGTATATAAACAGTACGACAATATCAAGTAATAGGTATGGAAAACATGCAACAATATTAACACACACACCTAGACTACCAGTCTTAACTTAGCTTGTTCACGCATTAATCCACCACCTATACTCTGAGCCACAACTATATACCAATAATTATACCTTTCTGTCTAGTCCGGACCCACACTGGGATCCCCTGTAGATAACACAATAATCAATGAACAACCTAGCCTAAACCAAGACCAACACATTAGTTCTACAGAATTTTCCCGGCCTCTCAAGGGCCACCAAACAAATAACACGTTTTAATAAGTTGCTCGGTCCACTCATGGAACCAATAACAATCAATGCAACATAACAATAAAAATGCAATGATCCAACAAAAGAAAACCCATACCAGGCGTGGTACCCGAGCCAACCATTGGTATATTTTGTACCAGGCGTGGTACCCGTGCCAACTATTTGTTATACCCGTACCAGGCGTGGTACTCGAGCCAACCGAATGTCAATAATCCACAGTCAAATGAATGAATAAACAAATTGTAAACCAACAAGCAAATACCATTCAAATCACAGACTGTAAAGCAGGAACCTTAGACATTCTACACAACTTCCCTAAGCAATGTACTTCATACAATCACTTAGATATGAGTACAAGAATATACAACATTCACAGAAATCGTAAGCCATCACCTACTTCGAAATGATCCAAGCTCTATTCAACCCGAGCTTTCCCGTGTTCTGGATTCCTTTCTCGTTCTTGGTCTAAAATAACACACAAGTACATATAAGTAACACACAAGGCCTGCACAATACCCAGATTACACCAAATCCCCAAACCCCAGGCCACACATGATCATCCCACCTTTTTCCCGGGCTTTTCCACCATTAATTCACCTACTTTTATCATTTTTACGGATAAAAATAGAGAATTTAACAACCTATGCTCATAATAACATACTTTTAACGATGCCCAAGAACATTCATGCTTGGAATCCCCTTCCTTCCCCAGATTCTACCATTCCTAGGTTATTCCAACATTTTCCCAAGTTCCCTCCTAGTAATTCTACCGCATAGGATACGTAGTACAAAGATTGGGGAGTAGAAACCATACCTTAGCGAAGAAATTCGAAGGAAAAAAGAGGAAAATTGCCTGAAATCTCCCTAGTTCTTCTCCCAAATGAATTGTAGAAAACTGAACTGTTTTGGGGAACTTTCTGCATTAAAAACCCGTCGGCCTGCTATAACGGTCCCCGCTATAGCGGTCTCCGCTCTGCTATAGCGGTCTTAAATGGATGTTGAGCGCCTAGACCATCGCTATAGCGGTATTTTCCACCGCTATAGTGGAGGTCGCTACGGCAGACCGTTGCACTTGTCACAGACAGAATATTTGGAAATTTCCCAGTTTTGGCCATTTTACAACACACCTGCTTTCCCCGATGACCCGAAATAACCCCTTCACGTCAAACGCGATTCCAGAAGTTCTACTTACCCAAATTTGATTTCGAAAAGTCCCCCGAAATCCTTTATGTCTTGGCTACCTGAAAAACTAGTTCAAAACAAGATACATAGACCAATCCTTACCTGAATTTCTCTATACTATACCTCGCTCCAAAACCAGTCGAGGCTAGCCTAGCCCATAATTTCAAACTCCTAAACCCAGAGTTTTCTAACTCTATAACTTGGCATGATTGGACTACTTGTAATGACAGACCCGGTCATTACAATAGATACCAATTTACCCATCGTTCGTCCCCAAACAATCAAACCCAAAATTACAGAAATAAAAGAAGGAAAGTGTGGTACCTAAATCCTCAAATAGTTGAGGGTACTTGTCCCGCATGTCCTTCTCGATTTCCCAAGTGGCTTCCTCAACTGAACGATGCTTCCACTGAACCTTTACCATGTCAATTACCTTTGTCCTCAACCTCTGTACATCCCGAGCAAGACTGGTTCCTCCTCATAATGAAGATCCTTATCGAAAAGTACCTCATCCCACTTAGTGATGAAATCCCCATCCCCATGGTATCGCTTAAGCATGGATACATGGAATACCGGATGGTCGCCTGACAAACTAGGTGGCAGTGCTAACCTGTAAGCCACTGGCCCTACAATTTCAAGAACTTCAAACGGACCGATGAACCGAGGGCTAAGCTTGCCCTTCTTACCAAACTGCATAACCCTTTCATTGGTGACACCTTCAATAATACCTGTTCACCAGCCTGAAAGTCCATGCCCTGGACTTTGCGGTCTACATACTCCTTTTGCCTGCTTTGAGCAGCCAACAACTTAGTCTGAATGCCCCTTTCCTTTTCCTGCACTTCCTTTACTAAGTCTACGCCCAGAGGCTTTACATCGCCTTCCTCAAACCACCCAACCGGTGATCTGCAGTTCCTCCCATACAATGCCTCGAATAGTACCATGTCAATACTGAAGTGGTAGCCATTGTTGTACGAGAATTCGCACAATGGTAGAAACTGGTCCCAATGACCCCTGAAGTCCATCACACATGCTCTTACCATGTCCTCAAATACCTGGATCATCCTTTCCGACTGACCATCAGTCTGAGGATTGAAGGCTGTGCTAAAAGTGAGTTGTGTACCCAACTTTTTATGTAACTTTCCCCAGAACTTAGAAGTAAACTGCGTACCCCTGTCTAAAATGATGGACAGTGGTACCCCATGTAGTCTCACAATCTCCTTCACGTAGATCTTAGCCAATTGCTATGAATTATAATCTACCCTGACTGGAATAAAATGAGCGGACTTGGTCAGCCTATCAACAATGACCCAAATTGAGTCATACTTCCCCAATGTCTTGGGAAGACCCATCACGAAATCCATGGCTATCTTTTCCCACTTCCACTCTGGAATTGGCATTCTCTGAAGTAGTCCTGCAGGTCTCTGATGTTCGTACTTTACTTGCTGGCAGTTATGACATTTGGACACAAAATCAACTATGTCCCTTTTCATCTCGGGCCACCAGTAACACTGCCTCAAGTTCCTGTACATTTTAGTCACACCCGGATGAATTGAGTACTGCGAACCATGAGCTTTTGCCAGGATTTTTTGAATCATATCTTCCACCCGAGGAACACAATTCCTCTCCCTGAAATGCAACTCCACCAGAGTCTAACATGACATCTCTGGACTCCCCGGATATCACCTTACCTCGCAACTTACTCAGTTTCGGATCCTGAAACTGTTTTGCCTTTATTTTCTCTATGAAGGTGTCCTTGACCTTAATGCTGGACAACAACCCACCTTGATCTGAAACACCCAAGTGCATGAACTTTGCCTCCAAAGTCTGAATTTCGTTAGCTAGTTGTCATTTGGACACCCCCAAACAAGCCAAGCTACCCATGCTAACAGTTTTCTGGCTTAATGCGTCTGCCACCATATTAGTCTTACCCGGATGGTACTGAATGGTCACATCATAATCATTTAATAGCTCCATCCACCTCCTCTGCCTCAAATTGAAATCCTTCTGAGTGAATACGTGTTGTAGACTTTGATGATCTGTGAACACCTCACACATGACACCATAAAGGCAGTGTCTCCAAATTTTTAATGCGAAAACCACCACTGCCAACTCTAAGTCGTGAGTCGGGTAATTCCTCTCATGCACCTTCAACTGCTTGGATGCATAGGCTATCACATTCCTATCCTGCATCAACACAGCACCCAAACCAGAATGTAAAGCATCACAGTAAACAACAAAGTCTTTACCTTCAACCAGCAAGGACAATATAAGAGCCGTGGTTAGAAGTGTCTTGAGCTTTTGGAACCTCTCCTCGCACTTGTCGAACCACACAAACGGTACCTCCTTCTGCATCAGCCTGGTCAAGTGAGTAGCAATAGAAGAAAAATTCTTAACAAACCTCCGGTAGTACCCCGCGAGCCCAACAAAACTCCTCACGTCTGTCACAGTGCTAGGCCGAACCCAACTCTTGATTGTCTTAATTTTCTGGGGATCCACCAGCACCCCCCTTTATGACACTACTTGCCCCAAGAATGCCACGGAATTCAACCAAAACTCACACTTAGTGAATTTTGCATAAAGCTTTTGGTGCCTTAAGATATCCAACACAATACGAAGGTGATTAGCATGCTCCTCCCTACTCTTAGAGTAGATCAAAATATCATCGATGAACATGATAACGAAGGAATCCAAGTAGGACTTAAACACCCCATTCATCAAACTCATGAATGCTGCCGGTGCATTGGTCAAACCAAACGACATTACTAGAAACTTGTAATGTCCATACCGAGTCTGAAAAGCAGTTTTTGGAATGTCCTCAGGCGTAATCTTTAACTGATGGTACCCCGACCTCAAGTCAATTTTTGAGAACACTGATGCACCCTGAAGTTGGTCAAACAAATCATCTATACGGGGTAGAGGGTACTTATTCCGGATGGTCATCTTGTTCAACTCCCTATAATCTATGCACATCCGCATACTACCATCCTTCTTCTTTACAAATAAATCCGGAGCACCCCAAGGCGAAGCACTGGGACGTATAGATCCCTTATCTAAGAGTTTCTACAGCTGAGTCTTAAGTTCCCTTAACTCTGCCGGAGCCATACGATACGAAGGAATAGAAATGGGACGAGTGTCTGGCTCCAGATCAATACAAAAATCTATATCCCTGTCCGGAGGCATACCAGGCAAGTCCGCTGGAAACACCTCTAAAAATTCA
Organism: Jaltomata sinuosa; assembly: GCA_003996215.1. Lineage (NCBI taxonomy): Eukaryota > Viridiplantae > Streptophyta > Magnoliopsida > Solanales > Solanaceae > Jaltomata > Jaltomata sinuosa. The sequence goes on from QJPP01000455.1 coordinate 149,895, forward strand.
AAAACCACTGGAACTGACTCAATAGGCGGGTACTCCACACTATCATCTCGGAGATGAGCCAAGAAGGCTAGACACCCCCTCCCCACTAGCTTCCTAGCCCGAATAAATAATATTATCTTAACTGGCTTAGGCCTGTACACACCCTCCCACTCTAGCCTATCCTTACCTGGAATCTCTAAAGCCACAGTCTTGGAGTTACAGTTCAACACAGCATGATAAGGAGATAGCCAGGTCATACCCAAGATAATATCAAAATCAGCCATATCCATAATTACCAAGTCTACCCAAGTAGGCAACCCCACAAACACAACAGAAAAGTCACAATATACATGAGTCACAATCACAGACTCTCTAACCGGGGAAAGGGAATCAAGGATATCACAAATCAAATCCAGTGCGGTGTCAACAACAAAGCTCAAAAGTGGTATCTCTGTATGTACCCCCTCCGGTGTCGATCGAGCCCAACAGGTAGGTTCTATGGAAGAACACTGTCCGTATAACTCTACTATGCCGTATACCCTCCCTCCGGCACATGCAACCCTAGGCCCCAGGTCCAGAACGGCAAGGTCCATGGAGGTCTTGGACCCTATACTAAAACTAATTATCAAAACATGTTATCCGGAAGCAAGTCTGGGTTCAAGCTAGAGACCCAGTCTCGAATATGCATGTCCAGACCCTGTCCAGGACTAAAGTAGTGGGAAAAATATCTCAAAATCCCCTCCAAGGGTGCCCGGGCGTAGCCGGGTCTAAAATAATAGAAAGTCAACTCAGATGCTCGGTTCGACTGACGCTAAAGTTATCTCAAATCAGTAAGAAAACTCAACTAGCACCCCAGCCCTGCCGTGTCTAGCATTAATAGTAAAACTGGTGATAGAAATTATAATTTAACTTTCTTTTACCCCAAGAAGATCCACAAGTTAAGTCAAACAATTTCCAATTCATTTCCGTCGAAAACGGGCCTCTGGGGACATGCAAAGTTTAGAAAACAATTCAGTAGGTCCGAAGCCAAAACCATAGTAAAACATGGATAAATCCTCCTTATATGCATGGAAATGATATGATCAAACACAAATAGCCTCCCAGCAGCTCACAATCGACCTATCGGCCCAGTAAAGGCCCACAGCTACTCAGCAAGCATAACCAGCCTAAAAGGATATTTCTATGTCCGGGACTCGCGGACATTCCCAATAACCCACCTTCTATGTTCCAGAGTTAACAAGGCCTCACCGGACCACAAGGGTGAATAAAACGTATCAAGCAAGTACTACAAACATCGGAGGAAGGAAAGTAGGCGGACATAAATAAAGCGGTCAAGGTCTGTGGTACCAACCTAATAACCCAACTCAAGGATGCCAGCTAGTACAATTTTATCCGATATATGCTAAGTCTAGGGAATATAGACCGTAACCTACCTGTCGTTCGATGACAAGCTCCAAGAAGACATGCTCCAAAAATGAACAATTTTGGCCAAGGGAAAAGGCCCCAAACTGCCCACTCAAGAGAGGGCTTAAAAGCTAGAATTAAAGAATGAGAATTGTGAATTAGGCAAGAATTACTTACCAAAATGATGGAATTTAAGCCAAGACGGAGAATCTTTCACACCCACGATCATGCAAGAGCTAGGAGGCAGTCACTACAATAATTTTCCAAGATTTTGGGATGACCAAAAATGGTGGATTTTAGAGGAAGACAAAAGAAAGAAAGTTGGGGAAGAAGATTACCAAGAATCGAAGAACCACGGATAATTGAAGAGCAAAAAGATTTTCCCAAGTCTAGGATTGATATAGGAGCAATTTGGGAGAGTGTTTAGGAGTTTAGAGTTGGGAAAGATTGAGCTAAAATGCTGAAAAAATGAAAACAAGGAAATAAATAGCAGCTGGAAAATGGCCAGCGCCATCGGCGCTTAAGGCCTGCCATAGGCTAGCGTGATCGCGCTGCCTGGGGACCATTGGCGTTGAAGGTCTGCAGCTACAGGAAACCAGCTGCACTAAAATTCTCTATGGGGTGTTCCGGGCACAATCAGAAATTGATATTCAAAAACCAATAATGTTAATAGAGTGGAAATGAAGTTTTGGACTAAACGGAATTGATCAAACTTCCATACGAGGTCGTTTCAGAGAAATGTTGACCCAAGTCAACACTAACGAATAAGAACCCAAAGGCTCGAAATGAGCCCAGCTCACCCGGGACCCAAACCAATCACCTACCTGACCTAAACTCAACATTCTAGAGCTGATGGAATCATCGGATTTCAAATCTGACGCTCCGATCATCGAAAATCACCCAAAGTTACACTTTCAACTCCAAATGGCCTGAAAACAGAGAAAATAACACAAAAACCACACCGAAGTTCTCAGGCCTCAACTGAAGGTCCAACTAGACCAAACTAAACGCTACGGAGCTAACAAAACTGTCAGAATTCAATTTCGAGCATGTTAGCTAAGAATGTTGACTAAAGTCAACGATGTTCTAAGTTAAAGCTCTAAAACAGGCAAACGGCCAAAACACCCAAACGAGCGACCAGGGTACCGAACTACCGGTCCCAACAAGCCACAAATGACTTGGAGCCGCTACAGGCAAGCTCTAAAAATACAATAAATGCGCAAACGTGAAGATGACCGAAAGAGTCATCACAAGAAAATATGAACGGAATGACAATTTAAGTAAAGCAGTAACACATAAGACAGTTATATAATAGCAAATAAATATTTTATAACACATAATCATGATAAATAAAATGTCAAGCAATTAAGGTAAAACAAACAAATATAAAAGCCTTAATTATTAACCTAAATTTGTTATGGTTTAGAACCTAAAATCTCCAGCAGAGTCGCCAAGATGTTATACCCCATTTTAACCAGGTCAAAGCGAAGTACAACATATTACTGATTCTTCAATTATTAACTTAAAGAGTCGCCACCTAATTATTTTTTAAAGGTAAATTAGGATACTTAATTATTAACTAAAGTTATGCTAAACTAACTCTAATTAATGATCTACTTTAACTTATGCGGTTCTAGGTAAGGATTCTCGTTATCCTAAAGAGAAGGATTTAAGCATCCTTTAAGATCCACTAAATGCGGTTAACCGGCCAAACTTAGGTTGATAAAAAAAAAAGAGACTGAATTACAATTTAAGAGTTTTTAAAAAAATATACATATCTATTATAACTAGGTGCAAGTTTAGCTATTTAGAAAGTTTAAGGAAAAAAATGGTACAATCAATTAGAACTTAAAATTTAAAACATAATGGCTTTACGATTGAAAATTTGAACATCATAAAATGACACTCTTTCCAAATCTTTTTAAGAATGGACCAAGTTAATTAAACAAAAAAGCTTCATTCTCAATGAGTTTTGTTTAAAAAGTTGTAGATGCTAGTTTGCAATTGAAAGAATATAACCCAAATATTTAAATAGACTAGCAAAATTTAAGAGGCTTTTGAATTTAAACATGGAAAGACTTGATTCCAAAGCAGTAGTTAGTTTCGGCAAAAAAGGAAAAATAAGAAATTAATAATTAATTACTCATAACTGATTGCTTCTTTGAAAGACATTAATTTGATTATAAAAATATTAGACAAAAGCCATTTAACTACGGAGCTAAGATTAATGTGACTTGTTGTGTCAAAAACATTTTTTTTTAAAGGAATTACTTGAACACAGACTGCTTCATATAAAGAAAATAAATGATGCCTTACGATATTGGTAAAACGATGGTGAAAAATATGAGCTCTTTTATATACTCAACTACCCCTTTCTAAAGTTCAAGTGTTTTAGGCCTAATTCTTTTATCGACGAAATCAAATAATAAAAATAAAGACACTACTAATTAACTAGATTAACGATCTCGCATAATCAAATAAACTCAGTTATTAATCTAGTGTTAAGAAAGAAATTCAACAAATAATCTCAAACTTGAGATAAAATCAAGTCACACAAATAAGCTATTAACAACGAAAAGAGAGTTTAAAGGAATGATAAGGAGGAAGGACACCATATAAGCGACCCCCGAGCGTTTCGCTCGTTTTTCTTGCTAATGGATGAGTTCTAAGGAAGATGATGTAAGGTAACTCCAAGTGCGGGTATATCGAGTCGAGTCGAGTCTCGCCTTGAGATTCCACTCACGAGAGTCTCGAATTAAGACTCCATTTGCTCCGAAGTGTACATGTAAAAAAAAGAGAGAAATAAAAATTAGCAAATAATTTCAAATAATGTAACATTCTTTTCTTTAAAAAAAAAAAAGAATAGCCAAGCACATAAGATGTAATCCCAATTGTGATAAGTCAGCCATACAGTTCTACATACACATTGTGCCATTAAAGAAAGCATATACCATGTTAACATGCTAGACTTTGAAATTACCGGCAGTGTTTTTATAATAAAGAAACTATAATCATATTACTTAAAAAAAATTAAGAACCTAGAGCTATACATTCAAACCAAAGCTGGTATCCACAAATATATTTTTTTATCATTCAACCAAAATATTAAGCCAAAAATTTAAAGAGAGCATGTTGTACAGGGACACACATCCTACGCCTAAAATTATTTGTAAATTCAATTTTTGAATGTAGAAAAGACTTTAAGATTTGATTTTCGAAACATATCGTGGTTCTTAATACAAGTTTCAAACTGCTTAGCTACTTTCTTACATAATTCAAATGAACAAAACAATGAGCATGAATCTTGAACCCTTCAAATAAAATCTTAAACTCATGATTTCTAGTTAATTCTTGATTTTCATAAAGGCAGTAGTTTAACTAAATCCAGAAATTATTCAAAAACTAAATCTCATATGGTAAACATGATTTCTATGACATCAAACTAAATACAAAATAACTAAAAAGCCATAACTAAGTAAAGAGATAGCACTCTGATTTTTTAGCTTTAAGAGAGAAAAGGAGATGGCAAACACAAAATTAAGCAAAACACATGAGCTAACAACTACAATGCTAGACATTTATATCTATGTGACATCCAGTTGAATGTTTATTTTTGTTTAACTAGCTGTTGCTGGAATCATAACTTCAGGTAAAACAAAAACGAAAAAAGAACAAAGATTTCTAATACAAGTTTAGACATAGAGTTTCCGGGCTTGCGACTAGCTGATATTTGAATCAGTTTTTTCCTAAATGATGTTTGTAAATAAAGATATCTGAACTTGCACCATTTGAACGAGTAATAAACCTTAGGCATGATTTACCAAAAAAGATAACTAAAGAGTATGATATCTAGAATAAAACTTTAACCTTACATGAGTATTTTTAATAAAACAAATATGTGAAGAAGATTACATATTGACAAAAGAATAGAATATGATACTGACCTTTTGCGAAGCAGCAGACTCGGGCGTAGGTCTCGGATCTACTCGTTAAACTCAGACGGACGTTAATGGCCGAGGGAGCAACACTGAGTTATAATTGTGATTAACAACCAAATGCAGAGAGAGAGATATACAATGAGAGGTTTAGATAGCTGAATTTTTTAAAGCAGACAATGAATTTTCAAAGGAATCGAGGCAGCAAAACAAAAACTCCTTTTAAAGAGTGTGGCTGAAAAGTTAGAATATGAGGGGGGGCGGCTAAAAGTGTCCCCAAATATTTCTCCAACTCTTGGTATTTATAGAGGCGAATTAGGGTTAGGATTTGAGTTTTTGGACGGGATTTCTACATGAGCTAGCCATTTGAATTTCAAATCCTTGCTTGTGATTCTTGCTCAGAAACTTCAGAGGTCTTTTTGGCTTCTTGTTGACCAAATTAAAGGTGAGAGATATGAATAAGAGAAGAAGTGATATTTTGGGTTATTGTTTGGGCTAAAGGGCATTTGTTGGGACATGCTTGGACTGATTCAGATTAGAATTGGATTCAAATTTGTATTAAATTTGAGGGAGGCTCGTTTTAGAGGAAGCTTTTGGGCTGAATTCGTTTGGCTACTTCCCTTCTTCTTTATAAATTATTTTAGGCTTCTAACGTAATAACAAATACACTATACAATATATATATATATATATATATATATATATATTATATGACGATAGTTAATGAATGCTAAAAATAGGGATACAAAATATCGACTTATAACTAATTTAATAGGTACGTAACTTGAAATAAAGTAACGACAATAAATAATTTAAGAAAAAGAGGTGTAAAATGATAGTGATGATTCCGATAATAAAATATGTAATTTTAAGAAGTAATTTATAAAAACATGATAGCAACAATAACAATAGTAGTAGTAATAATAATGATAATGATAATAATAATAATAGTAGTTGTTTAAATATAGTGAAAATAATATTATTAATTTAGAAGCTCGAGAAAATAAAAAGGGCGAAATGAGGGTCAAAATTGGGTGTCAACAGTGATTTTAGACGATTTTGATGAATCAGACTTTGAAACTCTTACAAAGAAGTCTAGGAGAGTGAGCCACATCAGCGACTCATCGTCTCGCTCTCATGGTTTGCCCATCGCGGCCCTGAGATCACTCTAGACCCTTCTATCAATCCCTAGCGCTAGCCGCCCAATAGGAGTTTGGGCTCGAGGTTAGGAGCTCCATATGACCAAGGACCTTTTTCTTTCTTGGGTCATCCTGCCAGTGATCCTTACATGCTAACTAGTCAATTCCCTGCTTTAGCAGGCGAGCCTTCATCATCTAGAATAGTTCGCTTGTCCATTCCCGCAGATGTGGATTTCCAGTCTAGATCGGCCAAAGTAGCGAACTATTTCAGGCCCCTTGTTTCTCTTGATGATTAGGTAACGCTGGATGCCATTCCAACTGAATGCCTGGCCAACGAGACTGTCCATGCCTGAGTAAGCATATCCTTCTTTTGCTATTTTTTGCCTAACAACTGCCCCTTTTTCTTTTAATTCTTTATATTGCCCCACATTTCCCTTTTTCAGGCCAGTCTCCTAGCCGCAGATAATTTGTAGTGGTGGTAGAAATATCAACGGAGTTTGGCACATTGCGCCGCACTAAAAGCGGACCTGAGCCTACTGCGTGACCAGTCTTTATTGGCTGAGTCCCTTGCCCAGTGCGACTCTGAGATTGATGCTCTTAGGCTCCGAATCGAAGAGGCTAAGATGGACAAAGAGGTCTTCTGAGCAAATGTCAAGGAACAACTTCTTAAATTTAAGAGGTTGGACATGGAGTGTGCAATGCAAGCAAAGGTAATTGATGGTCTGCTTCACCAATAAGACGTCCTGCGGGTGGAGCTTTGTGAGATACTTCATGGCACCACCCCCAACCCTTCGGATGAGATTGGGCCTTCGCATCCTACTGTGATGTCGGATCGTGCTGACGCTCTCAGTTTAAGGAGAAGATTTGTTCGCTTAAGGTAGCCTTCTCGCGAGGTGGGGTTTAAAGCTTTGTAGGACATCAATTGAGATTCAACTCACCTGGATAAAAATCCTCGAGGAGGTGAAATTCGGGCGACTGGATTTGAAGGTCGAGATAACCAAAGCCCAACACTTGATTGACCATTTGGGGGAAAACATTCCCCATGAATGCAATGGATTCGAATCCCCAGGTGGAAGTCTTGACTCAAAATCTAGTGATGGTCCCAAGTCCAGCAAATTGAATTTTCTTTCCCCCTTATATTCCTTTTTTTGTACTTGTGTATTTGAGTTTTGCAATGGATATGGCATCTGTGTGTTCTATTGTTTTGTAAATAATGCTTTCTTTCTAGCAAGACTTTATTAAATGTTGGCCGCCATATAGCACCACCCTATTCCTTGGTCAAATGGCACGCTTATTTATGAATTTAGAGAGAGAGAGAGAGAGCGCTTCCCTTTCCCTTTTCTCCTTTCTATAAGAAGCAGGCCTCCCCTTATATAATTCTCCCATACCTAAGCAACTTAGTATATCTTCTAGATAGTAGTTGCAATATCTTATGACTTTGCCATTTTTTCTGCTCAGGCCCTTATTGTTTCAAGTTATTGCTTTCTCCCTAGTTCTTGCTCCGCCTTTGTCTTTGACCCCGGTGGTCCTTTATACTACCATAGTTACCAGCAAAGGGTTGATTAGGAACAAGAGGAAAGGCTGGAGGGAGCCACGACTCAACTTTTCTATGAGAGAGGCATTCCCTTGTCACGCCCCGAGCCTACCCCCTGGACATAACAAGGGACCTGAAACCATAAGTGACCCCAAGCTAACCCTTCATACTGGTATATCGCATGAGCAACTGAATAGAAAGATATAAACTGGAAAATATTATGCGAAACCAAGATCATGGAATAACATGCCTAGTGAATCACTGGTTAAAACATTTACAACATTGTATTTTAAAAGAAAATAAAACTGAAAGTGAATATAACGGTCGGTTTTGATTAACGGTCTATGAAGCCTCTACTAACACTGATTATAGTTAGCCGGGACATGACCCCCAGTTGTCTCTAATCAATATATACTGACTGAGATAAACTACTATGACTAATAACTGACTAGAGTTCCTGAATAAGGAGAACTCATCACCTGTTGGTTAGAAGCTGCGATGTGTCAAACCCTGATTCTGAGAGCTAGCACTAAAACCTGCATCATGAAAAGATGCAGCACAAGAAGGTATGCGATCAGTACTTTGAATGTACTAAGCATGTGAGATATGCACCAACTTTGAAATCATGAAAAATACATTTATAATGAAAGCATGACTGAAAACTGGACTAAGTATAAACGTCTGAAAATGCACAAGTCAAAACTGTAAAATATAAGCACTTTTTCCGAAGAGAGTATAAAGCATATTTTTGAACCGTAACTGTGAGTTATGCAAACTATAAGATCACTGAGCATGCTGAAAACTGTAGTATAATGGCCCAAAAATAATGAGATGCATAAGTAAAAAATCCATAACATTTCTAAATAGCACTATAAAAACATTTAAACTGAGCGGAGCTAAACTAGAGGCCAAGTATAAAACTACTGAGTCTAAATCTATGGGAGAGTTTGTTAACCGATATAAACCACGTGAGTTAAACGTGGAGTCTGATATATACGCCCCATCGAGAGGACCCAATATACCTTGCTAGGGTGTAGAGGCATGACTGGCGTGATCACTAGTTTTGATGCCCAATTGAGGGGCTAAATAACCTACGGTGGCATGTAGTTCTTGGAATTTTTAGGGTACGCTGAACCTAGTCCAACTCAGTTCTAATTACTACTCCAAAATTGAATACTGATAGCTCATTTAAAACTGAAGTTCTGAAATGCTGTGTCAGAACTTAACTAGTCTGAAAACCTTTATTTTCTAAAAAGTTGTAGGCTGAAAACTAACTAATTTCATGCTTTAAAACTGAGTACTGGTAGGCTGGGCTAAATTCTGAAGAAAAATTAATTCATGTGAAAATACTACAATTTCATGCTAAGTTCTTGAAAAAAGGCTAATTCATGCAGAATATATTGTAAAAATTCAGGCTATGTATGTTTTATCTAAATTTAAGGGATTTTAAGAAAATATCTATAAAACTTCATGAAATATCACTTAAACATGTATGGAAAATATATAGTATCATAAGGAATTCAATTTTGTGAAAACATGCATAGCTGGGTTTGAACCCTAGAATCATAGATTTGTAGAAATCATAACTGAAAGCTGAACTTTAGGCATGAGGGTGAAAGGAGATACTCATTCAATACCCACATACCTGTTTAATGGAGAATCTTGTATTGAAGCTTGGAGGTTTGGAAGCTTTGGAGAAGAATACCTAAGGTTGGAGGTGGAGACTTGGAGAAGAAATCTGAAGGAAAAACCCTTGAGAACTTTCTTGCTTGAGCTTTTATGCTCTTGCTTTCTTGAAACCCTAGGTATCTTGCCTTAGGGTCTCGAGAGAATTCTTTAGAGATAGATTGTTGATAATAGGAGAAATAACCCCTTTTGAGTGTTTATAAGATTTGGGGAAAGACCTGAGGTAAGGAAAGGACCAAACTACCCCTAACTTAAAAGCTGATAAAATGCAGAAAACTCATCAAATGGTGCCTCCCACGGGCTGTCGGGTGGCTCATGGGCCTTCGGACCCAACTGTCGGCCTCATGAGGGTAAAATAGGTTTACTGGTTGGTTCCCACGCCTGGCCACCATGGGCCTTCGTGGTCACCATGCGCGTCGGGGATGGCCGTCGAAATTTCCATGCCTATCAGCCCTTCCCACGCCCGTCAGATTTTTTACAGCTGACAGTGCTTTACTAAAATACCCATAACCTTTTACTCCGAACTTGGATTGACAAGAGATTGGTAAAGTTGGAAAGAAGATTCAAATACCTTTAATGTGGTATGTAATAGGCCACCTTACTCTTTATATTCTAGGAGCAATGATCATTTAAAGTTGACCCTAGTTAGAACTTACATGAAAACTTAATCGGTAAAAAAACTTTCAACTTAACTTTGAGCTAGAGGTCTTTTAAAACTTTAATTCATATCTAATACACCTCCAAAAGATAAGAATTGATCTTAATACTTAGATTCATTGAAAAATTTCTCGGTTCGGGTCTGACAACATGTAAAGAACAGTTCAGATCTTAGCATAGAATTTCTGGGGTGTTACAATATCTCCCCCTTGGGATTATTCATCCTCGAATGATGGTCCAGATAGAATAGAGTAACTAAATTAAGGCATCTCAACTATTTTCTCTTGAACTGAACTTACTGTCACAGACTAAACTGAGTGGAAACCCTTCTGGTCTCAGGAAATAGATACTTGCAGGTCTGAACTGATCTGTTATGAAAACTCTCGTATAAACCATGAGGAGGCGGCTAAGGGCAAATCATGAGTGTAAAAATATAACATATAACTACAAAGGTTAGAGCCTAACTGCTTTCTTTTCCCATGTTCAAACCTAATTCGAAGGCACAAAGTGCTATACCTACCATAGTCATGCTAGTCTGATACCTGACCTGCAACTAGCGGCCTACTCTTGGTTGTGAATGTTGAATCTGAACTGAGCATCATTAACAAAGATGAGGGATACTACTGAATCTTGACTTATACATAGCGAGACTCAGTCATTTAAGATAAGACTTGGGGAATCGAGTGCAAAAGGGCATAAATATTTCACATACTGAACACATAAGTCTTGAATAGAGGGTTATTTTGAGAATACATGTTATAACCACCCATCACTAGTTTGGGTGTATGTACATAGGGTTTAAAGCAAGTAAGTCATAAGGATGAGTCATTCAAAAGATCTGATCTAAGCATATACATGATATAGCCTGGTGCCATTAGCCATTAAGGCATAACTTGAGGGCTGAGGGCGTAGAACTGAACATGCTGCAAGAGATGAGATTATATATACTAAGTCTCTTGACATAAAGCTGGAATTCATGGAATCATAGAGTAAAGCTGGGATTGTTTTCTAAAGTAGTTACTTCTCATTCTAAGAATCTGAGCATATACATGAATCTTCATGAAGCGCATGAGCTAGCCATGAGCATGACACAAATACGTTTGAGTAGAGTTCCATCTTGACTGAAGCATTAGTAAATCTGCTTGAATAAGAAGTGGTCGATATACCACCATAGCTCTTTTTAGAATTTTGTACTAGTTGAGTCGCAAGAGTCGACTTGGTTATTTATTCTATCATCTCCCCCTTAGCTCAAAAGTCACCCTTTTAGGTCTGTAGATCTCTCTCCCATCTAGGCCAAAATCAATTAACTCTTGTAAGGTTAGGGTATCATTGTTCTCTTGGATGCTAAACTCTCATTGATAAGCTATAACTAAAGATGCTAAGACCTTGCTAGGTCTTCTTTTTAGGCATCTCTTAGCTTCCTCTTTACCCTTAAGGCTATCACTAGAAGACTCATACTCTTATTGGCACACCTAACCACTTCTTCTAACACTTAGCAATCTAGCCTTCGCTTCTTCATCTACTAACATCACATCTCTAAGTTTAAATCCACCCAAATCAACTGAATTAAAAACCACTCTAAGGGACTTCAACATCGTCTATGTATAATCTCTTGAATTCATCCCTACAAACACCATATAATATACACCTAGACTTCTCCATAATTAGAAACCCAAGAATTCTAAACTAGTCACACATAGCACTATAGGATTCTTGAATATCATGTAACAGCATACTACTTTAGGTACACGTCTATCTTTCTAGTGCTTAAGGCTCCCTTCTTTATCTCATGACTTAGTACACAATTTATCAATTCATATAAGGGTTACATATACATCTTACCTGCACCACCATACTTTATGACAAGTTAATCAACTTAAAACTTTGCATAAGCTAGGTTAGGCATACTGGGTCAATTCCATAAAACTAGTATCACCATCCCTAACAATCATTCCTTCCACCTCGATGACCATCCACAATTCAAACTTACTATCTAGTACTAAACATGGATAACAACACAACATCTCAAGCACTACACCAACTTACAATTATAAGACAATAATCAAGAAACACTAGTCCATAAAAATTTATGATAGAATAATTAAATTTAACCACACATCCTACCTAACTTCGGCCTACACACATATTCTTCTTCATAACACTACTACTCCTCTTTACTACCTCATTTTGCAACTCCTTACTGATTCATCATTCATCTTATACTTAATGTTTTTCTATATATTGACATGCGTTCATAAGCCTCTTCCCTAATTCAAATATGATCTAAGTCATCGTAACCAATCATTTTTCCTCCACATACTACCATGGGATCTACACATAACTTACTACTCTTCCCTCAATGTCAAGGAACTTATTAACCCAATACTTACCTTATCGATATATGACTATAGATATATACTTAAGTCCATCACTATGCCAATCTTATAGCTACTATACTTCTAAATTCTTATATCTAGCTCCGGGGTCATCTTACTACTTATAGATCATAACACCTCAATTCACACTAACTCTTGAGTGACTGTACTACCCAAATGCTTAGAGAACCATACCTTTTCTTGATAAGGCTCTATTCATAGTAAAATTTCTTGAAAGGGGTCTAGGAGCACATTCTACTACAAGCTCAACTGCACGAATGGAAAATGGTACATGTTTTTGGATCAATAAACTTTAACGCACTACTGGGCTCCTCTCAAGACCTTGTGCAGTCTCTCAACTTTTCTAATGACTCTATCTATGAGCATAACACTAATAGGAATCTAAACTTTACTGATTTAACAACCTCGAAGATGAGG